>CM024183.1:7351329-7951329 GCA_013433145.1 Ascaris suum | reverse complement strand
CAACATTTTGTCCCGTTGACGGAAGGACCGCTTTTGCTAGCATTTCACTCGTCCTTCAAAAGTATGTTGTTAGTGGAAGTTTCGCAAGTCTCAATAACTGGTCAGGAAAGGACATACACAGATCACTTCTGGGTCTTTTTAGGCAGTATACTGAATGAATGCGACGTCTCACAATGTCAGAAGTGCAGAACACAAACAAAAACGATAAAGAAATGGAAAGGTCCTTATGACAAAGTTAACGCCGCTATTCAGTTGTACTGATGTGAAAGGGTTACTAACACAAACAGATGTAATGAAATGCAATATAACGTTGCCTCACAATGAAGCAAACTTTAGCCCAAACGAGGCATCGGATGCTGTACAATGCTTTATCAAGAGCCGGAAAAATTTGTTTGCACACGGAAGGGCAGATGTTTTCGGACATAGCCTTTGGTCAAAAACGCCGATCCATACCAGGCGAACAGTTTTCACTCATCATCATTGAAAACGGACCCTCTGAAGAGTGCATTAAAACTGAGGTGCGCGTCAACAAAGCTTCCCGTTCATCGTTGTTGTTTACAAAATTCATATTCTCATTCCAGTGACAACCGAAATTATGGCAGAAATACGTGTCCGTTTATGTCGTAGCAATTCCCCCCCCCCTCTCCCCCCATTCCTCTTCCATCTGCAGCATATAATTTGCACAGCACTGCACTTACACATTTTTACTTGTACGATATAACACCCCCTTCCCTTCCATCTTTAGGCCTAAATAAATGAATGACTCTTGTGCTATAAACTTGTCGAGAAGACCCCGTGCTCTTGCTAGACTGAGTCCGAGAATGGATTGGGTCAGACGGGAGGTGATGCACTCATAGTAAGCTTTATAGCTTTATTGCTCAACTAGACGAGCATTTTTGAATTTCGCGCGTTTGCCGGGTGAGAAACTTTCGACTCCGCCATTGTTTGCCAGACTTGGCAGCTACTTGGGAAATTTATGGCTTCAAAATTAGGCGATTCTGCGGGGTGTGGGTCTTTTTGCTCAGGGTACTGAAATTAAGTGCATTCGAACAACAAAAGCCCCAGCTGCATAATAAATGCAATCAGAATTTTGGTACCAAACTTCCATCGGCTGTATCGCCGCTCTCCTCCTCCTTCACCCCTTATGCACAGTGGCCTGGAGATCTGTAGAACAAACGAGGAACATCACACACATAGGAAAGACGAGAGTTAAGAAGAACCTTATCGTCTCGTGAAGCACAACTAGCTCTTCGACTTGGAACGAATCGTGAGCACTGCTTATTCCAACCACTCGTTAAAAGCTTGCATACATGGAATGGAGTTCGATGAGAGTAGACACCGTAGGCACGAGAGAAGGTTCTAGAATTTATTACTTGGTCAGCGAACATATATCGATATTCAAAAATAATGACAGTATGCTCAAAAGTTCGGGGGTCGATCGCCTGTGCAAATTCGCATCAAATTCACTCCAACCCAAAATTTCGTTTGGTGCCATACCTAACTCGTCGCAAGAGTGATATGACCTATGAATTTCATGAAGGTTGTAGCTGCTGATGGACTTACATAGAAAATAGATGATTCGAGGTTAACCAGGTTCTCGGATGATTCGACGAGGAGATTTCATTTCTTTGCAAATTTCCTTTTGCAGATTTGTATTTGCAATGCAAGGCGCATTCTAACGACGTTGTATCTGTGCGCATATGTGCGTGCATCATTCGGTACTCTCGACTTGGAGAGTACCAAAACATGGGTTATAGAATCTGATGAGCATAGCCTACATTCTAGGATGGTCACTGCCGATCTTTGAGGTTAATATTGATCATCCTAGGATTCAGGATTCAGTCGGGATGATCAATTCAGTAGTTAACTTTGAGAGGAGTAAGAAAGCCTAAATCGAAAATTGCCCAAAATTTGCACATTCAGAGGGTATGCGTTATTCAGTAGGAAAAAGTCTTTCATATAAGTGGTCTGGTTAGCTAATTCACCAATGGGTTATCGTGATTGCTTCTTGTTCATAGGTGATTCTTGAAATGGTTTGTTTTCCAAAATAACCAAAACTATTAGCGGGAGTGAAAAGTTTCAAAAAGCGCTAAAACCTCAAACATTTCAATTTCTAAAGCTGAAATAAACAAAATATATGAAATCACATATAGAGACCACAATCAGAAGGCGCAGAATACTGCAGCAACCAGCCGCAAGATGAGAGAAGCCAACAAAATGCTAACAACGCTGTCACCAAATTCATCCTTTCATAAGCGGAAGGTATATATCTCATAAGGATTACCGTGATGTTCCCATGCACTGCAAACCGTCGAAGTAGAATAGAACATCACAATTCTTCAAGAATGGAAGAGCGGAAATGAGAGACACCAAAACCGCGAGGTTGATGAGAAGAATTTCTATGCGAATTCGAGAATCCGACACGCATTTCAGTTATGACACGCATAATCCCGTATTATGGACAATTTCTTGTGTCACCGCCGTCTTTGCACTGCAATAACATTCGTTATTTTCTATTCATCAAGGTTTTCCGACTGAAACATTGCAATAAAAACTAGAGCACGGTTATATCATGATCCGACCCGTTACTAACTTCATCGTTTTATTCGTTATTTCATTAAACCTTAGTGTTTTCCTTGATTGTGTATGGGCGAACAATTTTGTAAAATATCAATTTCGGCTGGTTCAGCCCCATCGCGTCTTCATCTAAGTTGTGCTTTCTAATTTTGTCCATAATATCCCCCTATCCTAATATTCCTCACGGATGTGGGGGAGCCCAAGTGAGCTCTCCTGGATTTCCTCTCCTTCCCACAAATGGAGACGCGCTCAGGAAATCCAAAAGTGGGATGCGCAGGATTTTCGGAGCATGCATACCCTGCACTGCTGAAAATCATCCACTCATCGCTCCGCAAGGCTCCTGAATGGGTGGAGCTGGTGATCTCCAAGCCGTTTTATCGATGTGCAAATGAGGACCCGACTTCGAACCTCGCACGTATTTTTCACTGTGGAAATCTTCATAGCGCAGTAACTCGGCTCCCTCACCGTGCAATGAATTATCCAGATCAATCCTCATTCAGCGTGCTTCCTCTACCTTGCAAAATCCTCCTTCGAGGTATCTAAATGGAAGTATTGACAGCAACTTCCCACTGAATACCCATTCCCGTCTGCTGGCCAACAGAAGACACCAACTTCACTCAATCGCAACATCCCCGCCGGGAAGCAAGATGAACTAAGTTTTTTCTTGCCGCAATTTACCCCCCGACTTCTCCAAACCCACCCTTAAACGCAATATTCGAGAACATTCAGCACAGACAACTACAACGACAGATTTATAAAAATGAGCGAACGCATGCCGCAACAAATCTTCGATAAAAGCGACGATTGATGAGATACAATAAGCGGTGGCAAAACGCTAAATGAAGTACACACCGTACACAAGGATTACCGAGTCTTTCTTCTTAAGTCTGACACATAGACAAGCGGAAGAAGGCGAGGAAGAAACGAATTAATGTCATTCAGCCAACTCTCTGAATAAAGCAACAGCCGTCCTATTAAAATCTTAGTGAACAGTATGCAAAAGTTACCCTCATAGCTAGCAAATCTCTCATAATAACCGCACCCCTTCCCAGTCGCATCACTTACATCCTATCAGAATTATGCTACCGAATAGTCACAGGTAGCCGAACAAAATAAATATAAATTCTCTATCGACAACCGAGTGAAAAGACATACGAAACAGTTTGTTCGCGACATCATGCGTTGCCCATGGCAGTGAAAAACAACGCCGGAGTCTCCACATCTCCCAGTTCCTTTTAATTTCATCTGAAACCTCAAAGCTTGATTCCATTTCTTTCCCGATGGAATTATCATAAGACCTTGGACGGTATCCTTCATCTTTTCACAGCATAGCAACGGTGTAATTCAACAATACAACGATCAACGTGAACAACAGCAATTATGGACGATAAAATTCGTTGACGATGCGCTTGCTTGCTTCTTCAGCTTCTTGACTTTCCTTCAACATGGGCGTCGATCTGGTGCACGAGGGCGCGGTGCGCATTTAATGATGTTGTCTACGCGAAGGATCTGAAAAACATAATCAGGCATCAAAGTGTCCAAGTTCTTTTCTTTCTATTCAAGACTGAGAGCAATTCGATGACCGATCTTGGACAGCCCAATGTTTCGACACTATTTCAGGCATAAAAGAGCCTGTTAAAAATATCAATTAAAAGCTTAAAATGCGCAATTTGTCTATTGCAGCAGAGAATTTGTCTATTAGTTACCTAGCGTCCTTCGCCTAACACTATACTGTGTGGAGATAACTACCTTTGCAGCGATATTACTTGCAACACACCTAGCACCAGAAATACTAATACCGTTACTATTCATTACTACCGCTACTGAAAATGGTAATGCCAATAATGAAATGCACTGCACTAACAGACCTTGTATTCGAAATACTGGGATGGCAATAGCACTACATTGACAGCTTCTGCTGCTATTACTACTATCATTATTGGCATTAATTAATATTATTTGCATATTGAACAATACCCTCAGTAATGCAGAAGGAATTTATTGGGTAGCAGTACTCCCATCACTCACTGTTGTTGCTAATAAATTACTACCATCACTTACCACAACCTCTAATACTAGTTAGTAGTAGTACTACAAATAGTACTACCGCATTCTTCCTATAAGAGATTGGATCGCACCCACCAAACTTCGTGACTCTAACTTCAGTGGCAGTGGACATACGGAAACATGCATAAGCACAGATACGACACTGCTATTATGCAAAATGCATAATAAGCATATCAGTCTTAGAAGTCAATCGCTATTCACCGCGAACGACAATACCTGTCGGTGTTGATCGATTAAATGATTAAACGACAATACCTCTTACTTCAGACATTTTGAAAATAAGGGCACTTATTTAAGACTAATACTCCTATTACTTCCGATCATCAAAAGCACTACGAAACAACCGATGCAGTCCACTTGGTGGTGCACAATTACGGATTCTTTTTGCAAGTGAAACAAATCTTAACAGGAACGTCACTGCTCTCATAACCAATCAGTACAAATCGCGCCTTAAATGCAGGAATCAAAGCAGCCATGAAGCGGACCTTCATATGGACAATCACTCATGCTATGCAATGCACCTGTCCGCCAAAAATGTCTCCTCAAAAAGAACCTAAAACATTTATCCAGCCATCGCGATCAGGACTGATATATATAGCCAATGCTCCACTATCTTCCATTTTTTTTATCGGCTAATGATAACAACGAAAGGGAATCTTACTAGAAATCAAAGGAAAGGGAAGTCCACTCCTCGCCCGGCAGCACAGGCTGGAGGTTAATTCCAATAAACACCCTCCGGGGGGTGGGGGAGGGCAAATCATTAAGCTGCTACAGAGTATTTTCTTTGCCTAACAAAAAATATTCAAACTGTCTTGGAGATCCCAATCTCTCAGCACTCGAAATACCGTTCAACTTATAGTCTTATGGAGTAAAATGGATAATTTATATGGGAATTCCGACGGAATGCGCTCGCGAAAATAATCTAATTATCTCTACCCTCTCTCACCATCCCTCCAACAAAATTAATCGTAGAGGGATATTGCATCAATAAATTCATTTCAAATATTGAACAAATAATGAGTGGCACATCAAACAGTACACTCAGTATTTCTAATAAACTAAGAGCACCTCCACTGATAAAAACCAACAATCATTCCGTTCATCCAGTTATATCGACATACGCAACCTGGGCACAATCACCTTAGTACCTGTATTCGAACGCGCAAACAGCATAAGAAACTCAACTATCAGAAAGCATTCTGCAGGATGAAGCATCCCACCCAAATCTCGAGTACCAAAAGTAGAGTTATAATTTCGTTGTCACAGTACTTGCAGGAAACCTGTCGCTCATATACCCAAGGAGACAAAGGAACTAACCTGCTCGGCAGCTTCAGCCGCACTTAACAGCATACATAGCTTCACATTGAACGATTCGATTATACCAAGCTTCACCACATTTGCCACTTCGCCCCTCTCAACATCTGCAAATTCAATAATATTTAACGATTCGAAGCATGTAACGAGAAATAAATGCAAACGATAACCAAACACCACAGAAATACTGAAGCAATAAAGTTGTATAAACGGTATTTGGCCATCAAAAATGCATCAAGTTGTTCTGAACGTACAACACCAACCATTATTTGGAGGTACGAGTGAGTTGAAATCTATTCTTACTGCAAAAGAGAACAAAAACTAATACGGATGGCCAGACATGAGAAAGTCGAGAGTTATGTTTATTCCATTATCCATAAATGAAAAGCCATACCAATTCCCATTTCATGATGCCCATTCGCGTGTTCTGATCGCAACTGAGATACGAGTTCGGCACTATCCAATCCAGCATTGTCGCAGATAATGGTCGGCAACTGGGCAAGTGCTCTCCCAAATGCTTCCACTGCTATCGCCTCTTTACCTGCCACCTAAAATTTCTTCATTTGCATCGAATGCAGCATGGAATACAACTTAAGTCTTATCGCCTTTCGACTGTACGCCACTGTCATCTCCCTTTTAATTCACAGATGGCACTAGCCCTTGGATATAGTTAGATATAGTTGTAATAAAATTAGCACTGTTTAGAGCAAAATAAAGAAAAAAAAATGATTATATAGCGCTCGGATGTAACCTATTTCTTCACTGAACTATCCCACTGAAATTCTAGGCATGCAAATATCATCCATACTACTACAACGTACAATATCTCATCCGTGCTGTCTATAAACACCAAAGCATCCACCCACGCAAATTAATGTTCTTCAACGAATTTCTGCACAAGCGGTGAACAAAAAAGCTGTAGGGCCCACCAATTAAAAAAATTTCATTAAACGGAACAACCACGACCAAACAGTAACTGAGGGGTACACACATATGCAAAGCCTAATACAAATGAAAATTTGTCCCCACTCGCACCTTTTAACAACAACAAAGCTTTTCCGACTATGGCGGCAGCAAAAAAGTTCTCAAAATCCGCAGTGGAATTTGTCACATAAATTTCGAATAAACAAGTGCAGCAGTGCGCTCGAGAAGCTGCCACGATATGTGCTTTTTGCATCTTCCCCGCTCAGCCAAAAACTATAGTCAGTCATCGACAAAAATGAATACGCGTAACAATACTTTCACATTGTACACAAATATGTAAAAAACTTGTCTCACTGTGACTAAAAAATACGCAAAATGCATGCCACTTTCCCACAGTTAAAGGTATAACTTCCTTCAAAGTTTCTGCATCGACAGGTGAGAGGTCACACCGCCGTGCACATTATTCAACATCAAATTCCACAATTCCAGCTTCAATGCTAGCAAAATGAAACTGCCCACAGACAAACCGACAGACAGACAGGCACAAACGCAAGTAGATAAGGACATAGCATCAGTGCCGCCATAAACACACACTTGCAAGCGACTTTTGCACAACAGCATAAGAACTGAAAAATCCAACGGATAGTAATGCCAAGAAAACTACGTATTTTAACACATTGGAGCCATTTCACTGAATTCACCCTAGGCGAAACCTCTACACAGAACAGCATCTACGAATCAAAAGTGCTTTCTAGAAGACGATATATTTTGCAACACTCTCGAATCCCAAACAACCCCTAAAGATTCACAACATCAACACCGCACTAGCACAATTCACATGAATACTGATTCCTCCACCTGACATATGCACTACCGAATAACACTTCACAAAATAAGAGCGTCTTAACACTGCATATACTTTCAAAAACAGTACCTTATTCAAATTGAAACGTCGCTCCACACTTCGCAATTTAACATGAGAGAACTAAATGGGAGCAGAGAAAGCAATCACTGAAAAGCAGTCAGTCCTTTAATGAATCCCCTTTACTCGACTTACCTTCTGACTAGCGATCATCACCGCAGAACTCATAAGGACCTCTGAGGCTCCGGCTCCAGCCACTGTGCGTGCCTCTTTAACATGAGTAACAAGAACACAGAGTGCATCGTGCAATGACCGCTCCGCCTCGTCCAGAATCTGTTGCGTCGCTCCCCGAAGCACGATCGAACATGCCTCACCTTCAATTAAGTATTCTCAGTACTGTTCAAATTCTATTTCCTGAGAGGCGTTTTACGGCGAAAAAAAGCCGTACAGGATGCATATTATACAGAAATGGAGGTGGACAGATTGATATTGGGAGGATAGAGCAAGCCAACTACGAATCAAAATTTCGCATTTCTAAACGCTTCTTAGAGTTCACATTAATCTTCAAACTTTCTAAGTCGTTCCACCGATTACTCTGCCATGAAAAATTCATCGTTTCACAGAGTTCTTATACTTCGGCGAAATGCATCAACAGGAAAATGAACATTTAAATGCTCTTAAAGAGGTATTCAAAACGAAATATAAGTATACAGGAAGAAAAACGAAGAGGAAAAAGATAACGTAAGATTCTGAGTAGGATGGCATAGAACTTTAGAAGAAATAAATGAAAAAGCACGCCACAACAGCAGGTATAATATGCGTTTTCGCATCTACCTCAACTATTCAGCAAGTCTGCCAAGTTGCTAACAAACACTGAGAAATGCTGAACAACGCCTTCATATTTTGCTGAACAAGACTGCTTGCACGAATTCATCACAAAAGATTCGTTCCATTATAACAGCACTTTGCAAAATTAAAATCCCACAGATGCAAAAATTGTATAATGTTTTAGTACTCTCAAATGTGTTCGAAGTCTGCATAAAATACCTTTACTAGAGCTTGGGCACTCCGAACTACAGGATGTGCCATCGCAAAGGGCATCGAAGCTGCAGGATATCGTCATTCTAGAGAGTGAGAATTTGATAATCTAATCACATCTGCCGCCATCAGTTTTTTCTTGTTGACAGCACATACCGCAGCGAGGAAATTACAAAAAAAAAAGAAAAGAACAAGGAAGAAGGTGCGACCGGAATCAGCGATGAGCATCACAGACATCTGGCGAAAAAAAGTGACCGTTGACGGCACCTCCTACACCATTGATCGGCTTCATCTAATAACCACCCATCAGAGAGAAAAACAAAGTCTACAAGGTAAGCCAAGAAGAAGCTAACCGAGAGGTACGCCAGAAAAGCGCAGAAGGCGATCCTCACCCACCATCACCTCCTCGATCAGATCACATGATCCAAGTTTCACTTTGTCAGGAGTATCGAAGGTCGATACGATTTCTCCACCTAAACTGGTTTAATTTAGCAAATCATCGATATTCGTAGCATCTCTAGATTATCAATGAACCTCACATGATTTCCTCAAAGGATCTTTCGAATCTAAGGTGGATACGACACAAACTTCTATATCCATTCTAACCGACAACCAAATATTTAAATTTACCCACATGTAAGGGAAAAGAATTGCAATACTTTAGGAAAAAATTTCACCGAAACCACGAAATCAGTGCAGCGATGGGTGGGTAGATTGCAGAAGCAGCATTTGCCGAGTGACTATCCACGCAACATTGGACTTTTTCTGATGGCAAAATCTTCAACCGACCTCTCAACAAAATATTGTTCTTTGCCTGAATCAACCAAGAACCGCACGTTCGATCGTACTCACGAGCACGAATATCTAACTAAACAGGCATACAAACGAAGAAGTATATCACCAAAGTTCCAAAAACTTGTTTTTACGATCGACATAGACGAACGAGAACATGAACAAACATAAAACAGAGGAACGACTTATAAATTCATAAAATCAAATAAATACGAACCAAGCACGAGAGCAAGACGCTCGATTCCTTCGAAGTCGGCATGCTCTATCGCCATAATACCTGCGTCAGCGAACAGTTGCTCCGGGTAGTTGTAGATGAGCTGACGGTTGATGAAAACATTGATCTTATGCGCTATAATCTTCTCAACCTATAATAATAATGCAAATCACAATCAAAAGACGCACAGAGTTGCAGTGATCGTTACCAAAACACATACAGATATATCTACCACTCCTTTAGATCACAATGAAAGTTATGAAAGAAGCTGGTGAAATAAGGAGGTTACAGAGATGACCGAAAGGTTGAACAACACATGAATCTGCAAATCACAGCGGTTGCCTTTGGCATGATTAAATAATAGTCGTTACCGCTGCATAACCGACCCCACTCCTGATGGTCTTTGCAATCTTGGCACTGCACTCACAAAGATGCACTGAAGAAAGGAACACAGAAAAAAGTATCGAGCAGCACATGTGCGACTCTTTATGTAGTCACCTCTTTGCCAAAATTTTCATGGAATCGCTTATCCAATTTCAATTCCCACACATATTACCTGCTCAATACATTTGCTCAAAATGAAACCGGTTCATAATTTCGAGCCAAGGAAAGGCTAAAATGATTAAAAGAAACTGTTGAATAAATGTCGATATGACTTAAACTCGAGAACTCAGCAAGGAAGCTGATAATGTGTGCCTGTCATCGATTATCTAACTTCAGTAAACGGTGCAATAATCAAAGTTATATACATCCAAATGAAAAAAAACTGACCTTTTCCTTCATTTTCTGTTTCTCAGCCACCTCCAATTCAGCAACCTTCGCCACTGATTCTACGCGAACGCGAGAACCGAATACCTTCACCTGAATAAAGAACAACCAAACGTGTGTTGATAAAATCCACTACCTCGTTCTGGCTGCAAACAGCTAAAGAACGCGCATGGAGATATCGCATAGGGTTGCAGAACTTCTTTCGCCGGGTTTTCGCCTCTTTCTCTGTGTTTCGTACTCGAAAGGCTTCGTAACGCAGATGGAAATGGAATATAAAAATTACACACAAACCCTGACTTTCGATAATATCTGCCATCCTGATGAAATTCCTAAGCGTACGGAATATTCTGTGCGTAAAAAGTGACGTATTCGAAACATGGAACGAAGCTAGCCGAAATGATGCTTGAGTTAAGCGCATCAATGAATTTGGCGCGATACATGCTTCTACGAATTCTGTTGACCGGACTGAACAACTGCACACATATTGAAAGAAGGACTATGTAAACGCAGTCAAAGCATTTTACTAAGACGTCGCGCATTTGTTCAATTCTGGGGAAAACATATTTCGGAAGCCATTCGAACAATCAACAAGCAAAATATGACAAGGAAATTTTGCTGCCTCCCCTTCCACCTCTCAAGTGCTCGTAACTTCCTGAGTAAATAAATGGGATCGAAGCTAAAATTTTAAAAAATGGTCACTGAACAGAGATTTCACCCGCCGAGTTTCGTAAGCCCAACTTTGAAGCCAAGGAACTGAAACGAACGGAAAGAAAGATGAGGTGCACAAGCAAAAATACGACATCGTTGCAATAACATTTGTAGAAAGCCTATTCGAAGAGCAAATCCATAACCTATGGGGTTTTAACAGGTAATAAATGTAGTTTGCAAATTCGGGTAATGCGCCCAACTGACTAAAAATAAACTTGACCTCATATTATAATTCATTAGCACACTCAATTAGATCTCACCTGACCAGTCATCCATTTACCTGACAAACCCCAAGCCTTGATCTCACACAAAACGCGACACTTCCCGCGTGCCTAAACAAACAGTTGACCAGCATACCTTATCAGTATCCATCGGAGTGTTGGCGATAAGGATTTTCGCATTTTCGACGCGCTTTGGCTGATACATCCCCGGTTTCTTCTCCAGCAAAAATCCTGAAATCCATCAACGCTTCCTGAGAGAACAGCAATGTCTGCCCACTCTAGGCTCCAAGCCCACAAAAGAAAAATATTGATTTGAAGTGCGCAACACATTACTTGTTTTACCGAAGCCCCTCCTATCTGCACGGAAAAAATGGCATATTCGGACATCATAGTCAGCGCATGCGGCAACGCTAGCTCTAAAAGAAAAATCGAAATAGCTCAAATATGCAAAAGCATAAAAGCCAAATCCTTCGATATTCCCTCGTTCAGCTTTCGGGTCTTCGACAGAAATACAAGGCCACTTTCAAATGTTCACCATATCAATTAATAAAAAATATGAAGACATATATATTCAATCGAAAAAGACCTTCATCTAAGCAACTTTCGTCCATCGCTCCGCCAAGCTTCTTGATTATTTGTATAGCGTCCAGGTTATCCGATCCTTTCAGACGTAAAACGGCTTTTACGGCCAATTCGGCGAAGTGTTCCTTATGCTGCGAGAGAATCTTCGAACCAAGCGTCGTTCGCGCTATCTTCAGAAGATCCTCACGCATATTCGTACTGCAAACCACTCGGATACAACTTTCGCATAGCTGTGTGATTAGAAAATATAACTAGAAGGACGCTCAGCTCTCTTCCACATCCTCGACATCACCACCACAATCCTTAATCTGAACCTTCTCATTTACACCCACAACCACAAACCTCACTCATAGCTGCAAGCATTAACTCCAAGAATGATTTAATCACAGCTCACCTGAAGAGGTCATCTAGACTCTCGATGCCACTTAAAACAACTTGTCTATACCAGGTTGTTAGTGATAAGGTATCAGCACCGAAGGACATGAACACATCACTTAGTAGTGAAGAAACGCCGCTATTCAAGAATGCCTGGAACGCTACTGCTTTCTAATACTCAACAACGAGAATCTAGCAAAATGGGTGCCAAAATTGATAAGAAGATACGCGTTTTTTCAATCGCTTCTGTTAGGCCGACTGATTCAGCAATACAACAAAATTCCGCTGCGCAGGTGAAATCGACGCAAACGGTAAATGATTCGTCGCCGATTGAAGGATGAAAGTTCGCCCCCCCCCCCTCCCCCGGGTACCGTTGCCGTTGCGAGATTAAGTGTGCCAAAATATAAAACATTGCGGCGTTGTATGCTGGTAGCATGAGGCGACTTTGCGAAGAAGATTCGATTTTTCATGTTTTGTCACTGATCGTTTTTAGCCTAGTTTTCACTGAGCAAATTTCAGACACTTAAGCGCTCCTAACTTTGTTCAAAGTGAAAGGCTCCACTTCAAGCTTCATTGGTACCTGATGTCGACCTACAGCGTAGCTAGTAGGCCTTTAATTCAATTGTTTCCCGAACTGAAATAACTGGACATGCGGACGCATATATAAACGTACGACCAAAACGTCCCTACAATGCACTTCTCAAAAGAAATTTTGCAAAAGAACATGCGCAAAAGCGCCTAGAGCCTACCCGCGCTTTGCCTATGCCTCTTTTCCGGGGATACGCATTGTATACTGGTGCTTACCCCGGATTCCGAATGTGTTTCATTCCGGAACGGCTACTATCATAAATGGTGCGAATTAACGCAGCAAACGAAATGCGATCGTGAAACGATACGAATTTCCATGGAACCACAAATGATGACGGAAATATAATAAAAAGTGTTTGATGCGATCAATGTGAACATGAGCAACAGCACAAATGAACAAAAACCAAACGGACGCAGTGCGTCTTCGCCTGAAGTCCGGAGTGTCTTACCTTTTGAAATATCCAACTTGAAAGCAGTGTGGTACATCACAAAAATTAACGTAACACATACCCAGATGGCTTAGCAGATGCCTTCAGCGCTTCCTGGGCAATATTTAGTGCCTTCCGGTAACCAGCAATGATGACTTGTGGATGAATCTTCATAGCGACCATCTTCTCTGCTTCTCTTAGAAGTTCCGCAGCAAGCACTGCCACTGACGTCGTACCGTCGCCCACTTCAGAATCTTGCGTCATCGAAATATCTGAATCAGTCCCAACTGTTTGATGTATTTGTTTTTTTGCCAGCCTTCACCAGATGATTTTTTAATTTTAAACTTCATTAGGTTTTAAACAGGACAACAATCATCTGCAGTCTAAAGTAATTTACTGCAACAAATCGCAACACGCCGTCATTAGTAATGAAATAACTGATGCCTACAGTCAAAAAAGGATGGAGAGACAAAATGTGGGAGGATATCACACAAACTAACTAAGTTTTCAAGACTACCCTCCCCCCCCCCCGTGCTACCTGACGAGCAATGGCCAATCCGTAGGAACTATAGAAGAAGAAGGACTTTAGCTTGAAAACAACTAGTTCTAATGAAATCTGTGAGATTCCCTTGCATTACCATGCTACGTAGTACCTATATGGTTAAGGACTGGAGAGGCAGCCTCTAATCGGCTCATCCCGAAGCAATTAATGCATGCCTTCACGTTTCGACAGCCCATAAATTTCTCTTCCGTACGATCTAAGGTACAGCGTGTCTCTGGCGGACAGTCGACCAAGGAGACATTCCCTCCAAAGGTACCAACAGCTAGTGGTGCTATCTCCACTTTGAGCCAGCTGCTAATGATTTGCCATGCATCATTTCACAAGAATCTAAAGACCTTCAAAGCTCAATGAACGACCTCACCAGTTCGCCTTGGGCTTCATTTTATGCAGCTTACAGCATCTTATGAGATAGCTAAAGAAACGCCTTCAAATGCCTGCTTCTCATAAAAACATAATTTTTGCATGTGAGTTTTCCCTGCCATTGCTTGAGCAAGACTCACTTTTCTGAGAATTTGCCAACATCCACACCACTGTAATAAAAGAGAGAAAAAAAGAAGAGGAGTCCTTTTTATCGGCTCTAAACTTATTTTCTTCCAAAGCACTGCAAATCGCCGACCATTCGGGCGACGATTCACGTCCCTCATATTTATCCAATTTTCTTGCACTTTGCACATCTTGCCTTCCCCGTTCCGGATCAGTGTGCCAGCATAGCTAGAGTCCTGCCTCCCTCGGAGAGGGAAGGGAAGAGAGCTGTCCCAGCATGTTTTTAAAGTGTTGACAGAAAAAAAGAAAAATATCGTTAATTTCAACAACGTGCGCCTACCAACGAGAACTTTAGCTGCCGGATTGTCGACGCCAACGGCTTTTAGAATAGTCGCCCCATCGTTGGTCACCTGCACACTTTGCCGATCGCCTTCCCCGCTCAGCAGAATCTTGTCCTAAAAAGTATTCACGAAGAAACTGTGAACAATACGAAAAGACGAAAATCCTTTCCCACAAATCTGTAAATTACCCCAGCCTTCATACTGACCTCCTTTCAAATGAACGTGTGATGGTCGGACTTCATAGAAAAGTGCACTTCTGCTAACTCCGATCATCAAGAAAAAATGTGTCAATCATTCGCTTCGATTCTCCTTAGAACATCAAGCCGACTCCGACGTAGTTCCCTTTTGAGTTTGGTTTCGAAACGCTAAAAACCAACAGCTGATACGTCAGCATGAGTACAGTTATGAACGAGGCGAAGATTGTCATGAAGTGCTCACCATTCCTTTCGGTCCAAGCGTCGACTTGACTAGATCGCCGATCGCAATTGCGCCGACGAACGTCGAAAGACGAGCACTTTCGTCTCGTTCCTCTTGTGCGTTCTCTTTCAGGATCTGAACTGGTAGCATCGCCGCTGCAGGCAGTTATCACCTCACTGTGCCCTAACTGCAAGCATCAACGGTTAAACTTTCTAACCAAATTACAATAAGTATCGATTATGACGAACCGCATGCACACCTGTGGCTTCAAGACAAGAAGCATACAGCTAAATGATCACAGCTGAAGTATCGCCTCAAGACCGGTTCCATTCCCTGTGCCCAATTATTCCTCAATTCAACCATTCGCCATCATATATACCATCCATCACTCAACGGTAAGATTACATGTTACCTGCTGAATGTTTACAGGATACATAACACAAAATTGCACGATGAGGTACGCCAAGCAGGTGATATGACTTTTATTTATTTAATCCCTCAATACCTCGATAACATGAGGCACGAAATAAAAAAGCGGGATGCAGAATCAAAAATAACTGGTACGACGTATGTGTCAGTTTAAGCGTAAGAAGATGAGGTAACGTGCACATGACGCAACCAGTTGGGACACATCGGGAAGCACGTCATGAACAAGGCGTGGTAGGTGGCAAGTGGGACGGTGATGGAGCACGAGAGAGGAGAACGAGCAAATGCTGATCGCGCAAGAAGCTAGCGGATAGTTACTAATGCAAGATTTCGATTAGCACCGGTATTCGGGGATCCTCGAAAATTGAAGGTTTCAGCAAGAAATTGGAGCTCTCCTTTCTCTCCGGAAACGATCAGATTGTAACGTTCGCGCAGGTAATTTTTCACGGAACAACATTACTTTCCCTGCCTCAGGTGAACCCCTAATGGGAGTGATCACTGGATTCAGTAGGCTTATTTGGCAAGCTTTAGTTCCCAGAATATTGTCCTATCAGCACACAAGTTAAAGCGTCTATACAAAGCATTCGTGACAAATTAACCATCATTTTTCAGAGTGTTGTGCACTAGATAGCCACCGATCTCACTAGCGCACAAAGCGGTGCGTAGTATCACACCCACATGATTTAAGTTAATAAAAACTTATTTAATTCGCAATATTTTGGGGAACACAATTTTGGGATGCCTTTAGACTTACACACTCGTTTAAAGAGGTAAATCAGGTTGCCATAAATCCTCGTAAGCGAATTACTCGTGCACGAACACAGCCTCGACTTACCTATTTTGCCTTTAGCAATCACAAAGTTACCAATACACAGATTGCATGTTATACGCGGTGGCGGATTTATTGTATCTCGTAGCAGATTGCTCACAACATCGGGAAAATATACGGAAGGGTTAGCGTAACTAGAACTCTTGAATGAAAAACAAAAACTCTTCAGTGGGACATCACCCCATTCAAGAGTTGTTTCTTTTCAACAAAGGATAATCCAATGGTGGATGTCGCAAAGCGGCAAGCCTGATAAGTGTTGAAACGTCAGATAACGACAAGCAAAAACTTTGATCAAAAACAACAGGAAGTGATAAAAACTAGAGAGAGGTTCAAGTCACCTTAATCTTCAAAGAAACTTTATCCCAACGTCGTCTCATTTGACACTTCTTGCCTGGTTCGAAAATGAGGATGCGATATAAGGGTAATAGTAGGCGCAAGAGTCATATAAAACGGTAAGCAAATAGAACGTCGATCCCCTGCAGTGTGCCATAAGCACAGAACGGTAACACAGGAAATTTTGAGAGTGAAAGAGATGTCAGCAGAAATGCAACGCTGTGAGGAGTAAACGTTGAAATCTCATAAACAATCCATGATAGGACTCTACACGGTCACCATGCAGGAAAAGAAGCGAAAGGAACTTGCAATTTTTTGCATTAGGGCGCACATTCCATCACTGCAACGACGGGTCTTTATGTTCTGCTTAACAGCTTTCGTCCGGAAGTCGCTAAAGCGACATCACAGGCTGAACTCATACAACATGTTAATTTTCAAGTTGCAGTCTGCTTATTTCAACACGACTCAAATTAGTCCCCCCCCCCTCTCCCCTGCCGAATCGTCTACTGCATTCTAGGCCAACCGACTTCGACTTTAGTTACTTGGAACGTTAAGCGTAGTTAGCAAAAGCCCCCCCCCCTTTGTGCCTACCACGCTTCTATGCGCATAGGCAAGCCGCAATTACGCTTCTGTACAACCTACCGTGACACGACCTCTTACCAACACGGACGAGCAAGGCAGAGCAGAGTATACCAGCCTGCAAGCAACGAAACATTCGTACCACTCGCTAAATGCTCTGCAGGCAGCTTAGATGGATGTCTACCGTAGTTCCACCGTCACTGCAGAAGTTAAAACAGTTGAAAGCATTACAGCTCGATATGATAATAATTTAATTTATGCTCGACACAAATAAGCCGTCCTTACTGTGAAGGGCACCGTATTATTGTTGTTGTATTGTTCACAGACAGGCAAAGAAACATATGCATGGGAATTGAGGAAAAAGCAAATGACATCCATAAGCAGATATAAGATGGCTGGGATGGGCACAGATATGGGCGGCAGGTACATAACATATAAAAGAGAAAAGATTTATAAATTGTGCCAGGCCATATGTTCAATGAGAGTAGGTATTTCTTTGACCGATCATATTCCCTCAAACTTACTCCTGCGAAATTGCGTTCCTAATTCGAAGCGTTAAAAAGACCAAGCCAAATTCTCTTAAATTCAAAAGCTATCGTGAGAGCGACTGAGGCTTCGCTCATTTCTCCCATCAACACTTTTCCACCTTCCCACCACCTCTTCTTACCATCGTCCTTTTAACCACTTTTTTATACTTTCACGGGATAGATGAGGTTCGCTTGCTGTATTACCCCAGAAAACTCTATACGCCTTAGCAGCTCATTTGTTATGATCACATTCAAATATATGCCACGTTCAATTCAAATTAAGCGCATACTCGAAATAATGCATTTTCACCTTCACGTTGTTTGGGGATTCGGGTTCGATTACCGAAGTTTATGATCTGACGAACGCCAAGTCGGCAGCGTCACGAAATTATACTTGGGACAGAGAGAGGAAAAGTTAAAGACGGACGAGCCCTCTTTCAGGTCACTTTCTTTGTTTGAGTTCTTCGGATTGAAACAAACAACTAGGAGCAATAAGCTCTAGCATTTTAGTATTCCCGCTCTAAGTTTCTTCGAAGCAACAATCAGACCCCCATTTTTGCTGGAACGTTTCTGCGCCCAATCGAATCGAGTATCAGACGGCAGCTCAATATCTCCTTGAATGTATTGCATGCTGAATTGATATCGCTTTATATATTCTTCTTTATACATCCGTATATTAGACGTGCAATAGAGCTCCGCCATCGTCAACGTGCTGTTAAGAACATTCAACTAGACTGTGCGATGGCGATGACGTTTTGCGGAACAAAACTTGGAGGATGTTCGATTAAAGTGAACATAGGCCGCTTTATTATTTCCTGTGCACGACGCAGAAGTAACATTGGTTAATATTTGGGCAGCGTGTTTTTCATCGTCGAGAATAATTCATCGAAAGATCCATCTGGCTGATGAGAGAGCACAAAATAGTTGGCACCGGTGATGCAAAAGCGCTCAAACAACAGTCGAATTTTCGAATCATTACGCAAGTCTAGTGCATCATTTTTCTTTTGAAGAAACAACCCGGCTATTGAGCCATACTAAAACGAGCTTCTTCAAAAAATAAGTTGGGCTCTGACACTTATCGAGGGGTGAGGGAGGGGGAGGGGACAAAGGTCTCTAATGTTAAAAATGTGTCCTATTCGCAAGCGTTAATGAGATGTTTGTGACAGCTCGAATTCTGTGAATGATGAGGCCATCGAAAACAGTGTGGATGCTACATTATCGAGAGGGATTGTTTCGTTCGATGCAGAGCAATGGCAAACCTTCTGACTTTTTGCAAGACTGCCTTGCATAATTATTTGTTGTCTAATTTCGGTGACAGTTGCAGCCTGCAATATAGTTCTTTACGCACATTTTTCTCGCTTCCTTCTGTAGAATGATCCTGGTAGTACACTAAAGGATCTTTTTGATATGGACACAAAAAATCGGCTTAATTTTATGTCAAAGAGCATCATGAATCAACGCGATATCAGGGCATATTGGTGCAATCTGTTTTACTCAGTATTTTCTATTATTAGAAAAAAACTCCTGTGAATGTTACGACATGTATTATTCAAAAGAAATCTAAGAAACGCATAGAATTTTGAGGTAAAAGATTTTCATCATCCATTAAGTAAAACATTTGACACAAACATAAATGAATACCTCCTCATATAATGGGCGGAAGCCCAAAAAAAGAGCATGCCAGGCACCATGTATGTTTGCGGCGCAAAAATATAAGGATAACACTTTATTTCTTGTGATCTACACAAAATAAACAAAAGAAAGGTCCTTGCGACGCAACAAACAAAATAAACTCGTCGAAGTAGTCAAGATGTAGTTCTGACACTTTGTCAGATGAGGCGTTACTATGGATGATCCTTGCATTTCGGACAATCAAGAACAATGCGCTGAAAGCTCCCTCTCTTTTCTTTGTCGTCGAGAAGGTACTCCACCATTCCATTGCAGATAAAACTCTTCCTTGAATAATATAAGTCAAAATAAAGCTCCTGGTTCCCGTACGTAAAGATAGAATCCACGTCAACCCTTTATGAATTTAAAAACAGCCGCACTTCTAGGCTGTACTAGAGTAACGTAACTGTACCGCTTTGCATGCTCTTATTTTAAAAGACCATTCAATCAATGAAACTCGAACAGATCGCGAGCGTTGCGCTTCATCCATCCATCAATAAAACTCACCGCATGCTTAGAATTCGACAAGAAATTGTCGTTCATAGTGAAGGCGTTTAATGCTGTCGACATTGCTTTTGCTTGTGATGTGAGGACACCAGACCATCTGTTTCTTTTATTTGTTTTTTTTTTAATTGCACAAAGCAGATATACAAACAAAGATAAACACGAACCATATAGAAAAGTTACTTTCCTGTGCAATATACATAAACATCAACAATAAAGAATAAAACAACACTATACAATTATACACCAATGTACAACGCTTGCGGAAGCTGAATAGTTGCAAACTGTCGTTTAAGACGATCTTTGATGGCACTCACTCCTTGCACGAATTATGGAAGCAAACATTAGAATTTCGTAAGTTTCACATAAGAAATCTCGAAAAAGGAATAATTTCAACAATTGAATACTAAAACGGACAAAGTATTCGAGAAATCATATGTAGAAACCTCCGGTAACGAAGAGAAGGGCTCGGAGGAGAAAAGGGAACGAGGGGCATCGAACCACCGATCATGCTGGGCAGAAAATTTAAAAGCTTCCATCAGCGTCAAGGACTTTGTGCTGCTCTTATTACAAAACCGTCTATAAAATCCCTTAACAAATCCCTAAATATAAAATTTCTTGTTTTCGTTCAGGCACCAATCTCTCTCTTTGGCACATCGGCTCCAACTCGTCAACTCACTCGGAAATCCCGGTGAGTTAAAGCATTGACTATCAATTTAGTCAACCTCTTCAACAATAGGACTCTGGTGCGGATGCTGATGCGCCTGACGACCACACGACTGACCCGCACTCGGCGAGCTGGCTGTCATGTGTAACTTCGTCATAATCGACTGGCACACTTTCTGAAGCTCTTTGAGACGATCCTCAAATTCACACTTCTCCGCAAGCTGGTTGGCGTCGATCCATGCAAGGGTTTCATTGCACATCGCAGTCGCCTTCTGACGGTCTTCAGCGCTCAACCGATCTCCGTATTCGTTAAGCGCTTGTTTCACTTGGAATACATACGCCTCGAGGCTGTTGCGTGAGGCTACTCGTTCTCGCTGTTGGTTGTCTTCGTGTTCGAAGCGTTTCGCATCGGCCACCATACGCTCAATATCTGCTTGAGAGAGACGTCCTCGTTCGTTCCTGATTTCGATCTTATTTGAACGACCTGTTGACTTGTCACATGCACTCACATGCATAATGCCGTTTGCGTCCAGATCGAAAGTGACCTCAATCTGAGGAACTCCACGTGGTGCGGGTGGAATCCCACTGAGGTCGAACTTTCCCAACAGGTTATTGTCCTTCGTCATCGCACGTTCGCCCTCAAAAACTTGAATGCTGACGCCAGGCTGGTTGTCGGAATAGGTGGTGAACGTTTGTGTTGCTTTAGTTGGAATACGAGTATTCCTTTCCACTAATTTTGTCATCATACCACCAGCCGTTTCAATTCCCAATGATAGTGGAGTGACATCAACCAATAGAACGTCCTTCACGGTCTTATCTTGAACACCGCTCAGCACGGCAGCTTGAACTGCGGCACCGTAAGCAACTGCCTCATCAGGATTGATCGAAAGATTCAGCTGTTTGCCATTGAAGAATTCGCTGAGTAGCTTCTGCACCTTCGGTATTCTAGTAGAGCCACCAACAAGCACAATTTCATCGATGGCCTTCTTGTCGATGCGAGCATCACGAATGGCCTGCTCGACAGGCTCAAGCGTTTTCCGAAACAGATCAGAGCAGAGTTCTTCGAATCGTGCTCGAGTGATCTTCCCATGGAAGTCGATTCCTTCGTGAAGACTGTCGATTTCAACAATTGCTTGCGCAGAGCTGGAGAGTGTCCTCTTGGCGCGTTCACACGCTGTTCTCAAACGACGAAGTGCTCTCGCATTTTTCTTCAAGTCCTTGCCGTAACGTCTTCTGAATTCCTCTGCAAAGTGATTAACCATACGGTCATCAAAATCTTCGCCACCCAGATGCGTATCGCCAGCTGTGGACTTCACTTCGAACAAGGATCCCTCGGCGATAGTCAGAATGGAGACGTCGAAAGTCCCTCCACCCAGATCAAATATAAGCACGTTCTTTTCGTCAGATAGCTTCTTGTCAAGACCGTAAGCGAGCGCGGCTGCAGTTGGCTCGTTTATGATTCTCAGGGGCTTCAGACCTGCAATGATGGACGCATCCTTCGTGGCCTGGCGTTGACTGTCGTTGAAATAGGCCGGGACTGTGATTACTGCCTCGGCAACCGGATGGCCAAGATAGCTCTCTGCAGTCTCTTTCATCTTGACGAGAACCATTGAAGAGATCTCTTCAGGCGTGAAGACCCTTTTCTCGCCTTTGAATTCTACCTCGACGGCTGGCTTGCCAGTTTTCGGAACCACTTTGAAGGGCCAGTTGCGCATATCCTGTTGCACCTTAGGGTCATCGAACTTCCTGCCGATAAGCCTCTTCGCGTCGAAGATCGTATTCTCAGGATTACGAGCCACTTGCTCCTTAGCCGCATCTCCAATAAGACGTTCCGTATCGGTGAACGCGACGAAAGAAGGTGTTGTTTTGTTGCCTTGGTCATTGGCAATAATCTCGACGTGGCCATTCTGATAGACGCCGACACAACTATACGTCGTACCGAGGTCGATTCCCACCGCCTTGCAATTCGAAGCCATCGTTCACGGACTCAGCACCTTTGATAGGAAAACAGTAAATAGTCGTCGAAATATGAACACGCAGCTAATAAGTCGCCAAATTCAGCAAAAACGTCGAATCGCTTGAGCGCAGCAAACAACGCTTAATTGAAGCACAAGTGATGCATATAGCGCCTCCAGCACCACTTATATAGTGTTGAGTGTAGAATGCTCGAGATCTTTCTCGAATGTTCTTTCTCTGCACTCATAAAATGCACGTTCTTTCGCATTCCACTCACATCTCTGACACTCACACTCTCTCAGCGTGTCATTGCGTCATGTCGATTATCCGATGAAACGTTCGCGAAGTTTCAATGCTTATAAGTGATATATATGGCTGTTTCCAGAAAGCACTGGAATTGTTCAAATGGAATTGGCGCGTTTGTTAAAAGGAATTACAGTATTTTCACAACTATAATAAATGCACTACAATACCTCTTTTTTGTTGATACACCGTATTAGTTTGATTAGCATCTCAAGGACGTTCTCGATTTCCCTGTATTTGCTACCATTTGGATGGAAGTCGTTTGCTTGCTACCGTAAAAGAAAGAAGCCTGTCATCGAAAATAGCCACGTCTTGTGTGAGTGGCTATTTAAAAAGGCCAATTGAAGGATTCGTTCAAATTCCCTCTTGTATATAATGTGCCTAAGCCTTATATAGTAACATGCGAGAGCTATGCACTTCTGTCTGTCCTCAACTATATGCACAAATGGTTATCCCAATGTGCAGCAAAATGAGCACAACGAAAACCATCTTCCTTTCAGTATATCCCTCCCCCCAGCCCGTCGAAAAGTCCAGGATTTCTACTCAAGGAGATACATTATACTGTCCGAGGTAGCTCCACGCAGGAATATAGCTGCCGAGTGCAGTTTATTTACGATTGAATCCTCTAGCGATTCTTGGAAACGACACTCTTTGGCCTGAAGCCAACCTAGCGCCCGCCACTCTGATCTCATCTTTTCGAGAGCGTGTTCGAACACGTTTTGTGAGGATGGTGGAGTTGTTTGTTTCAACCGGAAGTGGGCTGATTGCATTACTGCAATCATTAGCCGTATGCGCGACGTTTCATGCAGTCGTGAATATTGTTGTGTGGAATTTACCGGGTTGTACCTCGCATTCGAAAAAGTGCAATGTTTGTTTAGTTGGAATCGTGCCGATGAAATAAGTCTGCAGTGGAATATATTTACAGTCGATTTTTGCCTGCGTATAACAAGTGACATCTCCGAGTAGGCTAACGACCTCAAGTAACAGCTCCAGCCTTATAATGCTCCAACTTCGAAATGAAGGGGATTCTGTTGACTTGGAGAGAGGGGGGAGGGAACTTCAGTCACAGATACACGTAGTATATGCGCAACGAAGTTGTTGACTTCGAAGAGTAACTATGAATCGTTGGAATCTAATGTTTCATTGTTATCGTGGAAAATGAAGTTAACTTCCCTCTTGCAGCTTAACTTTAGTTACTTGTTCACTATAAGGTTAGAGAATTTATTTTGCTATAGGTGTCGAGTTGTGAGATTGATGAGCTCATTTTGAAAACTTTCGTTTCCAATACTGATCGTCGAATCGGATAGCACCTCATGCACACGAATATATCGGATCGATAGTATCTTCAGGGAAATGTCCTTCAGCTTGCTTCTAAACAGCTTCTTTCAATCTTCAAACATTCTCTCTCCCTTCCAAACAATACGTACGGTATATGCAACTTCTATTCCTCCCTTCCCCTTTCCATAGGAGCCATGGATCGTGCCACAACCTGAGCTACTTCATCGACGAAGATCAGTTATGGGGTCGCTTGTATCCTGTTGTCCATCTCTTGCTGCTTTTCCTCTTCCATCACTAACTTCAAGCCAGTCTTCCTTCTGAGCCTTTTTGTGAAATTCCTTAGCCAGAGCACCTTACAGGGATGTTTTGTCTATGCATATATCCGTCTCTCTATCAGTTTCAACCGCGAAACCACCGAAACTGGAGTAATAAATTTGGCGAGTTTAAGGTGTACCCTGGTATGACCTCCTATACTACAATTCACGTCTACCTTCAGACATGCAGGACATTATGGCAAATTAAATGTGAAAGAAAAGCTTGTCACATTTTACACCGACTCCGCTGCAAAAAAAACGATTGTGTAGAAGATTTATCTGAAAGGTGGGTTTTTTGAAATGTGAAGACGTTGTTTGTTGGCAAACCTTTAATTTAGTTTCGGTGGTTTCACGGTTGAAACTGATCGAGAGACAGATATATGCATAGGTAAATTTCGCAAAACGGATGATAAAGAAGACTGTCTTGAAGTTAGTGGTGGAAGAGGAAAAGCAGCAGGAATTGGACAACAGGAACAAGTGATCCCATAACTGATCTTCGTCGGTGAAGTAGCTCAGGTTGTGGCACATTCCATGGATGAGTGTAACGATTTTTATTGTAAAGCAGGTCGGTTATGACTATAAAGCAGCCTAATTGCGATCCTAGAGCATTTCCATTATCAAATCCTCTTATAAGTGTCGCCCTGATACCATGAGTACGTTATGGAAGGACTACTATTCCCACTCTATTTAGTTCGTTCATTCGTTTGTCGTCGTCTGTTCGGTACTGGTGGTACTTCGCAAGCGCTGCTCGTGGGCCCAGATGGGGCGCTGCGTCGACTAATAATAGTTTTGTGTTTATTAAATATTATTTCGCACGCTTATTATTTGTTGATAATTTATGAAACCGGTTGTTCAAGTGAAAAGATTCAGAAAGTACCTATCACTCCAGCTTCTTTCGCTCACTTCTCCATCGGTTAATTTTTCGACGATGTGATTATTGACGCAGTGGTATCGGCATAACTGATTGATTGATTTATTAGCTGGGCACTCACTTGTAAAATTCTGGTTCAGTCGTCTCCATATCTCAGTTTAAACCATCCTTTTTAAACCAACAGAGCCTACACCAACTCAGTTCACACCATAGCTCGGTGACTTTGATTACCTCTATGCTTTGCACCAGGTAGCGTTCATCATCATATTAGTGTTTCGGTCGGTTGAAACATATTTGCTGCTCAACACCTTGCGTACGTTTGTTGATCAATTTGTTTTGTATGTTTTCCTCACTTTTCTGCTCGACGACACTTTCCATTATCAGTGTGCAGTTTCATTGTCCCGCGATCATTTCGAAGCATTTTTCCTTAGAAATATGTAAAATATGTTGAAAAACATCCTCATTTTTATACTTGTGTCAGGTGATGTCCTACGAAGGCAGTACCTACCTACCCACCTCCGTTCCACAACTCATTTAAGTTCGTGGAATTTGTAACTTCCAGCCAGGTAGAGAATTTGTTGTTCATCATTTAGGTTTCGACAAGGCTACTTTAGTTTTCAGTTCGTTCGACCTTTCTTTCTTGTTCTTAGATGTTTTCTTTCTGTCAGGATAAATGTATTCTCGACATAAGTGCTCCAGAGCGCCGCCAAGAAGCATAAACTTCCCAGGAGAGTTTCAAGCGAGTTTTTTTGTTACCTATTCACGAGCCTTTAATTTATGCATTCTCGTTTCGAAGCATTTAGGACCTTCTTTTGCGTCACCTGGGTTACAGAATGGGTTCTTTGAGACGTACTGGACACTGATTAATTTGCACGATAAATAGTGAAGGAAATTTCAGAGAGGACGAAGAGAAGACATACGAGAGGAAGGACGATCGGAGAGGAAGTTCGCTCCCGTTTGAGACGTCTCTCCTATTCGCGTTCTTCTCATCGCATCCTCGCGCTTGAACGGCGATCTGAAGACAAGCATGAACGATCCCCACCAACTCCATGGTGGAGGTGGAACGGGATCGTCGGCCGGTCAACTCTCCACTAATGCGCAACAGGCTTTTTATAGCCCACAGATGCTGCTTCAACAACAGTATATGCAAATGCCATCGTTGTATACTTCGCAACAGGTCGGTGGAATCGTAAGCAATATTCTTACCTCTCATTTAGCTGTTTTTCAAGACTTTTTAAATAAGTTTCTGCGAAGGTACATAATGGGATAGTTGTGGTTATATATGAATGTTTATCTTCGTTCATCTACGCCTTATGGTTTCAATTTAAGGATGACTGGACCGTGTAATTTGTGGGTTATCACCATGTTAAGAATGTCCCCTTATACCAAGCTCTACTTTAATGCATACTTTAGAACTTTGCACTTTGCATATTCAAGTCACGGTAATACCTTCCATTGTACACTTGGTCGAGCATTGAGCGAAAACGTAGAATGAGATGCCATGGAAGCTTTCGTCGTATAAGCTTTTCCTATATGAAACGAACTCATCAAAACGATCTGTCACACAATTATTGTCTGGTAACTCGTCTTCGGCCACATCGAACGCTTTGAAGAGCAGAATTTAGTTCACAAGTTTCATGCCAATATCTAAGTACCTGTAGACCGATAGATTAGATATTGGCTTTGGGGAACTGCCTCCTATCTGCATTATACCCGTCGAATGTCGCGTGGTCGCGGAGATTCGTAAGGTGGGGATATCGGACAGGCACAAACATGCGCATGGATGTCGTGTCGGCACTGTGCCATTTTTGTGAAAGTCTTGAAAAATTCTAGAGACATTAGGTTCCCAGCCGCAACGTATTGTGGTCATTAGACTCATCCAGAACTATTTCCCATATTCAGCAACCGTAATACCTCCACCAGTTCCCTTTCTGAGTGCGCCGGTGGCGTGGTTATATCGCAGGGAGGGGGGGGGGGGCTGTGCTCATTGGCATTATGGGATGAAGCGGATGTCGCATCGGTTGCGCTGATCGCAGTAGAGAAGCACAGGAATTTGTGAGAATGCAGTGACTGATATAGGCATTTTAATGTGCGTTACAATTAAGACGCCACTCCCAGAGGATGATCAATGAACCATAAATTCGTTTATGTAAATTAGCCAAATATATGAAATCTAGATGCTGCAAAATTCAGAAAGCGCACTGTTGATTCGAAATAATGCAAAACTATGCCCTTCAGAAATTTGCATATAAAAATGCCTTCTTATTTATGTTGTTCGTCAGCCTTGAAGAACTATTTGGACGTAATTTCATTTGTGGGCTTAATGAAAAAATTTTCGGTTCGATTAGACAGCTTGTTGACAAGTCTGAGCATTTAGAAGTTGGGGAAAATTTATTTGTTCAGTAAGTCTTATAATAGTTTCTTTGATGGTGTAGTGATCGCATCAGTGCCAGCCGAACATTGTCCCCTCCCCAGGCTGTAAAAATTTTATCAATCAGGTATTTGAGGAACTCATCATTTGATCACGAATTAAGCAAGGGTACTTTTTTATTCACAAAAATCGTAAGAATCGATCTGAAAGCCGAATTTCTTTGGGAATGAGTGAAAGGATGAGGATAGATAATCGAAAGCCTTTATGAGGGGGGAATTTGTGAAGAAATAAAAGTTGAATGGGAAAGAAGATATGAGAAATTATTCGTTGAGCGATCAGTGTGATAGGATGTTGATAAGAGTAGAGCAATGGAAATGTCTCCAAGAATAGAGCACTTTAAGGTGTTACAACCGCACCAGGTCGATATGCAGGCTTTCCAACAGCAACAACAATTGCTTCAAGTTATGCAGCAACAACATCAGCAACAACAACAAGCACTACAAAATCAACAACGCAACCTTACGCCGCATGACAGTCAGGTAAGAACAATTTTCTTAGATTTATTCAAAGTCATTCTGTACGTTCGAGGGTGGTGATCGAGTGATGGAGGTGAAGGAATTAGATCGCATATGATTCTGGTTTAATTCCATCTTCGGACCATACATGCTCTAACAAGCGTAGACGTTAACAGTCACCGCGGACTTCTTGGCTTTTGACCAGAACTCTCTGACAGCTGGTTTAACTTAGTGCTTATCGATTGAGTGACTTGCTTTAAGTGAAATAAATCTAAGCAAAAGTTTGATTTTTGAGTAAAAAACACGGATCTTACCTTTTGCAAATTTTTCTAAGCCGAGCATGGAGCTAGATGCAAGATGATTTAGGTGGAATCGTGACATGCGACCTTCCCTGATCCTTGCTTCAAACTTGAATTAATGCTGGAAGCAAGTTTTCTGCTTTCCGCCTGTTATGTAACTTTAAGAGCTCGACGGCAAAGTTGAGTTCGATCGTAGGTTTGGTTTTTGCAAAAATTATTCACCTTTGAAAGGAACGCTTATTGAGAATATATTGGCCATATTGTACTATTTTATAGAATGTTGCATTGCAACAGCAACAACATTACCAACGGGCTCTGCAACAAGCTGCTCAACAACAACAGGTTCATCCACTTCTCTTACTTCATTTTGAAATTTCCCTTCATGCAGTAAGGAAATTTTTTAAGACGACGAGAACATCCTCAAAATATATGATTAAATTTTCGTTAAACTAGCACATGTGGAAATAGAAAGTGGATCGAAAAGCGTGGCAATTAACTTAGTGGGGGGTGCGCTTTTAAAATTTAGCTTGTAAGACTGAAGTGGTTAAGCGCGTACTGCATTAGCGTCCTTGGCTCATTTGGGAGGCCATCCAAATATACGCAAAAACCAACAAGTTGTCTACTAATAATATTTTTCTAACGGACCATCCAACTGTGCGGTTCTTCAGCCAAAGAAACTGTTTTTGAGCTGTGAGCGGTCGTTTTCAACTTGTATGTCCGTGATGCTTGTAAACGTCGATAAGTGAACGAGAAAAGAAGTTGGCTGAAGCTAGGCTAGGCTTGAGAGGTTGCTGATATTGTAGTCACGAAATCTCGTCACCGTAGCTTTTATTCTTTTTGACTTAAAAGATCAATTATGCGTTCTCATAGGCGCGCCTATAAGTCTCTTTTGCAGGTTATGTTTGTGTCTGTCCGCATCTGTCTGCTGTGTTGTAATTTCAACTTGCAAGCCGCAAAAAACATGACAATCGGATTTGTTACCTAATCAGTTTTGATAGGAGGTATTGACTGTAAAAGTGCGCTAAAATTTGCAGGTATATTTTTTTCTGCGAACGCACAAAGAAGTTTGTAATTGAAAATTTTTGTAGCTGGTTCGTCACATAGAAAAAAATTGAGTTTAATACATTTTTGCAAAGGATAGTATTGTGGCTATAGCGATCATAAAACAAAGTGACCACATAAAAAGGTATATCCAAGATAAAGAAATCAATTTGGAGAGTTTTTTTCAGCAACAGAGACAACTGGAGCAGCAGCGTCTCATGGAGCAGCAGCAGCGGCAACTGGATCGGATGCATCAGGAACGAGAAGCAGCCAGGTTGCAGCAACAGCAACAGCAGGAAGAGGTGACTTACTGCACCATAACTTCAGGCTACAGAAAAAGGCTTGCCGAAAATTTATAGGCTAGGAACAAAGAAGGAAGAGCGTATTAAAGCATCCGTAATTATTTAAGTGGCGGTCGATTCGGCTCCCTTTTTGCCCTAATCAACTGTTGGCATTCTGCAGTGGAACATTGGCAAATTTTTGCATTCAAAAAATTAGTGAATCGATTTGAAGTAGAATGCTAAGGTTTTTTTTGCTTATTAGGAAATTCGGATTGCCAGGAAGGCTTGATAGCCTCTTGAAGAGGTGCAGGGAAAAGGTAGATTGGAATGAAGAGGCAATTTGTAAAATGGAAAAGATGATAGGTAAGCCGGTATTTTTGACAAGTGAATAAGTTGCTAGAGGGTAATAAGCGTCAGATAAACTAGTAATAAATAATGAGTAAACGGATGATAGGTAACAAGTATTTAAACGGTATTTCTTCGCGGAAATACTAGAAGGAAGCGTAATTGAATCACCAGCTATTTTCAAGATTTTGGGCATAATCGAGCATTTCGCCTTTTGAATTTGAAAACTCGTCATGCAAGAAAAGGCTAAAGGCAATATTGGAGCAGTTGTTTTAAGATGCAGAGGCAAAAGGCGCAAGAGGTTGCTCGGCAACAACATGAAGAGATGCAGCGACGCCTCGCCTATCAGAAGGAACAACAGTTGAAATTGCAACGTGAGGCCCACGAGCGTATGCTTCTTGAACAACAAAGACTGAAAGAGGAGCAGAGGAAACAGGTAAGGCTGCTCGCCTTGTCTTGATTAATTTCATTTCCTTGATTCAGTTTTCGAACAAATCGATTTTTGATGCCTTTTGCATTTCCGATTAGTTGTTTCCTCTTGCGGCTGTGTTGAGTGCATTTCGCTAGGGATGTTGTGCGGAGACTGGCGTTTCATTCGAAAAATTGTTTGGGGCCTAAAAACTTGGTGCAATCCGCATAAAAGTTGTTAGGCGTTTGTGTTTTATATTTTTCCGCATATACTTTAAGCTCGATAATCAGAGTTTTCCTGAATTTTCGTATGTATTTTCCTCTATCCTCAATAGATAGATATTGAAATATGCTGAAAGATTTGTTGTTGTTGTTGTTGTTGTTTAACTACGTTGTCATTCCTGTTGGCGCCCTCATTCTTGATCCCCATCACTACTTTGTTTTCCATTGTCAATCACCTGTATTCTGAAGAACATTCCCACAGATGGCGGTATTGTCTCTTCCCAACGATTTATGGCCCAGTTAAATTTCCTGAATTCTTATGTCTTTACGAAGTTATTATTTTTATTGTTGCATGTTTTTTTGGTGAGCTTCCAAGCTTGAGGCACTATTCCAATAGGATAGGAGTGTTTCAATAACCCAGATAGAGATGAACAGTTTCAACGCCAACAGCTAATTCAGTTTTTTGTATGAAATTTGGCTAATTCAATCTAAGCGTTATCTAACGGCAGAATTGTTCGAATCGTTTGTTTCCCTGTCTTAAACCGGAAATTGCACGGATGTAATCTCTTTATTCGTTCTAGTATTATCCATCAAAATAAGCTATGAGAACGTTGGATCGATGCGGAAATTTGTGCACTCGGTGCGCAAAACTCATAAATGTGGTGCACTGCAGTTTTATAATTTATTATGTATAATCTGTGGTATTTTGAGGTGGAACGAATATTAGGCTTTATAGAAGATATTTAGCCTCTTTGAGAAGATTCCCTTATGAGCGTCGGCTGCATGCTTAAAAGTCATTTCCATTCTTGCATCTTAGAAATGCTATCAATTTTTTTACGTTGAGCGTATTTGTAAAGTCGGTATTTATTACTGTGGGCGATGATGACCTTTGCAAAAAGCACATTTCGCAAGTTGTTGAATGCGCTTTCCCATTTAGTGCAATTTCAGGAAGAGGCACAGCGGTTAGCGGAAGAGGCGCGAAAGCGAGAAGAAGAGGAAAGACGTGAATTAGAGAAAGTAATGGCGGTAAGGGAGGAACAGAAACGCAAACAAAAGGAGGCACTCGAGGCTCATACGGCGATGAGGGAGAAGGCGGAGAGCATTCCTATCAATATACATCTTGGTGGATGTCATGCTCTAACTAAGTGTAAGTCTTCAACCGAACTGTTTTTATTTTCTCTGATGTCAAATGTGGTGGCGACCGATATAGAAAGCAGAAAGCAGAGAGGGATCTGACCAGTACTTCTTTTCGATTTCATGACTACCGCGACGTATCCATGGTCGATGCATTTAACTGAGGTTGGGATATTGCTTGAAGCCCCTCGTTCCAAATATAACTTCACCGTTTTTGCTTGGAAGAAGTTCAATAGATAGCAGCCCTAAATATGAAGTATCTCCTGCCGTTTTGAATGGACCGTCTTTGGAAATTTCAGTATCTAGCAAACGTGTATCCGTACTTCCGCATCTGTTTCGTTGTTAATATATGCATGCGTTTAAGTCATTCTAAGGTCATAGATCATCTGGTGGTTGTTGCCTTATTGTCTCGAAGTCTCCGTAGTCCGATCTTTTACTTTAGAATAGACTGAAGGCTTGATTGGCCTCATGATAAAGTTGGATGCTTAATACCTACGACAGGAACAGATGTATTGACTTAGGAATATGTCAAGGTGCATATTTCCAATACGAACGTATTTTCGTTTCTCTTTACCGTTCAAATCATTTAAATGGAATGAAGTTTGACAAATGATTTTCAGTGGTCAGTCATCTACCATTTCCAAGTCCATTTTTGCCTCATTCGAGCAGCTTAAAAGTGAATGTACATCCCGACATGGATTCGCAGCTGGCACAGTCTGATGCAAATATCGCACAATATCTTGCAGATGCCATCTCACAGATTGACGTCGCTGATGTGTAAGTTTTCCCTCAGGAAGAATGCGGATGCTTGAATCGATGCTATGAGAGGGAATCTGGCGTCCATTTTCCCCTTCTCTTTAAATTCTTGTGAGGGTTGTAAGTAGTTTTGGTGGGTATTATCTGCATGAATGACTTGAAAGGATCTGTTGTTGCGAATTTTTGGGATGTGTCAGCGATCTCTCCTTTAAAGTATAATAAAAAAATAAAGAAAAAACATTGGTAGGCGATTTCATCATTACAAATGCTTTAGCTAACCGCGCTGACTGAAGATGTCATACTGTTCAATCTGTAAAGCAGTATGTTTATGGGATTCATTGCGTCTCAGTGGTGGTATGTATTGAAGCAGATGCTTTGAAGAGGAGGAGCTCACAGATAGGATGACGGCGAACACTATTCTCTAGTGTTCGAACATCAAGTTGCTTGTCACCTTTCTTGATCAACAGATTTAGGGTTGGGATTTCTGTGAAGTGTAAGACGGAGGTGGTTCATAAGGCGGAATGAAAGAATCTTTTCTTGCGACAGCTCGCAGAAAATGATTCCGACGCTTCTTTGGGAAGTAATATCTTTACGGTCTGTGCAGTCTCCTTGCACAGACGTCTATGTTCTTCGGGTCATTGTTTTTATTGTTTTATATGAGAAGTTAATATCTAAAATTATTTAGGTCTTTGAAACACACAGAAGGTGAATCAAACGATCTCGACTCAATTAACGAACCATTCCTCATCAAGAATATACTTGCCTTCAATGCTCGCGTAAGTATTACTGTTTGGCTAAGACGGATACTGTAGAGATTCCAATTAAAACGCCACTCATTGCAAAGCTTAAGCCGCTTTTATTTCACATTGATAGCAATTACAGACTATTTACTCGTGACGCAATACACTTAGAGGGCAAGTTTCTGATCACAAAGTTTATTGTTGCTTGAAAGTTTGCTTTGTCAAATTAGAAAGGGTTTCTCTGCAATAGCTGGCGTTGGTTTTTCGAAACTCCAGACCTTGAGAATTTCCTGTGCAGGCCTCGTTGTCAGCGCAGACATTCTCTTTTCGGAACGAGGTCGATGTAAGCTGCCAGCATCTCCTTTAGAGTTGTGAGGTAAATTTTTGAGGCTCTCTGCTGCTGCTGTGAACATATTGTAGATATTGGATATATTACTTGTATGTTTATCGGAAATAAAGTTCTTTTGGGGAGCATTATTGAACGTTGTAACTTAAAACTTCAGAATTTGCATTGATTATCTCTTTTGTGATCTGTTCTTTGATTCTGAAGGAGGAAGAAGGAAGTGATAAGGGGATAAGAGGAGTCCTAGGAGGAAGAAAATTGACTTCGAGCTCGATATTAAGCCCTGAACTAGTTAGCGAGTCGGTTACCATCAGATGTTAACGATGGAAACACATGCTCAGTCTTTGAGCCGGAGTGTGTTGTATTGTCTTTCGTTACATTTGTATTAGAGTATAGGTTTTTTGCCCTATTTCTTTCTTAGAGTGTGCGATCGTACTAGCGTATGAAGCTCAGCGGAGCAGTAAAGCTCCTTTGCTACGAGGAAGAAGAACCACACGATAGTTAGTAACACACACTGGTTAGCAAGTAAAATCGCAATCTAATTATATCTTTGGCTATGGGCCCTAAAGCGTGGGGAAATGATGATCCAGATGGGGGAGAGGTCACATCAAGATCAACACAGATGTGAGCAAAACAACTTGTTGCACGAAATGAAGATCACCACGAACACTGAGATCATAGAACTCGTTTACTCATAATAGATCATTCGTTAACAGAGTATGAAACGCGTTTAATTTAGGTTGCTGTTAGTATAAGAATTCAAAGGGGGAGATTGATGACAGCAGAAAGGACTCAAAGCTCGAATCTTTCATTGACTCCGGGGGTGTTTACTGACTGCGATATCGCTGTAAGCCTTCGTCTTCTTACCGCTTCGTTCCAGTTGTTTTAGGTTTGAATAATTTTCTACTGTTCAGGCTTTCGATGTCGAACCACCAGTCGAGTCGACGAGTGATGAGTGCATCCCAATGGAAATACTTTCATCGGAATTGAAGGAGGTTTGATTTAATTCCGTCACATATTATTATTTGTGCAGTGATATGATCAGTGCATATCACAAATCTGGCGTGTCTTACGAATTTAATCGACTTAATAAACATTTAATAAATTTGCATAAAAGTGGGAAATTAAACCATCTGACCACTTCGTGCTGGTTTATGCGAAGGCTGTTATTCTGAAATACACCTACGCACCAAGAAAAGACCGGGTCCATTCCACTCTTGTTTCTGCTCTGACAGGCATTCTTCGGGGAAACGTACGATCTTCAGTCGCCATGTGATTGCACAGCCGGATAATCTGGTCTGGCAGTAGAATACAATCAAAGATTACATAGGTATAAAAGGGGTCGATTCGTGGGAATCCTCTTCCCACGCAAATAACGTGAATAAATGGGCATCTAGTCTTTGATTTCTGAATTCAACAATGTAAACGGATGGAATGTCACGAAGTTAGATGTCAGACCTGCTACATTGACAAAGGTATGCAGTGCGTCTCTGGAACGTTTATTAACAGGAGGCAGCGGTTCCATCGCAAGAGCAGTCCACTGCTGACGGTAATGGTGCGGTGGATACGGAAGACAGTTACACACAACCGTCGACGAGCATGCAACACGATTCGCAGAAGGAAGGGAATTCGATGGTGGTCGAGGCACCGAAAGAGAACACTGCACCTATGGAGGCAGCACCGACGCCCCCGAGACCGAAACCTATCCAGGATCAGGATCAAACACAATTACGCAAACAAATCGTCTCTCTCGGGAAACAGCCAAAGGCACAACAAGGAAGAAAGAAAAAAGACATGGTTAGTTAATGAAGGAATGCTCCTCATTATAGTGAGGCTGAGTTTATGATATAAGGAAATGAATCTGGCTGTGACTATCGCAAATTACTTCCATATCAACATATGGAGGTTTCATCCTTCAAATTCATCCTTCATCTATTCTCTTTTTTTAAATTCGAGCTGGCCATCCTTTTTGTTCCCACTTTTTCGCGATTTTTTCCTATCTCATACTCTGTTGGAGGTCTTGAGTGATAGCTTCAACGTTAGGGAGACTTGATAATGAATCATCGATGTTCGATCCCTCATCCCGGCTTAGCTTTTTGTATTTTGAATCGCCGAAACATTTTGTTTGTAGGTTGAGTCCTTGTACGATTCGCTGACGGGTTACTTTGATCCGAGTGAAGGACGAAGACGACGACAGAGAACGAAGACATTTGAGGAAGAACAACATGAAAAGGTAATGGCTAACTCAATTTTTCACCTTATCCCCGCACTTCTATGTTGTTCTTTTTTATTTGAACCAGCCATCAAGGATGTGAAAGATTATTGGATATTAATATAGGATAGCATTTTTAGATTGACTTTTAACATCGGACTTGTGTGACGTTTATCGTAATAACCTTTGGGAGCATTTTTTTTCTTTTGATAGTACCTTCATAAATGGTTTATTAAAAGGATAGAAAGGACTTTTTAATTGTAATGACATAGACGGCGTAGTAAGTTGAAGCAAGCGAATAAGATTATAAATTAATCTTTCATCAGGGAATTGCGCTTTAAAGAGCCGAAAAGACTGATTCAATAGAGGGTCTGCAGAATGGGATAGCATTGGAGTGTTTTCGATGCAAAATTAAGGTGATCTCAGAATTTAGCAAAGTGGAGACAATATTGAAAGTGTGGAGGTGTGTCAGCATCGGGTTCATGCATCCAAAATTTGCCGCTAAGAGCCAAGAAAGAAAGAAATATTTTGAGTTGTGATGAAGGACCATCATTTTTTAGAGGGTTTTTGACTCAGTAGTTAAATTTACTTGCTATTAAGGCGTCTCTCTATTATGAGAACAAGTTGTTTTCTTTTAATTTTAGTTGTGCATATCTGAGTAGAATTTACTGTGATGTGCACCATCCACGATCATTGTCGCAAATAAACCTCATTGAAAACCTGTGAAGATTGAACCTTAGGTATGGTATTCGTAGTGAAGTGGTGGGGGAGGGGGGGATTCAATGAGGTATCTGTGGATATGAAAGTTGCAGCGAAGGCAGCAAATAGTAACCTGACGAGCAAATGGATCGTGATTAGTTTATAATATGTTGCGGCTAGATGGTACTGGAAAGCATCGAGGACGTAATCATGTGAATGTAATATTGAGAAATACCGGTGGACAGTTAAAAAGTCGGAAATAGGTCTCAGCAACCAAACAGGATCACAGAGGGTGCACATTCTCTTTCGTGAGTCCCGGTTCGCACGCTTTCCCTGACTTTTTCAATTCGAATTCAACTTTTACATTTCTGCTAGCAAGAGTGGTCCAGCAGCTTACTTCGTCCGCTCTTTCTTAGTTGACCTGGATTTTGAAGGGTGGGAGGGGGGGGTGGGGGAGAGAGAAAAGGTATAGAAAAGAGGGGGAGCTTATTAAGAAAAGAATGTGAGAACCAGAACTACTTCATGTAATGACCAGCAGCAAGTATCACTTAGATACAAGTGCAATTTCTATCCTCATTGTGTTTGATTCGTTGAATTTGGTTCCACTTGTTGAGACTTACTCCGACGTCGACAAACGCGCCACTTATGTTTTGCTGAATAAGCCTGAATTAAACGTGATGTGTTCCTAGCAAAACTGAAATGCTGAAAAGTTGCCAAACAAGTGAGAATGTAACGGGTGGCGCTTTTGTCATGTCGCCGACATGCAGTCGATTCAAAAAGGCATAGCAGCTTTATATTTTCGCCATTTATCTCTTTGCTGCTGTCTGCTTTAACGTTTTATCATTTTTCTCCGAGTAGGTACCAGCGGAAGTTCTCGAAATAAGTTTGGAACGTTTCCAATTTTGGAGAGCTGAAAGAAATCCACAAATGGGGACGAAATTGTACTCGTCCATATTTGTTAAGTAAAGAGAGAAATCTAGGTGTTTTGAGAAGCGTGTGGATATTACAATAAAATAGAGAGAGGAGGGAAAATGTGTCCTCAAGTTTCTCCTTCGAATTAACGAGGGAGTAAATCTTGAGAAGATGAGCTGAAATCAGGCTCTAGAAAGCAGAGAGAAAAAAATGGAAATTCTACAAATTCTAGAAAATTTTGTCCCAGTAAATAGGATGTTCAGAGCTTCTGATATCTTTTTTTTCCAACCAAGCAAAGCTTTTTTCTCAGCCATCTCGTGCGACTCATTCGAATAGAGTCATTTACCGGCAGAAATCTTTGTTGAACTCTTTAAGGATGATCTCTGAGTATTTACCAGTTGGGAGCCTGTGAATTTTGGCCAAAACGGTGGGCTATAAATGATGGCTGAAAATCGTGAGTAAATTTTGACCAGTCAGCAGCGGTGACTTAAAAATTTTGGCCAGAAAAGGCTAAACCGTAAAAAATTGCAAAAGCTGATTGATGGCACTCAGATTGCAAAACATTGAGATGTTTGGAAAAAAAGGGAAAGAAAGTCTACAAAAAAAGGAATGTGAAGGAACGCAAGAAATGTTAGTTCAAATCAAAGTGCCGAAATGACGTCATTCGATATGAGGTTTATTCTTTTCTCATCAATCCGAATGATGAATTCCATATACTCGGCGAGCATTCATAGGGCAATATCAAAGGAATACGCTATGCGCTACGTAAATAACATCGCGAACAGTTTCAGGAGACTTACGGTCATTGAAATTTCTCGTAATCTTACACATTAAAAGAATTTTTGTTTCTGTTAAGCATAAAGTTGAATGTTGCTGCATCGTTTGCTTCTTCTAGGCTTAGTTTTTAATTGAGTTCGACTCAGAGAAGTCCGCTCTTTTGTTGAAATAAGTCGATGAAATACTATCGATGTAAAACTGGTGACGAGTAGGCATACTAGTCGGGCGTAACGCTTGTAACCCGCATTTGAATGGGAAGTTTATCCCGATCGAGGCGGTAACCGCGATTTTGAGTACCGCTACCTGAGGTGCCTCAAACACGTTGTTGCAAGTTGCGAGATAGGTGAAGTTAAACGTTCGGGGCATTTTCAAGGGTAACGCGCTAGCGGAGATCAAAGCGAGAGCATTAAGAAGAGAACGGAGAAGTGAGTTTGTTGCGAAATTTGCAGCGCCACAGCGGTTTTCGTCTATCGCAGCTGCATGTTGTTGCATTTAGAGTATTCTAAACATGTCGTTGCCTTATTTATATATCTTTGCTCCCGGACAGTTCTATAAATAGTAGCAGGAGAACCGCAATCCAGGTCTCCATGGTACTTCCCGTCGTGTCGAAAGAGGGAAGTACCATGCGGTCCGCTCTAAGTAAGATACGAGTTGATTGTTCATATCGTTTTCTTTTATTTTCGGTTTTTTCGCGGAAATGAATGAAATGATAGGATGATGACTTATTTCGAAAGTTGATGAAACTCTAGGCGTGTATGATGGAGGCGTGGTCTAGTGACCGACCCGAATAACTCGTAGGTTTATGACTAATTTTGCTGCTTGTTTTTTTTCGGAGGATATATTTTTTGTGTCGCCATTGGAATGCTTCAGAAGTATTTTGGAAGATCAACGCTTAAAAATTGCAAGGAAAAAAAATCAATAAGTATAAAGAAAAATCTCCGAGAAGTGGAGATTTTTGTCCACTCAATTTACGCACAAAAAAAGAAACCACAGTTGAGGTTGAGCTGATGTTTATGAAGCTTGGTGATATTTAATTAGTAGGTGATCATCCTCCTCAAATGCCTCCGGTGAGTTCTAAGTTAATTAGTTCGTACAAAAACATCCTTTGCTTATGCCGCCCGCAGTATCTTACTCCCTTTTTTGGTTCCCACCATAACTCCAGGATGGTTTCCTGTAGTTTGTCAAGGAACTTTTGTCCGAGTAATGCCGAAGACAGTAAATGATTCGAAACGGCAGTATATGATTTTTTAAAATCACTGAGTGCTATTGGAATCATGTTAAGGAGGTTGCAGATGAGCTTAAGGTAAACCTCAGTTGCGTTCGAATAAGAAAGACGCAAGAATTAGATAAATAGGTAGAGCACTCTTGTACGCAGATCCCAATAAGTTTCAGTGTGGAATCATTCAGAGGTATGATTATAAGAAGTCATTCATTCCCATCTAGCACTACCCATCAAATAGTCGAAACTATTCGCTAGTTAAAATGTTACTGTGTGCTTAGCCCATTATCTCAGTAACTCTTCAAACTGTACCCGAAAAGGCGTTATTTGCGTTGTTTTATCGTATACAGTACAATGAGTTGGGGAATAGAAGAGTCTGGCAAGTTGAGAATGTGGTACCGAGTGGGCTAATTGTGTTTCCGTTGGGACAAGGCAGGCAAGCATCTTTCGAGCGCATCAACACAATTCATAGTGAGGTAGTACGTGCATACTTTGCGTTCGCGGACAAGGTTTATACTTAGTTCGTTTCAAGGTGGCATATTATAAGACCGCCTTTTTTGTGCGTTTTTATTGCAGAAATATCTGATTTTCTCTTCCTGTCAGCCATATTTAGTGGTCTTTGAAGTGAACTTCCCCTTATTTCAGCCACTCATACAAATGTGAATATTTTATGGGATTCATTTTGTTGGAATATGAAGCGTATGTGAGGGAAGCTCTTGGAGCGGTTTTATTGGCAGAAAACATCATTGAGCTTTTTTCATTGTTTGCAGTCGTTCATGAAACTTCATAGTTCCCTTCATAAAGGGCTCATCTGTATTACTTATAGTGATGTGCCCTCTTCCCTTCTTCAAGTTTTGCAATATCTGACGAGGGCAGGAACGTTAGTTCTGCTATATATGAACGCATTCAAGCGGAAGAGCGTTTGCTTCCTTAATTCAATTTCTTATCCCCCTCCCCTCCCCCACCCTCTCCCCACTCCCACTCCCACTTCCTTCGTTTCGCCCTTCTAGCTCCGTCTTCAAACAGCTTCGTTGATCTGAGCCAGCCAATGGCACCAGGGGAATACTTTCAACATTTTTTGAGCTTGCTATGGAATTATTTGCGTAGACACAGTGGGAACGCAGTTTTTCGCATCACACTGAATTGTCCTATAAAAAGTACTCATGTACAATCCGTATTGTTTTTATTGTCCTGCGGGAAGTTATCTGGCAGAGTTCAACGAATTAGCAAATTTTCAGAAACAGTTGGAGCTGATCGCCCAGATGGAAATGGCAGAAGCTAGCGAGAAAAAGACCGACGAAAGTGAGGCAATTTTTGAGAATTCTTTTGCTTCCTTTGCTTTGTAGATCAATTTTTTTTTTTTTTTTGCGGATCCTTTATGCGTCTATCGGTGAATTTCGACAGGAGATCTACTCTTGCTGTTAGAGAGGAATTTTCGGATGACTGTATTGACCCTTTTTGGGTCTCGATCCCTTAAGTCGGCTTTTCTGTCCATAACGCTATCGCTGTATGACTGTCTAGTTTCTTTATTATTGACATTCTTGATTTAGGCTTTTGTTCGTCATGAATGAAAAAACCCTGTGCAAAAAATTTCGTCATAAACGAAACTTTCGTGCAAAACATCTTCTCAGCCGTCAAGCTTGAGGTCTCAAGGCTGCATTGTCTTGGAGAGATGAAGTGATAGGGTGAGGATAATGTACTACTTATTGGCACACATTGTCTGGAAGCAAGTTCGCGAGAGAGACGGCAACACACTAGCTGCTTTATAAATGTTTGGAGCTCGTCTGCACTGTATAAACCTTTGAACCTCATAAACGATAACACACTGCATAAATGTGCTGATGCTCGTTGAACCTCATCTGCTTGAAACTCTAAGAATCGCTCTTGCCTTCTCTCTGTTCCATTTCTTCCCCCTTTACCTGGTCGGTTGGAAAAAAGGAATCCGAGCATTCGGTCATCGTTGGGATTCGAATTGTCCATCTATTCTGTGTTTAATTAAATCCTCATTTAGACATAATTAATGTTGATTATTTGCGAATGTTGTATTTGTTGTCATTTCCAGCCAAGTGCATTGCCTTCATTGTAGCTCACAAAGGCGGGTCGGAGGTGGAGCATCGTCCCGGTCATGCGGGGACGTCCGGAGAAGAGCTGCTAGACGAGGATGAAAAGCCTAAGTTCTTTGCGAGTCATAAGCGAGGTCGTAAACGCCAGCGGGAGCCCATCTCCGAGCCGCCCGATCGACCACCGACACCAACCGAAAGTATGAATTTATTTTTGAAGTTATGGTGTAGATTGTGTAGATTGTTGTGACAGTATTTAATAGGTACTCTTAGAAGTTTCAAATGATTCGGTTGCACAGTTGCAGCACCGTATCCATGTTATCACCGTAGATGCCAATTTGCTGGTGCATCCAACTTGTCATAGCAGCAAACAGGCGTTTGGAATTGAGTATGAGATATTAAGGTTTTGGTATTATAGTGTTTTATTACGTTATCAGTTAATCCACCACTTCTGATGTCATTGTTCGTTAAAATCTTTGATGAGTCCATAGATTTTTGTTGTGAGCTTTACTGAAACTTGCACCAACATCTAGGATTCTCGTTGGAAGCTTTGATTGAGATGTGGTTCTCTTTATTCGAGTCATCTTCCCTTCCTACTCCGATGAATAATAGAAGTGGGTGGGGTGGGGACGGGATAGTAGAGTAGAGTTATTAGAAGGAAGAAAGTGGGTACAGGCTCAAGTTAATGACAGTCTCCATATATAAATGGCCTCGGAGCTCTTAATCATGCATTCGGTTGTTCGATGTAATGTTTTTGTGAAAGAACGAAGCGGTTCTTTTGGTCGGAGCTGAATTAATGAAGTGGGGAGAGTGGTTGAAAGAAGGAGATCATTTAATAGTACTTTTGAAAAATATATAATTATTTTTCTGAAGAGAAAAGAAATCGACTAGAAATGTGCAATGATTTGTTGCAGTAATTCAACAACGGGAGAACGAATGGAGAGAACGGCAAAGAAAACGACAAGAGAAGCACAAACGACGTCAGAACGATTCTGAATCAGATTGCTGGAATAATGAAGGTTCGTTCTTTTGGAGAGGATCTCATTTTTGAATATTGCTTTATTTTCATAATGCCTCCTTGCAGTTTTATGAAAGTCCTTCAAAGCGCCTTCATGTTGCTTGGTTGTGTTGAATGGATGGGATATACGGATAGGTGGAAGAGGTGATGGAACCTTTGAGTAGTTATGCATCCTAGAAATATACGTGTGGAGAGAGAAGCGGGAACGAAGTTTTTAGTGAACGTTTAATTTAAGAGTTTGTTGAGGAAATACGATGTGTAATTTGTAGTCCTACGTATGCACCCTGATTATTCACCTTATTTGTACCTTATTGATTTATTTACCGTATTGGAACATCAAGTTCACTAATAATGTCTCGTTTGTTCTTTTTTTGGAAATTCTAAAACATTTTCCATTGCATATTTTTGAATTTTCCCTAACTGCAGCGTTTAAAGTGGTATAAGTCCATTGCTTTATATGACTGCTGTTCGGTCGATATGCCAAAATGTGATGGTTTTATTATCGTTTGTCTCATTTTCACTCTTTCTTATACTCTCCTATTTTATGGGTTTTTTCTTCACAACGAAGTTATTAGTAGAATGAAGGTAAATAAGCACATAGTTGGTAATGAAGACGATTTTGAGCTTCATGCGCTAATTGCCATAAAGCCATTCTAAATAGGTCAAAATGCGTTTAGTCCGAAAGTGCATCACATACCGGAAAGTGAATGTGGTACATGGCATCTTGCATTCTTTGTGATATAGGGTCCCGTAGCAATCCATGATTTTAGGATTTTGGAAGGAGGAGGATGACTTGAATGAGAAAGCTTTTTATGGGATGTGGAGGGTAATTTATTCGAATGAGTGCAAAGAATAGATATCGTTCCACCAAGCTGTTATACTGTTTTATGTGTTTAAAAAGTAAAATGTCGTTGATCAAAAAAATTTTAAATAATTGTGGTATTTTTCAGTAATGGCCGAGAAGGAATCCTACGCGAAATTCACGAGCATTATTGACCAGATTTTCGATAATGTGGAGGATTTGGATATTGTTGGTGGAGCTGAAGGTTATTTTCATCATTACCGCTATATTTTTTTTTAAATTTTTGTTGCTTCGTTTTATATAAATGTCGACATGGTCTGTTTGATCTTTTTCTAGCGACCAATAGCATCGTTGATCGCATCCGTTTCTACTGAAGCGTTTAGTAAATTTGATGAAGTCAGTTCATCTACCTCTTTATTTTTATATTCTCTATATTCTTGCTTGTTGTGCCTTTATGTTGCATACTGCATGAAATAAGGAGGTGCATGTTCTTTGCTAAGCGTTTCCGGTCTATTGGTTGTAAACAAAAACCGTTCCCGATTTGTTGGTTGTGAGTAAAAACCGTTTCCGGTTTGTTGGTAATAAGTAAAAACTATACTCTATTTATTGGTGAGCAATAATTTTTATTATTGCATAATTGTTTTCTTCAGATGAAGAGGCGGAAATTCCGCAAGAACTTTTGATCGATAAGCACCAACTCGAAGAACTCAGAAAAGAGGCTCAAAAGCTGAAATCGTGGAAACGAATCAATAAGGTGTTTCAATTTTTTAGTTATTAGGAGCATATGTGGTGTTATCCTCTTTCAGTAGCTTTACCTGATTGGAATCTCACCTGATAGGAGACGGCAGGAAGGTCGCTAGATGGAAAGTAATACTTTTCGTTGGTCTTTTCTTTTTTCTCTTTCTTTTAGCACTCTTTGTGGCCTGATGGCACTACTGGGTTGTGATTAGCCTTGGCAAAATTTAAGTACAAGCTGCTAGCAGGGGGAAGCTAAGCTTCTCGATGACAGTGAGAAATATGGGATGTGGGAAGTAGTGAGAATGGGGCAGCTGCCCAATTCTGCTATCGTCGAGTCGACTCATGCCCGAAAAGCAGTATCGCAGAAGGGTGATGTTGTAATATAGATTACCTTGGCATCCGGCGGCCAACATCACCACTAGCGCGTCTAAGAAGTGATTGTTTACCATAAGGGACGTTTTAATTGAATGATCGTGGTGTGTGGCTTACCTGAAAGGTTGTTGTTCAGGTGCATCCAGATCGTTTGGTAAAGCTGTTGACGATTCTGGAGAAGAATATTCGTGACGTCATAGCGGTGGAAGGCTCACAACCGTTGATACCGTTCTTCGATGACGTGAGTGAATGTTTTCTCGGTGGATGTGTTTGCATAGAAAATGAAATCGCATAAGGCTTGAAAAATTTTCTTGTATATTGTGCTATGATAGTGTAATTCGGCGGTTATGTTTACGAAGGGTGGCTGCAGCAAATTGGGCAGTGGATGAGGATACCGTGTCCGCGATTTCTAGTCAACAAACACGAATTCACGAGTATGTTCTTATCGTGTGTTGTCAGTTAGGTAGATTCAGTAATTTTTGGAGTGGAGGTTGCTGTGGATTTTGTTGATTGGCGCATTGGCAGTGATGCGCATGCCTTTGCGCTGATGCCCGGAACCGTATCGAAGCCGTGCGTTCTTTCATTTTTGTTTCGGGGCAATCGGTGCATCTCTTTGTCGAAGTGCTAGAATTTGATTGCGCATTTTTAGACGGAGATTTTTCAGCACTGAAATGCCTAGTCAAATGTTATCTTTTAATTAAATGGCTAATTGGAAGTGTTTTCGGGATACTTTCAGGATACAAGACACGATTCAGGGTACTACTACTCCGAAGTAGGTAATGACCCGGCTTTAGTAGAGTAATAATATCCTGAATTGTATTTTCAGCATTTACATTACAGTGAACTTTTGCATTCCTCCTCAGTATTGCTTTTATCCGCGGTATTTTGATTACTTTTAACGTACTCTTTGATGTACTTTGAAGCTTTCGATTTTCTAATCCTTTTTTTTTTCGAACAACAAGTGAAACACTGCGTTGTGGGAAGGCAATTCTGGGAATCGTAAACACTGTCCGTTTTAGTGTTTTGGGGAAAATGTCATATTTCAGGCCGACGATGATGAATCGGATGAGACATACCGAGAGTTGGTCGACGATCGTATTCTCCGTGCCGCCGATGCATCATGTACTGCGATGATGATCATGACCTCGACAAAGATGCCAAAACAGGTTGGGATTTAAGGCGATTGATTCCAACCTTGATTGCTTCATCAACTTTTCATTGGATTCATCGGTTCTTTGAATTAGAAGTTTTTTCAGACCGTAGTCTCATCATTAGGTGATATGAAATACATTTGAGTTTATATGAATTCATGGAAAAGAGTTCAAATATTTTTGTTTCATTTTCATCAATTTAGTGGTGTGGCGTAGTCTGTTAGTTATTAAATAGGGGATTAAGTTGAACGATGCTGATATTCATCTACAAGGTTCTTCTAAACTTTTATCTTTGTTTTCTGGGGAGGTTTTTCATCTGCCACCATCTTCTATCTTACAGGTATAACAATAACTTTCTGGAATTTTTTTTTCTCCGGAAATGTTTGTATTTCATTGCTTATTGGCATGATGTCATGATGGTTAATTGGGGAGATTTCTTTAACAGTGAGGCACATTAGCTGTAGTTGCTGATGTTTATTTGAATTGACCGGTGGCGAAATGAAACTGATTAAGTGTAGTGATATTTGAATGTAATGCTTTCACCTCTCTTCAAAATGCCTGCCATAAAAAATTGCGGGCAAATGTTGCTAAAAGTGCACAGGTGAATTTAATAGTTTATCAGTGATATGACGAAGAGTTTGATGATTGAATAACTGCTTTATTTCGCTTGAAACCTGCTGGTTATAAGCTTCCAAAAATTTGCAGCCTGTTTATTTAGAGCGGGTGAGAGTTTGTCATTGATTGTACGGTAATTTTTTTTTCGATAAAGTGTGGAGCCAGGTGGTGGTTTAGTGGAATAAATATGACAATAGATGCCTTCAGGTGTATATTGAGGACACAATCGATCGCTCGATTCAGCTGTGCAAGCAATTCCTTCAGCATATTATTTACCCGGCGTCCGATGCGCTTTGCCGATCACCTTCGAAAGCAAGGAAAGCAGGTATTGTTGAGCGAGCTTGTTTGGTTTTGCGTTCATTAAGGACGAGGCGTTCACAGTGACGGGAGTCTTGTCATTTATTTCATCGAACATGACCCACTTCTTGACTTGTCGAATGGAAAGGTGCAACAGTTGTTGCACTTGCGCATACAGTCTGTGTTTAGTCTGAATATGTGCGCAGTCCGTATATAGTCTGTACAACCCGGGTTGCGCGCCATATGTGCACAACCAGATCTCCGTGGCAGCGGACATGAATTCTGTTCCGAATTTGATTCCTCTATGCTTTACTCTCATTTGCAGTTCTTTCAAAAGTTAATGTGTTGATGCTGTTCAGTTGATTCAACAAACCTAAGTGTTATTGTTAATCGCTTTCTTAAAATCTTCAAATTGCAAGTCCTCTAGTTATAGGTGGCATCCTCAGGAAAGCAGCCATTTATCTTTGCTGTTGCTGGATCGCTCTTCAGTAGAGAACTTCGCTAAAAAATTTAGCGGCTCCATAGATTTTACCGTGAAACCATTTCAGAAATGCGTGGATTGCATTCACTTTTTAGGGCTTCAGGGCGTTTGGACTGAGCAGAGTTGATAATTTCGATTTCACAGTGAGAAGTATTTCCGGTTTGAATGAATTTAGAGGCCTTCTTGGTTTCCTTTCTTATCAAAAATTAAATTTTATGTGCTATTTTTGAAATGTTTCTACGGTCATTTTATCGTTGATGAGATAGCTTTTTGCTAAGGTTGTGTTTCTCCTTAATTTAGGACAGAATTCTTTATTGTGCTTTTTTTTCTTTTGTTTTGTTTTCTCTCATGAATTTGATATGTGTTTATTGCTTTGTTTGCAATGGGATTCATTTTCAGAGGATAAGAAACGAAGGAAAACACAAAGCCACGCTCGATCTCAAACTTTGCAAAAGGTTTATGCGCGTATCACCGAATTGGTTGGATGTTTCGCTGAGTTGGTAAGCTTTTTTGTATATATGTGAGGATGCAGCGGGAACGTTTAGAAAGTAACAGAGTTCCGGGGTTTCTTTTTTGGCGTTACGGAAGAGCGGGTTGTTGTTTGCACAGAATTTCGAAGCTTTGCATAACAGATTTCACCTGGTTGTAGGATAATGATGTTCATGTAGATTATATACATGCTTCTTTGCTCCAAACGACTTTGTTTTCTTTTCATAGAATGCAGTTTCCATTAAATGCTGAATGTAAAATGCGATATGCGTGCATTTGATTCAGTAACATGATAGAGACTAAACTGATCTCTCACAAGTATTCACTGTTGCGCTGAATTGTGAATGGAAACATTTGTTGGTGAATATTGAGCTGTTACCTGTGCGCAAACAATGCAAATTTCGTTATAGGTGCGAACACAACAGCTCACTGAGACAGCGGTGTTGCATTTGTGCACTGTTGGTTGTGGACCGTTTTTCGTTGATAATACCGGGGAATTGCAACTTCAAGCAATCAAATTATTGTCGGCAATATGTGCACGTTACGAGGATTTCAGAAACACCATAATACAGGTAATGGTCACCATTATTTAAAATAATGAGGTGAAGAGAGGTGGCGGTTGGTTGAGGACCTCAAAAACGCTGTGGCAGGGGAATGAGTGAAAGACATTGATGATTTAGTTGAGAAAGAGTGAGAGCATCGCTCGCTGATAGGGGCACCTTTCTTGCCTTAACAGGGGGTTTTTGAAATGTATGATGTCGGTAAATGCGTATTGTTTCGCAACCGTCGGTTTTTTTTGTTGCTAAAGAGCTGCTCTTGTTTCAACCACCATGTCTTCTGCTTTGCGGAAAAATTTTTATTTCCCTGGAATTCTGAAGGTGATAAGCGCCGGTAAAAGTTGGAAAAAAAGTAAGCTTTTAAGCAAAAAATGGAGATTAATTAAGGTTGGATGGAAAGTGGTTCCAAGTTTCCACGTGCTGCAAAAGAGTTGACGATTTCAGAGCACAAAAAACTGAGTTGTGGTGATTTCCACTCCTTCTTTGCGATTTCCGTCTGTAGGCTTACCGCCTTGTTCCTGTTATTTCTAATGGTCGTTAGTTTAAATTGCTACAGGTGCATGCCCAACCGCCTAATGTCCAGGTCATTTCACCCTCTTGATCGATATAAGAAAATTATTTCGAAATCATTACCTTCCGGCTTGCTACTTAAGCAGGAAAGCACACTAGAGAAGTTGGCACGATATGCGTTATCTGCATTCTCGATCATACTCACCAGTAATGGTGGTATTCCGAAAGACAGTGGAATGATGGCGGACTTCGGTAATGCAAAATTTGTCTCGGACGAGACGGCCTGTCGAGTCATAATTTGAAACAACATAAATTTGCATGTTTTATATTTAATCAGAACAAATTTGAGGGTCGATCACTGTATGATTGTAGTTAATGAATTTGATTGTTCGCGAATTGAAAACATACGTGGCAAAGATTCTGCAAGAAGTGCACAGTGCTATGTATATTACTTCCATTGTTTTTATCTGCGATTGCCCGCTTTGGTGGATCGATGAAATGCTCTCGTTGGACCTCCTTGGAAGCAATGCTTGAGCTGTTCCTGGGCGTAGGAAAAAGTGCAGGCGGTGAGTAGATCGGTTGGTTAGAGGAGCAGCATTTTTTGGTGGTGGTGGTGGTGGGAGGGGGGATATTTTAGTGAAGGTTCGTGAACGCAAAAAAATTTCTTTTAGAGCATCAAGTATTGCTGCAATAGGTGAGAAGCTGAAAACAGGGGGCTAACCTTTTTGTGAGGGTCAGTTCTAAGGTTCGAAAATAAGGTTAAAAGTTGAAAGAATGACACCAAACGCTTATCAAATTGGTTGTGCCGATGTTGCAGGCGACGATTGCAGCTTTCGTCAGGTGCAGCTGGGTGGAATTTGTATTATGTAACGTTTGCTGTTTGTTCGTAACATCGGAGCTGATTCCAAGACTGGAATTACTTTCCTCACAGTGAAAACGAATGGATTGAGCTCGAATCAGCCCCCTATTTATCGCAGAAGTTGGAATTGGAGTTGAAGTTGAAGTTGAGGTAGAAGGTTTGTGCTCTATGCGTATGTTTGGTACATAACGTTGTGTATCATTTGCAGGACTTGCTAAATTCATTGCATCGATTGCCATCAACAAAGAACGCAAAGAACAGCTATAGAATGAGCGCCGACGATTGGGTCAGCAACCTTACAGTGCTTGTCATGCAGTTGGTACAATCTGCAGTCAAGGTATTCTTTTGTTTCTCACTCATGGCGTGCTGTAATTAAGTTTTCCTTGCTCTTGAATAGTGATCCGAAAAAAAGGGAAAAAGCAGTTAGCAGAAAAGTCGGTAACACGGGTAACGGTGTGATCAATGCGCAGAAGTCTTCATTGTTGACGTCTATAGGTCGCCTCATTTATCCTTTCATCTCTTGTATACCTTACACTCACTTTTTATCGTAATATTTTATAGACTCAACGGAAATTACGCTCTGAATTCCGACACCTTGTAGTGGTGACAACCGCTCATGACTCAAAGTTGTACCGAATGTAATAGTTTTGTTTCCGGGTGCAGTTTTTCACTGCTGAAATCTCGTCCTATAGCGAGGGGATATTTGTTGTCGTTTGGGTTCGGCCGTCGCTGGGTCTGCACTTCAGTGATTACAGGATCAGACGTAGGCATGTGCAGGTCTTATTCATGTTTCATGTGGCTCTGCTAGCATTGCCGATTGACTGCCATCTTCTTGTAATATGAGTTTTGTGCAACAACTCATCAAAGTCGCATGACTGAACTCGGATAACGTTTATGATGTGAACCTGCCGATTTCGCAGAAAGGTTTCAGCTGTTTTGCTTGGTGAGAACGTTGTTAAAAACTCGGAAGCATCAGTACTTAACTCGAGACAGAGAACGGATATTTCCGTCAAATAGAGGCTTGCCGAAATGTGCTGGAATTTTTGAAATAAGAGTTTCAAGGATAATGAAACGAAGAAGATATTGTACTAACCTGGAAACTGTACGATTTTATCCACATCTTTGCTACATTGCTGCCAACTCTTCTTATGGAAATGCTTTGAGTTGTGCTTTATCGTGTTCTTGTTGATTAACAGCAGAAAATGTCAGCTTAGAGTTGGTTGCTGGACGATGAGCTTTGTCGTTTCATAAAAAGTTGACCAGATTATCAGCCCCTGGCGAAGTTCATTTGTAACGTCTACCATCTCCTTTGTCTGTGGCCTAATGGTCTGTTCACTTTTCCGCTTGCTTAGATGCGCTGTTTTCAGGTTCCTAGACGTCGTCGTAGTGATGAGGGGCAACAACCAGATCCGAACGAAGAAGCAGCGAATGCAGATGCAGTCGTAAAGGAATCTTTCCGTCAGTCTCAGAACATGGCCAAGATGTTCTTGAGCAGTTTCCTGGGAAAGTACGTGTTTTTCTACTTTTAAAAAGTTGCTTATGATGGGGCAGTATTGACCTTTTTGAGGTAGGGGATGTTGTCCAGGGACTCCAGAGGATGGGGAATAGAAAGTTTACGGTTAGTGGCATCTAGTTTCCGGTTTGCATTCAAATCGCGCTGTATTTCATGGTCGAAGATCTTTGCAAGGCGGTTTTTTTTGCCGCTTTGTTATATGCTAGGCGCATATGCCATATGCTGGATTCTGCAGAGTGTTTTGGCTTGCGATATTTTTCTTTTGTTATATGTGCACATGTTTGCATAATTATTTGCATACAGGTGCTTATGCACTGTTAACTCAATATGCATAGACTTCAGTGGAAGGAGCGTCACCGTTGTTTTCAATTTTTTTAACAGCTGTCAGGATTACCAATGTTTTTATATGCAGATGTAGTTGTAGTTGACGTAGTGACCCTTTATTTCGGTTTTATATAATTAATGTGTTATTAATAATAATTGACATGGTCAATAATAAATACTTTAGTAGTAAAAATAATGCAAACAGTAGTAGCAAACACTTAGTAGTATATATATATATATATATATATATATATATATATATATATATATATATATATATATATATATGAATTTGACAAGTCATTTTATTTATATTCAGTACAGGTGTAGGTTTTCCACAGATCCTTTAAATGATGTTTTATTTGTTTAATCAATTATCTTCGATGGGTGCAATTTCAGATGTACTGCCAAGTCTGAAGAAGATTATCGTCGATTATTCGATCAATTCCTCCATGATCTTCTCGCCGCTTTATATAAACCCGAATGGCCTGCTGCTGAGATGATGTTATCAACGTTGGGAACGTTGCTTATCGCATCCTATCGCTCAAAGAGTATTGATATGTCACTAAGAGTTGCATGGTGAGCTTAGGTCATTTTATTTGGCGGGTAGAGGATGGGAGGATTTTATTTTTCCGACCGGGAAGGTGTGATATCTGTTTGCAGTAAATTAAGAACATTATATTGTTATGGGGAATTGGAGTATTTATTTCAAGGTTAAAGCGTTGCTGTTTGCGAGAGCAATCTAACGGACTTCTTTAGACGCGCAATGCGCCATTTTTTTTTTTTCTTTTTGATGAATTTAATTCGCCGACAACATTGCCGCTCACCTTTGTCTTGGCCATTGTTTTGACCATTCTACCTTAATTGCTGAGTCACTGAGGAGATTCAGTCGTATAATTTGGAAATGATAATGAGGCATAATCAGTTTGTTTTGTTAATGAATTTAAATGCACAAGTTTATTTCATTTTCAGCTTAGACTATTTGGGTACAATAACCGCACGCCATCGTAAAGATCTTCATCATACGGTATCCGACGACGTACGATTGGATATGGTAGTAAAGGTTTTGGTCTACGATGAATTGGATGAAAGCGAGCAAACTGGAGATGTCAACGCCGTTGATATTAGTCATGTTCGTCGATTTATTTTTTTTTTTTGTGCTATATGAAATGCAAATTGCCATTGTGTTTCGGATTCGATTGGCTTTATTTTGCTGTCCGGGCAGATGTTTGCTAAACAGATGAGCTGCGTACCTCTCATAAAACGAGAGGTTAACTTTTATATTCTCTTAGCCAGCGAGGCTTTAGTTCCCTGCAGTGTCTGCTGCTATCACTTACAATTACTGGAGCTGCTTACTTCTACTTGTTCAAGGGATGAGCCGGACCAGGTTTTGTAGTGTTTTAGGTTTTGAAGCATTGTCTCTTTCCTCATTTATTTTCTAGAATCCTTTTGATCTGCGAATCACTGGATGCGTTGACGTAAGCATCTTGAAATGAAAATTTGGTTTTTAAATGGCATATTGCAGTGATATTTTGTAGTGTTCGTCAGATTTCAGCTGTCAGGTGCAGACAAAATGCGCAAGGTGCAGCGAGCACTTATCGATTATCTCGTCGAAAAGAAGGGTGATGCCGATGTTTCAATCGAGGTTTCATTTTGCTTTCTTTTCTTAGAATTTTTGTTTCAGTGCAAAAGGTTGTTAACATAAGTTGGAAGTGGGAGGTGGGGGGGAGGGGGGAAGGTGTGAGAAGGGAGGGGTGGAAACATCCAAAAGAAGTTACTAGTAGAGAACTGTGGAAGAAGGATAGCGCAGATATGAGGTAAAGTTTTGTTTAGTGTATTCAATAAGATTTGAAGCTGGATATATTAGGTGATGATCTTTGACCGTTATTGTACGCAAATGAGGGCGTGGAGCTCAGCAGTGCTGGTTCTTTTCTCCTGTTGCTGCATTAGATTAGAATGCTTGCTTCGAATTTGGTTTCCGATGTGCAGCTAGCAATGGATCAGCGCTGCTTCTGTTTCGTTGTGATTTTATGTGTTATCTTTCACTTTCTGCCTTCGTTCTTATTTCCTTGTTGCATACTGTTTAATTTTTATTGTCGTAAAAAGTGCGGAGTAATAATGCCTAAAGTAACAGGTATGGGAATGAGGTGAAATACTTGAATGTTGCATCTTCAGCTGGAAATTGCATTCTAATCAGAGTGACACCTTAGAGTTTCGTTTGACTGTGTTTCTGCTTATGTCTGAATCTCGAGTTTAACGTATATAAGTGGCAAATCATGAGCCGATCGTTTGCAGAAATAATTTAGGTTTTGGGGACGTGCACAAACAATTACCGCACCGTACAGTTCCACTCCATCAAATTGGGTGAGGGGAATGTTGGCGTTTACCTTGTAGTAATCCATTCAAAACATATGGAAAAATTAATATTGCCCATGAAAAGAACGAGAACTCAAAAAGCAGATTTCAAGGAAGTTGAAAAAGAACGCGGCTAAAGCCTCTAGCAAGTATGGTTTTGCATAACTTTAGAAGATGAGGCGACGTTTTGCTCGAGAGATTCGCTAAAGATTTAGGACCACAAACACCCGATCAAAAGTCTGTTGCTTAAGAAATGGGCGCCGAAATTTTCTTGGTTCTAATAGGAAGGACACTGCATATTCCTGCCGGCTGAGGAAGCAGTTCCATACTGACCAAACTTTGTTGGTCAAGAAGACGTCTCTTTTGCTAGTGTATATGATCAATTACATTTTATTGAATATAATTTTGAATTCCGTTTTAGGAGAAATATTTTAATTTTAGTATGCAGTGATGTTTTACGTTGGAGAATGGTACAAAGAGGTGTATGAAGAAGGCGAGTCGGCAAAACAAAAATTGAAGCAAGCGTTGAATAGTTCGGAGTTGAGTGACAAAGAAAAGAGAAAATTCGAGAAGAAAACCGAACGGGTAAGGTGGTTTATTTGTTAATTTTTTCATTTATTTTAAAATATATTTTGTATTTGTCGCTGAGGTTGAAGCACTGAATTGCTTTAGAACGGTTTTTTCCTTGGGATCTTTTTCGGGTTGATCAATTTTGTTTTATTGTTTGCTTATTTATTGAGTTCTTTAGTTGAAAGTGTTTTTGAAGTTTATTTGATTTCACTAAAGTTGAAATTTGAAATTTCATAAACGAAATCTATAAAAGCGTTGTAATTAATGATAGTAACCAAGTAAAACGTTACGTAGCTGAATAAGCAGGAAAATGGATCCTTCTGGTAGTAGGTGAAGAAAAAGAGAAAAACTAAACCGTTCGCGGTTCAGTTGGAGATATCTTTAGGGAAATTTGCTGTCAGTGTGATGTCGGCTAAGGAGTTTATTCAATTTTTTTTTCAGCTGAATCTCATTTGCAGGTATTAGAAAGGTGTCAGTTGATGAAAGATTTTTTTATGAAGACTGCTGACAAAAAGCAAATGAGGAAACGCGCTGAACATATTGCGTTAGTTTTGATTCGATGTTGTTTTTCTCTCTTTTTTTGCTGATTTTATTGGTGGATGATTGGAGACGATGAAAGAGGAAAGAGAATAGAGGCCTCCACTTTTATATTAGTTAGTTACTACAAAGAGCGATGGAAGGTGAGGTGGGGACTACGACTCAGTATATAGACGTCTAAACATGGATGAGTTACCCGTTATGCTGCTCCTCGAGCATCGTGCTTTCCTATGAACTTTTTCCTGCTAGCAGGTGCAAGATGCCAGTTAGATCAGAGTGAGAGTGGTTCTTGTTTAGTTTTTAAAGTCGAATTTTGTTCTCGCCGTTGGTTGATTCCAAAAATGAATCGTTGCTTACTGTTTGTTTGGTACGGTTGCATATGCATAATACACCTTCGGCTACATATGTGGAAAGTCTTGTTGACATCTATTCAGAGTAATCTTTTTATTCACCACTCGAGGAAACCATCCTGAATGCCGGTACTACATTCCTTACCTCCCCGGCATCCTCGATTCCCATCCCCTCCCCCACTCACTCCACTCTAATCTATCCTGCCGCTATGCCGTGTTATTCTAGTCCATATTCGTCCTCGTTGCTCCAAATATTATTGGTTTTGACTTTGAGTCAAAGAAAGTGCAATTCTAAGATGCTGAGAAACGCAGTAGTAGACTTGTTGACCTCTTTCAAGGCTTAATATTTTGGGGCTTCAGATTATACTTAGGGTTGAACATAGGGTTGCCTGCTTGCGGTGTAGTGTTTCTCAGTGAATTCAGAAATGAAGTCGGGTGTTAATACCAACCTGGCCAGCAGGTTTGTTGATTTGTGCATGCGTAGTAAGCCGCCTTGCCTTTCCTGCTCCTCCTCTCACTCCTCAAGTTGGGTATTTGGGCCAGTATTGGTACTCGCAATTGGGGTTGCTTCTATGAATAAAAGAACCAGAACTGCGAATGAGATGTACGGACATGTGCTCATTGGCTGTAAAATGAGTCGAGAAAAGGGAGGGTGGCAAAACATTGGAGTTTTTTTAGCACGTGGATAGAGGTTATAAACGCTACATGTTAACACGTGATGGCATCAGTATTGAGCGTAAGCAGACGAAGTAGCCTGGGACAGGTACAGATATCGTGGTACCGCGGTTTTTTGCCACTTGTAGGAGTGGTACCTGCGATTGTACAACTGTTAGTTGCCTAAGCAGTAAAGTTCTTAACAGCTAAAAGGGAGTGAATTTTAGACGGACGGGTAACATTCTGATGGACAGCGATGCGATGTGGCTTGTGAAATATTTGGCGTCTAATAGAGAATTCAGCCAGTCTTTCGATATGTATCTCAAACAGGCGAGTCTTTTCTTCAGACTTTTAGCTTTGTTGTTTTCGTTTTGCGAGGGAGGATGGAAGACATGTTGGTAGGGAACGAAACGGTGTTTTATTTTTCATCAAAAATGATTATGTTACGAGACGACAGTATTTGATTATAGAATGATTATTTTGCAGAGATTGATATTGGTGGTGAAATGCTCGCACCATTGCAGTTCAGTGAATTCTTTTATCCCTTCGCTTCTCTGCCTCTCACTTGATTAGAAATCGAAAAGAAATGAGATAATATGAGAAGGAAATGAACTGGTAAAAAGACTGCAGAAAATAAAATTCGAGAAAGTATAGGAAAGAACATTTCTGAAGGTATATTATGGTGCGGAAGTCTCACCGGGTTCGCATCGCAGTCGTTTTCTGGATTTTAATAGTTTCGGGCACTAATGTTGTCTGCTTTTAAGAAAGCACCGATCTATACCTATTTTGGCAAGCTTTTTGTAGTACAGAAATGGATGACACATCTTTTATCGTTTTTCCAAATCTTCGCGTCACTGCCTCTTCTACGGGTTTGGGTCGCTTCCCATCCCCAGCCCATCCTCCCGGGTATTTTCATGATTCAGCTGTTCTGCCTCTTCTACGGGTTTGGGTCGCTTCCCATCTCCAGCCCATCCTCCCGGGTATTTTCATGATTCAGCTGTTCTGTCTGGGTTTGGGTCGTTCCTGTCATATTCATGATTCAGCTTTTGCCTTTCAGGGTTTGGGTTCTTCCCTGCCCATCCTGGGTATTTTTGATTCAGCTGTTCTGCCTCTTCCGGGTTTGGGTCGCTTCCCATGAATCAGCAGATTCAGCTGGGTTTGGGGGGGTCGCTATCCCAGCCCATCCTCCCGGGTATTTTCATGATTCAGCTGTTCTGACTTTGGGTTTGTCGCATCTAAGCCCATCTGGGTATTTTTTGATTCAGCTGTTCTGCCTCTTCTACGGGTTTGGGTCGCTTCCCATCTCCAGCCCATCCTCCCGGTATTTTCATGATTCAGCTGTTCTGCCTCTTCTACGGGTTTGGGTCGCTTCCCATCTCCAGCCCATCCTCCCGGGTATTTTCATGATTCAGCTGTTCTGCCTCTTCTACGGGTTTGGGTCGCTTCCCATCCCCAGCCCATCCTCCCGGGTATTTTCATGATTCAGCTGTTTGAGAAATATTAATGTGCAGAAACTGGAAGCTGTAATATTTGCGTAAAAATTTATGCGTTTTGAGAACTTTCCATATTGCACTTCATTGCCTGGCTGGCTAATGTTTTTGCAATTTTGTTATTCTTCCGTTTTCTGTTGTCAGTGATGAATTGCAGATTCTGATGGGGATTCACATCGAGGGAGCGGTAGGACTTCGAACAAAAGCGATGCGCTGCTTAACCCTTATTATCGAATCTGATCCAGAAGTACTGAGAATTGTAAGTGATCAATTTTTTTTTTTTTTGAAGAGGCTGTCTTGTGATGACTAATTAGCATATATCTTTATGATTTTTGGCGCTGATCGGTGAGGGTGGGTGCATTGGTCTATCGAGGTAGGAAAAAGGGCTCATGATTTTAGTGCTTATTTGGCATGCGCACTCACTCACCTCTAATATTGCTTATATTAGATCAGAAGTTGTTTTCAGCTTGCCTCAAAAATTAAACTATCGTTGGCGAATTAAGATTTGCACCCGTCTCGGGGGTAAGAGAAATTTCAATGGAATTGAGTTACAAAACAATTCTCTAGCAGACTGATAGACATCCGTCTAGGAAGTTTAAAGATTGAAGCATTCGCATTAAAAATGTGGATGCCCAATTCTAGGTTATTGTATGTCCTCAGCTAAAGCCTCACAGTATGAAGTTAATTGTTTCGACCCTGTTGCCGCCGGGGCTTCTAGTCAAGGTGTTACGACACGTTTGCACAGTAGTAATGACCATACAGAATTAAGTGAAATTATTGCCTTCCAGCCAGAAGTGCAGAAAGCGGTGCAGGTAAAGATGATGGATCAAAATGCGGCAGTTCGCGAGGCAACTATTGAACTCGTCGGTAAATACGTAATCGCGAAACCCGACGTGCTGCCACAATATTATGAGATACTTATTGAAAGAGTCAAGGTTAGCTTGGTGTCTTCATAAGTATATTCAAGTCAGGTGAACAATATATTAGAGGTATAACGGGATTTGAACCGAGTCTTTTAACTTCGGGTGGGAATGTATATCCACTAAACCATTGCTTCACGTTCAGGGTGTTGATGCTAATTCATGTGAAATTTATTGTGATCGTAATCTGTTCTTGTACATTTTTGAAGTGGATCCATAAAGAGAATCGGTATATGAATATGGGGTGGCATAACCTCACTTTTCCACCAGGAAGATTAGAAGCTATTTTAGAAATACAGTATATGAGGATCACTATTTTACTTTTCATTATATCTATTAATCTTCGGTATGTGGTACGCGATCTGCGAATTGCGATTATTTCAGTTGCTTTCCTACCGATTTGATAAGGATGATTGCAGTATTTCTGAGTTGCGTTGAAAAGTTATCTCTTATTCTGAATATGACGTCATATGTGAAGCAGTCTATACAATTGTTTTAAAAAATGTGCTTGTATTTGCTCGTTCTTTATTGCCCACGAATTCCCCACTGGGGCATATTAGTATAACAGGAGGGAGTTTTGCTTGGGGGGAATATTTTCCAATGCCATTTTCTTATTGATCATTGATTTTAGGATTCGGGAGTAGCTGTACGCAAACGTGTGATCCGCATAATGCGTGAAATGTGCGAGAAGCAGCCGAATTTTGAGAAGATTCCTGAAATGTTGTCGAGGATCGTACGACGAATATCAGATGAAGAGGGCGTCAAGAAGCTCACAGTTGAAACCTTTCAGACACTTTGGTTTCAACCAACTCGAGAGAGAGACTCGGTGACGTTGGTTAGAAAGGTTGGAGTTGCATTCTTACTAATTGACGTATCATTGACATAGCTCACATTTTTTTGCCATCATCCGAACTATGTTGCTACTTTAACTGACAGGCAGAAAGGGAGGAGAGGGCGGGAAGGAAGGGTAGTCGTTGAACGAAAACATTAAGTGTCCGATTAGCATTTTGCATATCAAATGATAATAAACTCAACTTTGCGCGAACCATTAACTGAATGAATGAGGTTCTTCAGATGTAATTTGCTGAAAATTGTACGTCTCGTTGAGATGACTTGATTCATCCAGAAGTCTGTCTGTAATCTGTGCGGAAGGGAGTTGGTCTTTAATATGAGACGGATCTCATCAAGCAGCTAACTCGTTGGGAGAGGGGTTGCAAAGCAACTTTAGTGGGAGAAATGTTTATGTTGATAGTGGTGACACGAATTGAGGTCTTTGCGTTTAACCGCATATAGCCTCGCGACGTAGCTGTAATTTGGAAAATAGTTTATATCTCTACGTGGTTCTCATTTCATAATTTGGGCTTCTTTTGAAGATCGATTTGCGATCAATCTCGTTTTCTGCAAATCTGCCCTCAGATTTTCTTTTACTGTTTTTTCCACACAAGTTTTTTTCAGTCCTTTTCCGATTTAAACTTCAAATCAAGCTGCAACTTGCAGCTGCTACCTCCAGTGTTGGTGTGGTAAAATATGAGCGCCTGTGGGTACACATGAGATATATATATATGTGTATATATCTATCGGATATGTGCGAGAACTGATTGTAATCGCAAAATATGCGTGTAAGCTTTCCGAACATTTGAAGTGGGCAAATTCTTATTTGATCTAGAATTTAATGGATTACTCTAGCTGTCCTAATCTCAGGTAAATGTTGTGAGATAGCCGAAGTGCTAAGCGATATACGGCGTTTATTATGAAATCCTTGGTGAAATGCAATATGCGGCATGCTATATGGTTGTATTGCAGGTGATGTCAATGACTGAGATGGTACAGATTTGTGTGAAAGAAAATTCGGTGGAATTCTTCGAGCAGCTTCTCCATTGCCTGCTTAGAGGAGGCGATCGTGCTTTGCTTTGTGCCTCGAGGCAGATGATCGATACACTCGTCGATAACGTGTTAACACTTGATTCGAAAATCGCTTCTGGTATGGTTCTGTTAGATATTTGGTTTGCTTGATAAATGTGCAGTGGGAAACGTTGGCATAATCGATCATGGAAGTGGGGAAAGGGATTGTCTCCCTCATTGAAATTTTGAAGCTTGAAGCGTTATCGTTCTAAAGTCTTAAAGATCCTATCATTTTCTGTGTCGTACTTCTCAAAATTTCCTTTAAATGAGTTAGTTGTGAGGCAGACGCCGATGCTTGATGGTAGGGGAATGGGTGAACGGTGGGAAATGTTTTTGATTAGTGAAGTAGTTGTGATCGTTGTTATTGTCTGCGAGGCCAAAAATTTATTTTGCCTCATAAGCATCGATGCTTTAATCGTTCGGAAGTACATTTTAATTGAGTTGTGTGCACGAACTTGATCTGCTTCCTGTTGTGGCATATTTGCGTTTATGATCGTCGAAAGTTTTTCGTTCATCACCTCATCCTCACCTCGTCTCTCATTTTCTTTCTTTAGTACCTTCAGCTTAGAAAAGTGAAAGTGTCATGAGAGAGTAAACTCCTAAATTTGTAGAATGGTTTTACTTAAATAAATATCTAGGTGGTAACAGCAAGTCGTTAGCATTGTAATATCAAGGCAATATCGTAGGAGTCGAAGTGTAATATTATGGAGATTTAAGTGTGGGGACGCCGAAGGTAACGCTGTAAAAGTTACGTATCTGGGGCAGAAATGGTCGATGTGACTAGGAGAGATCCGAAATGTTCACATCACAGCTGGACTTTGCCATTTGGAATTTTTGTTTGCAGAAATACCTTAGGCGACATTTTTGGAGCTTTTAAAGAACGCACATAAGATCGATGTGTTTGTTTGCTTAGCGTAATCAAGTCGGCGCCGTATTTGTTGAGCCCTTTTCATAGTTGAATATCCTTGATGTTGAAGTTGGGTGGCGATTCGATACATACGGAAGAGGTGATGGGATCAAGGGTCTCAGTTTTTTTTTTTTTTTGAATTCTCTCATATATTTTTAATGTTAGAAAACCTCCACTTATGAGGCTAAATTCTTTTATTTATTTCGAGCATTCTTTTCGATTTTTCAAGTTTAGTGACATAAAGATGTAAATAGCAGTAATCATCAACTGTTTTTTCATGAAACAGAGAAAGGCAATGCTATTTTTGGGTGAGGAAAAGGAGTAGTTCATTAAATGAGTTGTTTCTTCAGAAGTGAGGTCACTTGCATACCTGAGGTGTCATTAATTGATAATGATTTAAGATTTCCTTAATTTGCTGATGGGTTCTTTATAGATGAATCGAAGGTGAATGGCTCCACAGAAGAAAGTACGTCGTTGAATGCGGCGGCAGCTCATGCTTCACATCAAGAACGTCTTCTGGCATGCCTGACGACGCTGTCGTTGTTCAGCAAAGTACGACCCGATCTGATGGTAAAACATGCTGAAACGCTGCAACCCTATCTTTCAATGAGCATCACCAGCCCATCTGAACAACAGGTCATGAATCAGGTTTGCCCTATTATATTTCATCATGTGACTTGCTTGTGGTTTTTTGGAAGTTATTAAAAGTTTTCCAAATTGCAATCTTTACCTGCCTTTTTATCCGTTTCAATAATTCCAGAACTTGCACGGAGTTAATATGGAGGAGTTTCTGACAAACGTCGGAATATTTTTGCCTGCAGGCCTTTCAGGACCGTTGACTTCCGTGCGTTCCCTGAAAATCAAGGGGTAGGCCGCATGTTCGTAATAAAGGTTGTTCCAGTGGTTAACAACGTATGACGGATCGAATATGGAGCCTATGTTTTGCTTGCTGTTCAAAAGCTCTTGATTACCTTTGTGGGTTGGGAATAGTGGGAGTAAGTGTTGGCCAACGTAACAACTTCTATCGGCAACTTTTGCTTTAAATGGGAACCTAAGTATCGCTGGTCCGAGCGAAATCTAGCCTCAATTATCTTACGAATGATTTATGCACCTAAGTAGGGTCTAATGACCAAAGGTGCCGTTACTAAAAATTATGATTTCCAAATGCAAGATATTTTTTCCCGCATTGTTTAATTCGTTGATTTTGCCCCTGTTACAAAAATCTTTGTGACTGTGGCCGCTTTCATCGAGAAAGCTTTCTTGTGTTTATGGGTTATTAAGCCTTCGCCGTTCGCTGCTATGTTGATAAATTGGATCTAAGGTTTTTTGGCTACGTAAATATTTATTCTTGAGAGGCGGGGAAGTCTAAGGTCGAAATAAATCTAAGTTTTACAGGTTTGTTAAGACTGTTCTTTTCCTAAGAAGACGGGCTTATTTTTTCCCAATATTTTTTTTTTTTTTGGCAAGATGGAACAACGGTTTATGTCCTTCTTGGCAGAGCAGAATGACAGCTTTCCGAGGTTCTGCAATACGCAGCATGCCATCTTTCACTTGCTTTACCTGCTTGTCCCTCGTATAACTTGTAGAATTTGATATCTTCCCCACAGAAAAGTGAACTTTTGTTTGTTTGGTTTTGAGGGAATTTCTTTTGTTCGTTTCTTTATTTTCTTTATTTGTTCTTCCATACGTTTTGTAGATTAGATGCACTTTCTGGACATCGTTTAACATAAGAAAATTTACCATATTTTTCTTTAGTCAAGGATGGGAAGGGTTGCAGTACATCCAAATCCCGAACATCATTCGAAGTACTTAAGTTCCCATGTCCTATCAAAACTTGTGTATGAAAGGGAATGCTTCAGTCTGTCTGCTGAAGTTGTCGTTCGGGGTACCGCAATTTTAAATTGCTCTAATTCCATGGTTGTGCCATTATATGATTTCCCAAACAGAGTCGATAGTCCTGAAGTTCAAGAACTTAAACTCCCTAGTGAAAATGATTCGCTGCCAAACTTCAACAATCTTGAAGTCCCAGCAGCCCATCCTAGTCAATATTTACCGTTCTTGATGTTCGTCACTAGAGTTTAATTGAAGCAGCAGATTGCTTCTGAAGATTATTTGTGTTGGCTAATCTAGTAGATGAGCTCGTAGAGCAGAGACGTCGGAAAGGTCGCAAGGTGGTTTCATTTGTGTTTATTAATTGAAGGTGATCAACATGTTGGAGAGAGTGGTGCCACTAATGGAGCATCCATCGGAGTCGTTTCTCAAATCTCTCGATGACGGGCTATGCACACTGGTCAAGGATAGTGGCATGCGTATTATTTCATCGGCACTGGCGTGCATTTCCGCTATTTATAACAAATGGAAGAAGCGACGTCCTGCTGTTATTGAGACTTTCCTTTCTTATTTGAGTAAGTGCTATTATTTATTTCTTGAACTTTCAAGGTGTTAGCGATAAATGGCTCGATGAATGAGTCATTTACCTCCCACGGCGTTATTTTTGGCGGACTTTATCTTGCAAATATAGCCTTACCGATTGCCCCCCCCCCCCCGTTTCCTTTTCAGGGATCATTTAGCGAATTTTTCGCTGTAGAAAGTTTTCTCTCTGCGTCCACGGGAGTTTTAATGATTTTCCTGAGAAGCCTCGTTGCTTATCCTAGGAAAATTGCTTGCGTGATTTTTTATGTCAGAATGAGTGAATAGAGGCAAACAGCTTTGTTTCTGCGCTGGTTGCAGGCTTTGCCTTCATTGAGTAACATTTTTTGAAGTGTAGCTGATGGTTGCGAATGGATGAGATGATCTCTGTAATTTGTAAGAATAATATTTTATCGGTTGAGCAGTCGACGACAGCCTGTTGTGGAAAGGCAATTTTCATATAGGTATTTCTCAGAGATATTCTAATGTTTTTAGAGGCAATGGATCCAAGGAAGAACTAGGCTCCGATTTTGGAACGGCAGTGAGAAGTCAGTTTTTGCTGGGTTTGGGTAGTAGTGTGGAATTGGAACAGCATTTGAATTATTTTTAATAGGTAATCAGAGTTTTTACACCACAATATGAGAAAATCAGGTGAACACCTTAATGCTTTAATTACCTGAATTGGCACTTTACATTAAATAACGGCTCTCGAATGCCATTAATCTTGTGGCATTTCGCTTTTTCATTATAATTCATTGTTTGACCCGTTGATATCTGCCATATGTTAGGCTGATAAAATGTTGTTACAACCATGTTTTGCCTTCTTTGCAGGATTTCTTAATCAGATGCGAGACGATGTTGAAAATAAACCTGGACATTCAATCCCGCCTGAAAAGGGTCCTATAGCTCAAAGGTACTAATTTCCTGTTGTTTTTCGGTTGCCTATCTTGACAAATAGAAAGCATTTGCTGTGATTGAGATTGTAATCCTTCTTGCCTTCTTTGTGTTCGCTTCTTACCTTTCTCTCTCCTCCCTCTCTCTTACCTTTCTTTGCCTCCCACTCCTCCACTTTTGTTTTGCTTTTTTATAAACGGCCTTAAAAGCCAGTCTGTTTTGTTTGAACTGCGTTGTGCTTTGCAAGTGAAAAATTCATAATGAAGCTTGTAGCAACACTTCGTTGGCTGACTGTCGTTACTGAACCTCTTCTATACCGAATCTGCAGAATGTTTTGATTCGATTGAGAGGCGACATGTGGTACGCCCTAATGGCTGCCATCCGAATGTTGCTGGAAAAACGAACTGACTTAGCGGTTTAAACGCTTAGACCATAGGTGCAGGACGCGGTCTTGAGGGAAGGCGGGACTAAGCTCAATGGAAGATAGTCCGTGTTGTTTACCCTCAAGATAGGCTGAGGATTCCATGAATATGGTGAAGTTCGGAGCACCCTATGAATTTTCAAAGGCGTGAGCTTTAGCACTCAGAGGGAAAATTCCTGCTGGGATGAACCCTAATCTGCGCACAGCTAAATCGCTCGACGTAGTACTAATGTGCAGAGAGTACGAGTTGCTGGTGATCCTGAAATGAGTGATTTTATCAGTGAAGAAGGAAGTAGCATCATCCACTCTCCATATTGGTTTTTTTCTTGTGGAATTTTTCCCGGCTTGAGGCACTTTTTGCGTGTAAGCATTATAAGCTCTTCCACTTAGGTTCTTTGCTCTTTAAACCTTATTCGCAATGCCGTAGCACATAGTTTGCATAGCAGTATCACTTACAACTTCTCATTGGATCTTCGGTCTTAGTCATTGTACTTACATATATGATTAAACGCCTTTCACACAAACAGATAAGAAATAAGTAAGCATTCATCGAGAAAGAGGGCTTGATTTCTGGCGAAGGTTGTTGAGGGTGAAGCGTATTTGCAATCTTTTTCCGGAAGAAGCATGTTTTATTCGCAAGTTGCTTTATCTCTCCTTCCCCTCTCCCCAGATAAGGGGTGGATATATCATTTGCCTGATCGCAAGGTCTTATATTTTCTGATGGCATCTGGAGGGAAGAAGGCTGAAGCGTAAGCAGCGTCGGTGAACTGCTCGGCATACATTCACGATTTTTTTCGCAATGTTCTTCGTTTTTAAAGGTCACTCTATTCGATCGGGTTGATGTGTCGCCATTTCGATGTGGACACAATTTTGGAAGGTGATATGGAAGCGAGGAAGAATCTATCGGCTTATTGTTCGTTGCGGCAGTCGAATGCTGAATCGACTGCAAATCATGTACGCATTGGTGGAGACGAAGAAGATAGCGATCATACAGCAGCCTCCAAGAAGCTGCAACCCTACAAGGAGGATGTCTTCCAAGTGCTTTCGTTTTTCTCCAGGAATCGTGATGGAGCGATCCGAATGAAGGCGTTAAACGCATTGGGTAGGTTATATGGTCATGATAGTCCGTCTGGAGGAGGGGCGAGGAATATGAGGCTTGGAATAGTCGGTCAGATTTGTATGCTCTCCGGTCGCGTCAGTGCTCTAGAACGCCTATTCAATGAATGTACTACATTCACTGAGTGATGTAACTGTGTTAATTTTCATGTTGATATTCCATTGGGGGGTCATTTTAATAGGTTCTTGCAATTTATGTAGACTTTAATATTTTTGTCATAAGGACAGTATGCGATGTCGGTATAGCGACGTTGAGACACAATTATTGTCTTATAATGTACATATCGGTTGCAGCCATTTTTTGCATGTAAGGCCCATTCAGTGTTTTGGAAGGAAAACAGTTTAATGAATCGTTTATCATTTGTTTTGTTGGCGGAAATGTTCATAGTTTTGCTTGTTGTAATGGTTTCTGAGGCGAATAATTTCGATGAAGAATTGAATTGTAGGTAATTTCACTGCGACACATGCGGATTTCTTGTTGCGTCGTGAAATGCGCAATATGTACGTGACACTGCTGAATGTAGACGACCAAGAATATTTGAATCTCAAGATTCAAACGCTTAAGAATTTGGAGCTCTTCCTTATGGCCGAAGAATCGAAGATGGTGAAAAATAATGATGAATGTAAGTTGTTTTATTTGCTCAGCAATGACAATCAAAAGTGTTGCATTTCAGTTCACGTATTTGAAGTATATTACGTCCATTAGAAGCACAAGAATTCTTTAAATCAAGGTTTACGGCGCAAATGGCAGTGAAGAATACTGAGAGTGAGAGCAGCTATCTGGACGGGATAAATGGGGGTTTCTTTACATGCGGAGATGGAAAGATCTGTTGATGGTCGATTTTGAAACACTTCATTTTATCGTTGATTTTAATTTTTTTTCCATTGAGGTTTTTATGCGAAGGCAGTCAAAAATATCAGCTGATAGTACTAGTCGAGCCACTAATTACTAACTCGGCGATTGAAGTATTATCTCACTAGTCGAGTTGCTACCCGAAATTATTCACTTCTTTGAAGTGTTCCTGAGTTCTAACATTTTCGACAGTATTTGTGAGGCCTATGTCGTTGAACGTATTTGATGGCGCAACTATTCGTGGCACGATCTGAGGGTGTGAATCGAATCACAAATATCTTGGCTTCTAGTTGCATAATAGCCATTGTCGGTTCATGTAATTATGGACGAAGGTGACAGCAAATGTTTAGTCTGTGCTTCATCTCAGCTTAACTTGCTTTTCAGTTCGTGCTCAAGGTTGTGTTAACGATAAGTTTTGAACGTTACTGTTTAAACTTTACGCGGCTTGCACTTACTTTTCGATTTCATCCATATTTAACTCCGTTCGTTTGCTGTCTTATTCTCGTTCTGTATATGCTGATTATAACCCCACCTATCTTGGCTGGTCGATGTGTTTGGAGGATTGCCCGTCTGGGCTGAAAACTTGTCAAAATGATTGGCCATCGTTGAAGAGAGGGTACTTCATTATTTGAAAACGAACGAAATAGTCAGGACATGAGAGGATTTTGATGAGTTGGGGATTTTTGAACAGCTTCTGTTGTCGGCTTGTTTTTGTTCACTCTATCGAGAGTCGTTCTCTTTTCGTTGTCGATGCGCCACTATTAAAATGTTTTCGAGGTTGGAAAAATAGTTGGGAATTTTAATAGAAGTGATGGATAATTCTTTGTTTTTGGCACCCACCTCTTCAGGGCTTGATTTCGTTTTACTCTTCAAATTGGTATGCTGTAATGTTCAAGTGGCCGGGTGATTCAAAAATGCGCGGTCTTTATTCATAAAATGTTCCATAGCCCGATATGCACATTCAAGTTGTTCGAGTTGCCTGACAGCTTGAGCTTTACGGGACACCTTTTATATTTGATAGGTTCTATGCGAAGTTGCCATCAATCACAGTGCTGTGATTGGCATGAGCTAACGTCTTACGATAAACGGTAATTTCGGACCCATACATTGTCTTGGAAAAGAGTGACGACGACGGAGAGGAGGGGTTTGGTCGTCTTCTTTCTTACTGAGCTTTCACTAACGTTGAATTTTCAGTTGTGAAACAAAGAAAGAATGCATTATGAAAAATCATTTCTTTTTCATCTATACTCTGTAAAACGTGATTTAACTGCATAAAGGAAGTTAAGTAGGTGGAAGCTTTCCTGTGAATCGAAGGAAGATTTAAATGTAGCGAAAGTCTGAAAACTGGAGAGGGGATTGTCGAAACCCTTCATCTCTCAACATTTTAGTATATGAGCGCGGTCGTTTTCCAGCAGTTCAAGAGCGGGGAAAGGTATAAGAGAATGCAAAATTTTTAGTGAAACTGGATTTGTGTCAACTCTTTGGAAGTGTTATTCTTTCTGTTTTCTTATCTTAAATGATGAAAAGGAATCCGTTGTTGATTTATCCGGAATGTGAAGTAATCGACGTAATGAGTTTGGTATTGCTGCTTGGATCATAACCTCGCTTTTATTTGAACTTCCAATCGGCCATTGCATCGTTGATATAATTTTGCTTTGTTAATGCCTGATGAGGGAATGAAATGAATATATGCGATTATGGGATGTATTGTTTGCAGGGAATAAAGCGAAAGAAGGTCAGGATTTGAAGGAAATGGAACTAGCGAACTCGGGCCTTGCATCAACGATAATTCAGATCTATTGGGCGGCTATACTCAGCTCATACTACAATCAGGTTGATGCGGTCAGGATGGCTGCGGTGCAGGTTTGTATTGGATTATGCAATTGCAGCTGCAGGGATGGTTGCATCATATATCGATGTGATTTATAAGGTATCAAAATGAACAAGAGGTGTTCGTTTGGAAGAGCAAAGATTTGTTAAGGGTTACGTCCTCACATTACACTATTATCTTATTATATATATATATATATATATATATATATATATATATATATATATATATATATATATATATATATCGAGTCACACATTCATTATCAAGTCGTCGACGGTTCATCAACTGAATTACTGCTTCTCATTAAGAATGAAACCCTTGAGATTAGATCGCTAAAAGGTATATTTAATCACACTGATTGGTCGCTTTTCGTTGCTCAAGCAGAATAGTGTTGCTTTGTAGTCTATCCTCATACCTCATCATTGTTTCTCCTTTATTTCCTCTTTCAGCACTCTGAGTTGTTCCTTTTTCTGCTGTGACTTTAATTGATGAAGAAAGAATATTGATGTGTTGGCAAGCAATGAAGGGATGTTTAAAATGTGATAGGTTCATGTTTCCATCCCCAGTGAGAGTTATTTAATAGATGGCCAAATGACAAACGATTTGTCGATGCATATTGGAAAGGATGTCTGACTCAGCGCCATTCGTTTTGATGCCAAGATTTAATTTCTTCAATGAATAGAATTTAATGGTAGTCCGAATCTCCCAGAAACTTCCAAATATGGAAACTTTGGAATTTTATTGTTATATGGATTTTTCATTTTTAGATGGCTGAAGTGAATAATAATGATGTTTTGAGGTGACCGTGTTGACATTGGGTCAGGGTTTGGTCACACCGGGATCGTCGATTCCAACGTTGATTGCGATGTCAACCGATTCGATTGCAGCCATCCGTAATAAGGTGGGCAATCTGCTAAAGGATATAGACTCCAAGTATGCTGGTATGGTTCCGGTAAGCGAATTACGTTCTCGTTTTGTTAGAGTCAAACCTTTATCTTCCTGGGATAGAAGGGAGTAGGAAATTGAGAGTTTCCGCAGTTTTTTTTTTTTTACGCGATGAAGCGAATACTCGTTGCTAGAGAGGGAGGGGGGGGGGGGATCGCATTTTGGAGTGTGGAAACTGAAGAAAAGTGAGCCGTGGAAAAGACTCACAGAGCCGTTTGGAATGATGGTAGCTTTTGCGGAGCACATTCTGATTCTAAGCTGTAGTTATGTTCATATCAACCTATCAACCAGTAACACCATTTATAGTCGTGTTGAAATCAGCCTCATATAACAGAAATGTTTTTACGACATCTTCGAGAAGCGTCCAGTTGTAAAGGCTATGGTTATGGATTCACTCATTGTTGATTTCGGTGAACATAGGAATTAGGAGATTGTCGGTGTCTTACGGGGTATTCAGATAAATAAAGAGATCGAGGGAAGTGGCGGTGATTGATAAGTGGGAAAGGCGGTTTTCATAAGCGTTTGCATGAAATAAGTTTAGAGCAAGGCAGTATCGGGGATCCGATGCTCATTTCGTCTGCAGCGTCATCTTAAAAGAGAACAAGGCACACCGGTGCGGGGAATCCGCGCTTGCGATCCATCAGCCGCATCAGGTGATATTTTGTTGTTCAGTGAGAGGTATTTCATTTATTGTGGTCTTATGTCGTTAGGCAGTGGAAGGGGGATTCGTTCCGGACACTGTAATGAGATTGTATAATTGTGTTCCACTGTTATTGCTGTAATCGCCGATCCCATTCTCCTCGCTCCGTTTTCTTCGCCTTGTTCGTCGATCCCATCCTACTCAAAATTCACTGGGTGTGGATAGCACATTAAAATGCCCATGTTCCCGTTCGATATTAATGGATCGACGTGAAAAGTGGTGTCGAAGATCTTAGTTCAGCTTACGTTCTACCAACATGTGCTACCTATCAAATACATGCTTCTGGTTCGTTGGCTGTAGAATTGAAATTATTGGGGGGACGGGCTCATACACAAATATATACTCATAATTAATGTAATTTCTGGTGATGCAAACACAAATTTGAAGGACTTAATTTATTTTGAACACGCAGGAGCGGTCGTATTAGATACTGTATCAGTGACCGGCTGTTTAATGAAGCAGAATTGCAAAAAACGCGTGTCTGCAATTATTGCAGATGCATATTCTCATTTAAAGTAGGGTTAATCTGTGCCTTCAGGTGCTAAAGGAGCGATACGTATGGAGCATGGGGTACCGAAAATGACAAACGATGGACAGGCCATTCTCAGTGGACTTTATCAAAGCCTTCGAATCAATAGGCAACAACGTAGAAGTTTCCTCACCTCGGTTCTGAGGTTATTTTCGGAAGACTGTCGTGAGGTATTCACTCATTTCATTCCATTTCTTTTCGGTTTTTTTTTTGTGTTCTATTCTGCTTGACCTTGTTGTGTTTAGTCTTCACCGCATTTTAGCGTCTGAAGTTTGAGCTTTCAAGGAAAAAGAAGACGAGCTTGAACTTTCACAACCCTTGAAGTTTTGATGTTATCGTATTGTTTATTAATGTAGTTTTTGTGCAAATTTTTTGCGATTATGGTTTTCTGAGAAAGAGTTCAATAAGTTGTTCTGTGTAGCATTGGCTAGGAACATAGCTCTACCATTTTTTAATTTGCTTTCTCTACTTTGATGAACAAAGCATTCATTAAGAATAAGTGTTCTTCATAACGCTTCCAGTTCCACTTAGGTGAATTCATAAGCTGTACAATAATCCCTCGAATACAAACTTCAGAAGTTATCGATCTCTCAAGTTATGTGTGTGGATTGGGCATGCCTTATTGGGTTGTTTACAGAAACTGTCGTTGGAAGAGTGGGTGTTTGTTGCGGATAATATAGCGATGTTTCCCTACCAAGTACTCGACGAACCGCTATATGTGATCCGACATATCGAATCGATTGTTTCGGTCAGTGGGCAGAACATCATCAACAGCTTCAAGATGCAGCTCATGCCTCGACCTGGAAACGCGGAGCCGCTTGATGATGACTCCGAATTTGACCCGGAGCTCATTTACCGTAGGTTTTATGCTGTTTACGGAGGATAGTTTGCAGTAAGAAGTTTTTATTTAAGCTCATTATTGTTCTACATCTGCAAAATGGCGGCTTTATGTCAGAATTTTCTTCCAAGAGCAGGTTTTGCTTATTGAAGTGAGTGGATTACTAAAGTACTCAGTAAGAGACGTTTGTTTTTCACCGACATTTTCAGACGCCATAGGTAGAGGTGGGGGATAGAGCGAATGTACTAGTCATGAAAAAAGCCAAGACTTGCTGCGTGCTAGGGATATTAACTTTGAAGGTTATTTGCTGTTTACCTTTTTTCATAGGTGTTTTAAAGTGACTTTGATGTCATATTATTGCTGAGCAGTTTTTGCTTTTCTCATAAATACCTACTTAGAAATATTTTATTTCGATAGGCAGGAGACTATTTCGATAGCTTGTTCTCGGAATTTTCTCTTTTTGTTGAAGATGCGCGACGTTTCTTTGCCGTTATATTTCAAAAGTAATTTCGTGACCGCAGATCTGCTGTTTCCGTGAAGTTAATTAAATTGAAATGCATAATGAATTGTATTGAAGACAATTCATAGAGAAAATGAATTGGCATCTGGCTATGAATTTTTTTGTAGTTAGTGACTACTAAAATATGGGATAACTGATGACTCATAAAGTCATTGTGATAATGCCTATATAGTAGCTTGTAAAATTCACTTAATATTTCGTCTCTAGTATATGCGGATCACTTTTCGCTAGCATAATGCTAGTGTGATGCTTTCAAGTAATACATTTTCGCCTTAATGCATTCACTTATTTAATAGGTGCCAGTTGCTATGGCGACATTAATATATCACGCACCTATTTTCTTGTGTCCTTTACTGCAATTTGAAAATATTTGACAGTGAACATTTTTGCAGGACGTCTTCCGGAAGACAAATCGTTGTTATATGAATGTATGAAGAATAGTCAAGCATGCTTCCTGTTACTCTACTTGAAGAATTTCCTCATGAAGCTCTACTCATTTAGCGAGGCGTAAGTATTTATCGATTTTATTTCACATAATGGTTTTATCAATAATTGTGGTATTGCTTCTAGCCAGATTGTCCGATTGATGTAATCTCCCGAGTTTGATAATTGCTTTTTTTTTTCCGCGTCATTTGCTCTTTTTTACTCATAAAAGGTATTTGAGAGACGATGGCTAAAAGTGGCATTTGATTTAGGTGGTAATTGTGGGGAAGTGAGACTTAGATTAGGAATGGTCTACATACGGGAATTCTGGAGGTGTAACGCGTGTACTGGTAATTTATTTGCATACATTGCGCTTGTGAATGATTGTTGTTTCGATTAATTTTATGCTGAATCGGAGTTATGTGCTTTTACTGCGCATTCCTTGCTCACCTAGTATGACACTTATGGCTTTCGTTCACCGAAGAGCTCATTCATGGTGGCTCTATCACTTCTTGTTCATTTTATTAGATGTGTGTACTACACTTCAGTTTACCAATGGATTGCTTGTGAAGCCTCAACACATTCATTTGTATGATGGGTCTTGGGCGGCCGCGGAGGGGATGCGATTTTTCATCAGCAATTTTTGATGCGAAGAAGGGGTGGGGACAAATACTGGAAATCCAGTTCATATTACAAGTCGGTCTTCTTTCAGGAAAGTGCAAGAGTATAGTCCATCAGAAGCAGCAAAGGTATACGAGAAAGCATTGAGCACGAGAAAGAATATCGCGATGTTTTATCCGCAGACAGCGCTGCAGGAATTACGACCTGAAGCAGCTCATCAACGCGATACAGTGAACGGCCATATTAATATGGCCAATCAAATAGTCTATGTATGTCCTTTTTGCATCCTTTATTTTTGCGGGTCTGATTAACTGCGAAGTTCGTCTCATGTTCCACAGATAGTTCTTTTGCATCGTTTTGAGTCGAAAAGGTGCAACGCATGTAGCGATGTGTGAGGCTGTAACTAAGGATTACATCTTGCATCTGAGGTTCTATCTAGGCACCATAACTTGTACCTGACGCGTGTCTGAAGTCTCGGGCTTACGACTGTATCTTCGAAGGAGGAAGAGGAGCTGAGCGGTTGTTGATTCCATTCTTAGATCGCATTCATCAAAGGGTTCTCCTTGAGTTTTGTTAAGTGTGTTCAATGGCATTTACGCTGTCGCGTTCTTCGAAATTTTTCGTCAACACTTTGTAAATTTGTATCATCGCCTTGCATATGAAATTCCTTGCAGAAATGCGTTCGCATTTACGATTACTCCCCTTGTTTAATTTGACGATTTAATGTTATATTAATTGTCATAGTGTTGACTCCATTTTTTTATATAGGTATGGCTTAATGACGAAGTGTAGGTTAGTCGGTCAGTAATGTACTGCTAGATACATGGGAATTCGTTTGTTTCGTATTTGCACAGAGGTCAACGGTGATTTCAAAATAACTCAGTTGATAAAATACCGGACCGACTGTTTTAAGGTCGCAGGTTCAAATCCACGATACGATAGATGCTTTTATTTACCGTGACATTTTATATATTCAGATTAATTTCTTTCAGTTCCGTAATATGTTGCTATCGTTGGATCGAGCAGATGACGATGAAGATGTAGCCGAGGAGAACACAACTGTAAATCATCGTGACGAGGATTCTGAAGAAGAGGAAACTGCTGTTGATGAAGAGAGAGGTGAAGAGCGCGTGAAAGTAACCTCATCCGCTAATGAGCAGCCAGATCACTAGGTCGGTGCTAATAGTATTTATTGACTCTCTCCTTAGGATTGTTGCAGGTTGGGAGGTTTTTTTTTTGCATTCTATATTAGCGATTGTAAAATAAAACAATTGTTTTAATCGGAATGGCTTATTAGTGGTGTGTTAATATTCTGCCCTATAGTGAATAATTATTGGTTGCGATGTTTTGTATGCGTTAATTATTGGTATTTGCGCTGAGTCGTTGTGATATGGGCTGCAGAAATCAATTAGCCGACAGTTAACGTCAGCCTATAACATTTTGGAATCATCTGTATCGCTGCTGATCGGTTCTCGTTTTAACGCTTTTTGGGATTTTTTGGCATTTGAGGTCTTTTATGGGTTTTTTTTTTCTGCGGAATGGGCGAATCCGACTTGAAATGGTCCCATAGAGATGATTTGTACCAGTTAAGTATCCCGTGAATGCAATGTTACGTTTGGTCATCTCTTTAGGATTGTCATCGGTGATTGCTGTTCTTGTCATTTAAGAAGGTGTAAACTTCATTTACTTTCCCTTCACATGCATCTTTCGATCCCGAGCCCACGTGTTGTTTTCCTCATGTTCGCTGCCCACTGATTGTTTCCATCACATATTCGCCAACAGTTTCTGTTTATCACCATTTGAAGTAGCAGTTCGATGCCGTTCCGTACTTGTTGCATTTTGACAGATGAACACTACGAGGATACTGTACTCGTTGTCATCGGTGATTGCTACTCGTAGTGTGGATAATACTGTAGTATATAATGCTATAGGGATATTTCGGTCGGTCGTATGAAAAGTACTGCACCGTATCTTTAACTTTTGTAACTTTTATTTCCAATCACTGGCGTTTTTGCTGTACCTACAACGTTTAAAGGAAATGGTGTCTGAGAACTGTTTCAAGGACTAAATTTTATTGGATATTTTAAGAGCTATGGTATTGTTTCTGTTGTTGATGTTAGAACCATTTTGCAGATTCTCAAATGTTCTGAGTTCTTTTTTTTGCTGATTTGTTCCATTCAAGTGTAAATTCTTATGCTGTGAATTTTATAGTAATTCCTCGAAGGATTTTTCATCTTTACGCTGATTTTTGTTCTGATTGATTATGCTGTGAATAGTGCGATTGTTGTTTTCCTAATGTTCTTTCATGATTTCTTATCGAGTATTTCGAAATGAACGTTGTTTACAAATAATATAGGATGCTGCTGTATAAGATAGAATTTCCTTGTGTATCTCCTTCCATTGTTTATGTACTAGTCTCTGTCCATCAAAAAAAAAAGAAAACTTTCCTCCCTGGTGGAGCCTGCAAGATCGAAAAGAAACCGCATATCACATCAGTGGTTTTGTCGTTTTTCATTTTTTCTGCTGTATGCTACGTATTCTTTTTATTTTATATGCGCCCTATTCCCAACTCATTTTATGTTTTGCAACCTCATTTAGCGATATGGCTTTATTATGAGGGAATTGGGACCTTCCATCTTCTTTACGTACTAAGGTTCGGTTGCGGAAAGAAATATATTTGCACTGCATGGGATGCTGCCTAGCGTGAATGAGGGGAATGCTTTACCAGTGGTAGTTGAAAAAGTTATGTGTATGCACTTCTGGTTGGTGTTACATGAATGGTTGAGGTACTATCAAAACTCTTGGTCGCAATGGTTTTCATATGCTTCGCCTGCACCTGTTTTACGAACTCCTTTGATAAGCTGTTTTATCCAGTAAACGTCAGGAAAATTTCCATGGTTTTGCAAGAGATGGAAGTGAAACATTCTATTCTATGACTTCGACTTCTGTGAGTCGACGCATCTCGATCATGATGCAATCGACTCATCTTTCGATCTATGCTGTTTGCGCCATCACTCCGATTCCGTCTGTTGTAGGCAGATGCTGGGAGGAAAGATGTTTGAATTTCGAAAAGGTTGTTCTCTTTGAAAAAAAACAAATCGCTGTGGAGTTTGAATCTAGAAATTTGACGGTGTATTTGAATTGCCGTCTATATTGTGGCATAAATTATAGTGTTAATCACGTTGTATTGTTAAATACAAATGTATTATTCGTGTTTCTTTTTAAAGTTGGTTGCTGTGCATATAAAGGACCTCGTGTTTTCTTAAGAAGCTGATAGATTCTCTCTGAGGATATTTCAAATTGGATCACTAATCAATAATTGTCAGTTGAAGCATGTTTATGGATGTAATGATTAAAGTCGTAGAACTGAGTGAAGGAAGCTTATAAGAAGATGCTTGAATACAATTTGTAGAAACAGCTTCCGTCTTCCTTCCTTCAATCGTGCATCCTCCTCATGCGTGTGTGATCATATGCATTCTTATTGTCAGGTGTTGTTCATGTGTATTTTAGAGTGCTGCGCCTATCTTTGCGGCTAACAACGAACAGTATGGATGTAGGATCGTTGAAGAGAGAGAATAGAATAGGGTGGGGGGGGGGGGGGGAAGCCATAGGCTGTTGCAGGAAGTATTTAAGACCGTTAGATGCAGTGGATTTCCAGAGTGCATCTCTTAGTATTTTGCAGAACAAAAATGAAGTACGTTAAGTGGGAGTGCAGAATGAGTGAGCATACAGGCCTCATTTAATTGTTTCATTGCGAACTGCAAGTTCTGGACCTGGTTTGCCCAAGTTGCGAACTGGAAATTCTACACTTTGTTTCTTCGTATCAAAGCTGCAGCTGCGGAAAATAATCCTTGAAAGAGGGCATCGCTCTAAAAGAAATATTTGGTGCATGTGCACAATTGATGAATCATTTACTTGTGTCTCGCATATTTTAGTATTCCTGTTAAACTATTTGGTTAAAATGCTTGTCGGTATGTTTTGTATTTTTTGTATTTTTTGATGTGCGGATGGAGTGACCATTTTGATGTAAAAGAGTTGAAGTTGATTTTGCAAACACAATCACTCAATGAAGAAACCACTTTCCCAGAAGGGTCGTTATTATGGTCGGCTGTATATGCATACCGTTATGAACGTCTAAGTGAGGCAGCAGGTTTCTGCTAGCAGGTAAGAGGAGCTGAGCGCTGACGTCAGATGCTATCACTGTGTATTGCAGTTTCTTTTGATGATCAAGTTCCTAACATCCACGCAGCGCATGTTCTGGAACGTGGTGTACAAACTTCATGTGAAGATATGCTTATCGTTATTACACCTCTGACTTTCATATTCCTGCACCAATCATTTGCATTATTTCCTTCAGCGACCTTCAATACACATACATGCGATGTGTGTGTGTGTGAGTGCAAAAGTGCCTAATGCAGGGAGTTTGTCCCCACGTACGACACTTACGTGTACCGAATAAGGAAGGGGTCACAATTTGGCCACATTTAAACCACGTACGGACCATGATGTAGATTAAGTGTAGTACCGTCAAATAGCGTGACATCTGGATCGTCGACTGCGATCCAACGTTGACACGGTCGGATGTTTTTGAATTTGGGAAGTCATTTGAAGGACTTGGGTTTGTTTCACCTCTCTCTGTAAAGTATGACGCCCACTGCAAAAGGTGAGACTTTGCAGAAGGTGGAAGGTCTTGAGCGATCTCCAGTTATTATAATATGGAGTGAATGGGCAGATCCTTCGCCTTCAACGGCTCATGCTTTGCCGATAGATACGGAACAAATCCAGCTTCATATTTGAGCTACAAACAAAGAATGCATCGAAACAGGCGGAACGTCCGTACTCAGTAACTCGTTGCCTCAAGCAAGCAAATTTGTACTTATGCAGAAACTTTTTCGACTGAGTGGTGACCAACATTCTGACCTCATAGTCTTAGACAATTTTCGCGTGTGAAGTTCATTCACTTAAAGCAAACATAAAGCTGATATCGAAATGTGTATCATTCAAATGCAAATATTTTGCTTATTCACAACAATGTTTTCATAAATTTTTGATAATCATTTTGCCGATGTCGAGTATATCAAATTCGGTCTCTTTGTTAAATTCGGTCCCTGTATTGAGTATATGAAATTCGGTCCCGGTGTTGAGTGCTTCAAACTCGGTCTCTGTATTAAATTCGATCCCTGCTTTGAGTGTATGAAATTCGGTTCCTCTGTTGAGTCGCTTCTTGTTTGAGTACAATAATTCTGTCCCAGTGCCGAGCATATTAAATCTGGTCCCCAAAAAACGTTGTGAGTTCGTCTCTACCAATAGGGGCACACTAGCGATGCCAAAAAGAGCAGCCAAATTGGTTGAATGGATCGGCGTGGGTCGTGGACGCGCCGAATGTCGCTCAATTTGGGTGCCGCGCGTTGTTTTGCTGCGTCTCTTGCCTCACAATGGGCGTTGTGTTTGGGTCTGCTGTGATGTCTGCTGTGATGACGTCCTGCCACACGACAAAGCACTCGTTCACTAAGAAAGTTTTATTGTGCATCAAATACGTTGGCCGCTCACAACTTGGAATAACTGACATAATAGTAAAAAGTCCTTGTTTATACAATAAAGAAAGCATGGAATGCATTATCACATTTGTTGTCGTTTTACTACTGTCGTTCTTGCATGAAGCGTTTGTTTGCGGTCATCGCATACCGATTTCTACATACCATTATTTGAAATGAGTCTCTGAGGGAAGGGCACAGTATTTCGCCCTTCCCCTTTCCTCTCCTCACGCGAATTTTTTCGAGAAATCAATAAATCAAGGTTTCGTCACAGCTTCTACGGTATTTTTCTACCAATTACATGCATAAAGGACTTTTAACGTTTTACTTGCACATTACACAGGTCTTATTTGGTTAATATTTAGTTGCGAAAGAGTTAGGAATACACGTCTATTTGAAGTGGGAAAAAAGAGTATAATATGAGGGAAACGCCTCTTGTATCTTTAGTACAGTCGCAAGCTTTAGCACCTTTATTCGGAGCAGTTAACCTTAACAGAAACCATCTACAGAGGCATGAAGCTACTTGTGGCTATGTCATCCTCATCCATCACTTTCAATTAATGTGATATAGGTAGATGCGTTTCAGGTAGAAACAGGTAGATGCGATGTGCATTTCAGTATTGAACGGTTCACCTTTCTAGGTGAAGCTTGCCAGATCAATTAGTTTCTGGGTAACTCTTTGTTTGTATGCTTCCCATCGAATATGTTAAGCAAGCGAATATATCCAATTGCGCAAATTCAAAATGTCATTTCAACGCATCCCCTATAACTCGGAAAACCATATTTGCCATCAATTAGCGCTATTAACAGTACATAGGTATTAACAAAGAAACCGTTATTGAAGTAGCTGTCTCTGTTATTTAACGTTAACATGTGTTCTTTGAAAGGTAATGAGCACTGAAGGTGTAGGTAGGTTAGAAGTACTCAGTTGTTAATTTTTTCGAGAGAGAGGTCGGATCTATGATATGGGGGACGCCTCTAGACATCAACTTTACGGTATAATTGGACGCATAAGCAGATGAGTTTTGTTGATTGATCAATATTTTAATTAATATTGTCGTAAGTTAATTCTACTTCATCTATTTTTATGCGATTTGGGATGAGATGAATGGATCTGGGAGGATGAGCAATGATCGAATGAGCATGCATCCGTTGGGAGAACGTTGAATAGCCATCTTTCCACCTTCACTCTCATTTCTGTCGTTCTAGTGCTCCAAACAAGCATTCATATCCGTTTCCGCCTAGTTGCACCTCTTCGCTCATATACTCACCTCGGACGTTGCAACTCGAAACGCAACCTGGAAATGAGCGATGCTGCATTCTATTTAGCGGCGTAAGCAACAAAATCTCCGAAATTGCGCCCGCTTTTTCACTCAAGCACGTAAAAACGCCTACAATTGAGATAGCAGATATTTGGGAGTACTTATTTATTTTGCGACTTGAATCGAAGCCTTGAGGTATAAAGTGCAACCACTTCAAGTAGAAGAAATAAAATGCAATACTTGAGGTAGAACTTCAAGTAGAACTGCAACATTAAAACTACGAGTTGCAGATAGAAGCGTTGCATGAGAAGTACAATTTGGAATAAGGGTATTATTTGCCAAAGATCCAGCTTATAAAGCGATCTCATAATCAACCAGAAGATATGGGATCAAATTGCGAAACTTTCATGAGACGGGAACCAAAATGCCCGATATCAGTTTGAGCAAAAACTTAGCGATATGAATTATCGAAGCGCAAAATTCGTGCTGTTTAAAAGGTTCATTGGCATTTACGAGAATTGTATTTGTTTCTGGATTGAATGTTATCTCCTCTTCATATGTGTAATAAATGAAAAGATGATATGCACGTTCATCGAAACCCTTTCATATCGATTGTTGGCTTACCGCAACGCGCTAACGGAACTTTTCATGTGTTCCTCGATTTACGCGTCTTTTTTTCTAAAACTTTCATCTCCATTTCGTTTTTTTTTTCTTAATTTTCAACAAAAATGTTTGCTAATGTTGGCCGTTTAAAAAATTTCGCTGCATTTAGAAACCCTCCGGAGCCTTTGAGGTTTATGGGGCTCTATTTGAGGTCCCGAATGCTAACACCAGTTTCACTGAAACATTTGCCCACTTCATATGCCAAAGTATGCACTGGCCCGACTTGTCAACGCTGCGGTATTTGTTTCCGCGTTCAATCGAGGTTCGTTAGATTGCTTCCAACACTTATGCACGCATTCCCGACACAAGTCTTTTGCTTCGATCCACGACCAATATTTCAATTCTCCACAACCTATAGAAATAATTTAGCTGTATGAATTGTGGGCATTGCTTGGGAACATAAGAACATAACTTTAAGCAAAATACAACCATATTTGCTCATGCGCATGCGAAATCTCAAATGTTTTCCTGCCACAATTTCTTCACGCATATCCCAACTTTTCTCGAACCTTGACGTTGGTCTACATGCTAGTTTTTTGTGTGACTTGTGCACGTTATGGCTTTATTGGTGCGCCTATAATCCGACGCATTGACATTAGTACGTCAATTTTATGCATGAGATATGATACCATTACTGGACGTCATCCCAAGCGTTGTATCATTAAATGTTCGGGCGGCACATAGGGACTCGAATATTCACCCCCCCCCCCCCCCCCCTACTCCAATGTTTGGTTGCGTAATGCAACGAAACGAATATAAAACAGCATCTTTATTCACAAATCCAGAGTATGAGAAAATGCAAACAAGGCAATATGTTCAACTTACCAGGAGGTCAAAGAACTGGAAGTGATAGGGGAGGTCAAAGTGCCAGACATATATGATAGTAAGTGATGCAGTAAAAGAGACATCACCAACCATACAACATTCTCTTTGGAGCTATTCTCGCACTCGAAAATTTCCAAATTATTTGTCGGTGGTTTAAAAGCAGTTGAAAATTTTAGTCATTTCTACAGTGAACTGCAATTTAAACGATAAAATAACAAAGTTGCAGAGCTCTCTAGAGAAAATTGTAAAATATATTCTAATTTATATTGGCAGCGAATTAAATCACCGTAAAAAACGGCTGCTTAATACACATTGCCAACGAATAACTGCACAGCAGAATTCTTGAGAATTACAAACGAGGTATGAACGCAAATATTGGGCACTGTAATTACAGCAATAAATGAGATCATCGCGAAATGCCAAGGACTATATCTAAGTCTTCGTCTTCTTTGGTGCCTTTGCTTTTGCGACTTTCTTCTTACGACTAGCCGCCTTCTTTGGCTTAACTGTGGCTGGTTTTTTTGCCAGTTTCACCTTCTTGGGACTCTTTGGCTTCTTAGCTCCAGCAGCCTGAAATAATGCATTTGTTATTCCAAAGATGAACATCGAAACGAAAAAATTCAAAAATATGAAACCACCGATGACTTCATAAGATGGCCTCTGTGAAAATGTCACGATTACAACGAAAGATTTTTCATCACAGTAAAAGCATTTCGCCATTCGCCCTATGAGTGCGTCTTTTTTTTTTGAATGAAGGGCTGCGAGAATTCATGATGAAGCGGCGACCTGAAACGCTTGGAAGGGGGAAGTGCGTGAGTGAAAGTGTCACCGATCGAAGAAACACGATAGAACATACCTTCTTGCGGGCTTTGGCTGGTTTTTTGGCAGCGGCTGCTTTTGGGCTTTTGACGGTGTGTGCTTTCTTTGCCGTCGGTTTCTTTACTTTTTTGTGCACTTCGGCTTTCTTCTCACCGAGTCGGAAAGATCCAGATGCGCCGACACCTTTCACCTGTTTCAGGAAACCGCTCGAAGCGCCCTTCTTCAATGCTTGCCGCAGATGGGCATTAACCTATAAGAGCATAAAATAATTGCCAGTTAATGAAAAACAAAGTGCAACAAAAAAGAGAACAAATTGAACCTATACTACGCTCAGTGAATTAATTAAAATGTTAAGAAATAAAAAAGTCAGTAAGCTTAGGTTTGCATTAACCGAAGGAATATTGAACTAGGAAAGATCCCTCACAGGCCTAGAAATCCTCCTTCCTACTCGAAACACCAAAAATTATAAGATTCCATACTTTGAAGAAAGTAAGAAAACATTTGATGTAAAACAGGCAACGAAAGATTTGAGCAGAGATCGTTATCCTGTGGAATAGCTTCAAACAATTTGCCTTATTAATGTTGTCGCCAACTTTGTAGTGCTGCAGGATGTACTTGAGGATAGCCGCACGACTCGATCCCTTATGATCTTTGAGGGCCACCAAAGCTGCCTTGATCATGACCGAATAAGTTGGATGACTTGCCACCACCTTCGCCGACTTTGGCTTCGAGGCCTTCTTCGGACTTTTCTTTGGCGCATGGACAGGTGAAGCAGCAGCAACTTGGGCTGACATTATTGCAGAAGTACTCGAAAGACTTGTTGGATGCGGTGTTGACGAAACGAATTGTCTAACAACTGACATTGCGCTGACCCTCCGCGCCTTTCTATAGCAGCGAGCAAGACTACGGCGCGACTCTGCCACAGCTCGGCGCATTGTCGATTAAAAGGAGTGCACTACGGGTAAGTTTTACGTCTTTCAGGCAACATAATAAACGAGCTTACAGGTATTTTGCGAAATGAATTCGTTAAGTCGAAAGAGTAGGACCTTCGCTTCTAGTAGATATCAAACATGCTAGTCAACAATGAAGAAATAAATGGGAAAATCGGCTTCCAATTGACTTCATCAGAGAATTTTTGAATTTTACGAGTGAAATTCATCATTTTCTAATATATGAAAATGATCTCATTGGAGATTTCTAAATGAGATTAGTGCATTGACTCCTCTTTCATTTGCAGAGAAGAAATTCTATGAAACTTTATTGCTTAAATGCATTGATTGAAGCATATAAGTAGACAACGATTACATGAACGGCGCAACTGAACATCGAATCATTTCGTAAACATATGCCGAATAGAGAGCATTTGAATAGATCAAAACCTAAGCATTGGTTAAAAGTTAGTTATTGATAAAAATGGAACATTTCATTATAAAAGAACGATTTTAATACTTAGTTAGAGGAGTTTCATCTATGTGCGACTTATATGTCGTTGAAGTGAACGAAAATTATGTTTCACATTTGAATGATATTACTTCAATAAATTTTTCTTCATTTTATGATTTATTAGACGTTGAAAAGTTTTCGAAAACGTTTGATTGAATAATTTAACACCCTATAAATTATGAAATATGGAATATTAATATTGAAATCACTATAGAATCTCGACGATTCACTTCATTGATAATTCATTCTATTGATAACATTTCATTGTTAAGTCCACATATATTTCTTATGAAGGTTTTTTTTAAGTGTATGGTGGTAGTCTGACAGGCAATTAACTTATTATTGCTTAATATTGCGTATTGATAATGTAATCGAGTCTTTTAAAATCGATTTATTTATTGCGATCAGGTTTTTTGTAAATGAGTCACTACTCATTTTATATGTCATTCAAAAATTCAAAATAATGACTAAGTTATTAACTACCGTATTACCTTGAATAGAAACGCCCATATGAAAATGAGATATCTCCGTAGATTTGAAAAAATGAGGACTTTGAACGTAACTCTGTGTGTCTCTCTCTATCTTTGTAAAGAGTGTACTTCATCAACAAAATTTTAGAATTTTTCATCGCTCATTTAGAAAAATTTCTTAAACGCTTTATTCCCTATGTGTATATCAAAATTTTTATCATCTAGAGTATTGTCCACTATGAGATCATTGTCCACTATTAAATGTTTGCTTTTTCCTCCACAAATGAACGCATTTACTTCATCAACTTCCTTCATGCATATAAAAAATCCAACGTATTTTATACCTGAATTTTTCAACTGAACACTTAGAGCATCTCTACGGAAATGAAAATATTACATTTTGGCTATCCTATTAAAAAACGACTACTTTGTTCATCCTATAATTCTTCCATTATACGTACTATCCTACCTCTTTGGTTATGTGTGCAATGCGTGTTTCACCATGTATCTCTCACTTTTGCTCATAGTACATATGTGCTTTATCATTTCTCAATTTCACTATCATATCATATATGCGTTGTTTTTAATTCCTTTATTCCTTCAATGAAGGTTCTATTCACTTTAAAACGTTGTAGTCGTATGTTTCTTGCACATATTAAGTCTAACTTACATCAGTTTGCTCTTTATATGATGATATTGGATTCGAAATTAAGATAAATCGAAAAATCATAATTTTTCGACTTAGAAGCTTATTCACCTTAGCGTTTAATCTTTTTCACCTTCATTTTGCAGCACCTTTTTTACTCTTTAAATCAAGGTTCCGCATAAGTGTACCGCCCCCCCCCCCCCACCACCGCCACTACCCATCATTCCCCCACCCCTCATAATTTTCGAAAAACTTTGCGATTCAGTACCATTAGCCAAAGCTTGCAACTGACTAGTTGACTAGCTAACAGCATCCACCTTTTGTTCTACGGAAGATCTTCAAATAGCGCTCACCGGTACTAAATTTTTTCAGCGTTAACCACTTCGAAAATTTCAACATCACTAACACATTTGTGAAATTTCATGCAATCACCACGTTTATGCATCGAAAAAAAAATCCTCAAAACTATATCGTCGTTGTTGGAAATTCGGGAAAACAGAGAACACCTTTATTCCTGTCAATATTAGAGAAAAACAAAAGGTCCCGATTTCATATTGGAGGTAATACAATATAGCGCTTATATAGCGAAGGACATAGAATTGTCATAGACACTCATTCGTTTTGCCTAGTGTGGACGTTCCAATAGCCTGTATTTTGCAATCAATCATAATTGTCATTAATATCAACTTTGTGGTTCAAAAATTATTAAAATTTTTGAAAGTCTTCTTGCAGAAAATTTTTTTCAAAATTCCGCAGCAATTTTTTTTTTTGAGTAATCATCGTCAATATCTGAAATAAATGAAAATTTCTTCGATGAGAATTTGAATCGTTAACTTTGACCGTGAAATGATGGTGTTGTTGCTGGATGTGGTTATATCATGCCCGATTTTCTTTCTTCGTAAATTGAAAGTGCTATATCATTCAGTTCTTTAACAGTTGATTTCTTCCATTGATTACTGCGAAATTAGCTTAGGGTTATCAGCGCAGAGAAATAAAGAAATAAAGCAGGGGGGGGGGAACTATCCTTAAACCCCTCAAACCTATTTTATGGAGGCCGGGTGGAGGAGGGGAAGAGACAGTACCTACCTCAATAAAACCTTTGCATACTCTCTCTCCTTTCCCCCTTCTCACCTTCCTGTCATAAAATTCAAACAAGTGACTTGTTCCCACATTCTAGAACGAAATATATTGTTGTTTTTCATATAGGAAATTTTATAGGCAAAAATATTCCCTTTCGACACTCTTATGCCAAATCCGGAAGTTTATAACACTGATCTGTACTCGAATTCTTCCGGTATCAGCAACGACAAAAAAATTTTAGCATGCTCCAGGCGTTATTGCTTTAACTTGAGCTTCAATGCCACCTAAATTCTAGAGCGAGCTAGTTTCCATTTCTATAGGAACACTCAGGAGCAGCACGTTGATGGCTTAAAGAATGCGAGTCGGAGTTGTTTGCTTGTGTTGCGACCGATTCAACAACACTCGTTAAGCGAAGAGGGCGTCATGGCGTGTTCGGCTCGTTCGCGGTCATCGTTCCACGCACAATGCACGCGTCGATTTATTCATCAATTATTGCTAAGGCATGCAGCAAGCAATATACTATACTGATTATTAGGGGAGTGGGAGGTGGAGGCAAAGAAAGAAATAGAAGATTAATTTAAAATGACCAGAAGAAAGCAAATTTTTGATAGTTTATCGCCTTTGAAATGTGAATTTACATGAGCTTCTAAGAAGGATAATTGCCTAAAATGTAATAAAATGAGGGAAGAGTATTAATATTTGGACATTTTTCTTGAGGCTGCTGGAAAAAGGCTGAAAAGGTATCGAGGTTCCGAGGTCTGGGCAGTGGGTCGTGGAATGTCTTCCCTATCCAGTCCAACCGTGAAGTCGGGTGCACAGTCAGGGTAGTTCCAACAATTCTGCCTGTTTTCCCTCCACATCAATGCTTCCTTTGAAGAGCCTTACACAATGCGATTTCGATTATGCACCGTTGTTCAGAACAACGTGCGCTTGAAGCGCTGCAATGTTAGTTCTGCGTCGCACAACGATTGCATTAAAAAAAACCAGCAAAGTTGAATCACAGTGCAATCCGAAGGCAACGCAGGAAGCTAACGAATTATTTCGCAAGCTGGTTGGGCATTCAGTTTCCAAACTCCGATAACCTGAGGAAGGCGATCTGAGGGAGAGTGTTGGAAGTGAAAGAGGAGAGGGCTGATGTTGGGGGTCTTCTTTTCCAAATTTCTCTGTATTCCTGTTTTTTTTTTTTTGGTTTCTGCGTGGAACGTAGTTCGTGTGTAATTGTCTCGAGGAACTTTTCTTGTGAAATAACACTTATGGAAGGTAGTTTCTTTGTGAGGTCAACGGTGCACGCTTCGCTATAAGTCATAAATGTGAGGTAAATGAAAGAATGCAAGACGCTTCATGGAAGTAGATAGTTCTTTGTATTACTTGTCCATTATCGGTCGGATTTCTTTATGCTTATATTTGGGCCCAGCCATTTGAAATGTTCTCCCATTCGTCTTGAAAAAAAATCGTGAAAGTGGCAATTTTTTTCCTCAAATAAATCACCCTATTCGATGGAACCGCATCTTTCGATAAGCTTCACATTATCATCGTCAGCATTATTCCAGGATATTTTCGTGGAATTCGAGAAGAATATGACTGATATTGAAGAAATCACTAAACTGGTGTCGGAAATGCTCAACACAGTGGACAGTAATATGACTGTAATGAGGAACGAAGATGAAGATTTCCTTGCAACATCACGCGTCTACAGCGATCTGCTCCCATTGGCAACTCCGCTTGTCGGTCCTTCTGCGGTCGGCCTTCTTTCCACAAGTCTTTTAGCTTAATTTAGCAAGCTTTTATGTTGATCCTGAAACGAAAATGACAAGGTTCCTTGACTTCTAATTGTATCAAGCTATAATAAGCGGTTGAATTAGCAGATTTTTTGACTGCGAGGGTTAGGAAATAGGGGAGCGGAAAACTATGAACTTGGGATATCATTATGTCTTAATCAGCGATTATTCATTCTTTATCTTATGTGTTTAACTGTAGGAGACCATCGATTTCCGGCATAAATTTTTTCCGATTAAGAGGTGAGGTTCTTCGTTCGACTGGTGGTTTTGGTGACCTTCGTGTCATTGAGACCCTGAACGTCGCCTGGTTTTAGTATTTCACTGCTGCTGAAAGGTCGTAGAAAATTGTAAACTATTCTCTGCTTGCTTCGCAGCAGTACAAATGTATCGAGCATTATGGAAAATCGCCTAATGCCGACCCATTTTGGAATATTGCAATCCTGTTTGGTCTCTTTATTTGGTTTCTGATATCGGATTGTTAAGGAATGCCCAGAAACATTTCACCCGCCTGGATTTTTGCAAAATTATCGCAGTTCATATCAGCCTAATTACACTGTGAGGCTAAAAATCTTTGACCTAGAGTCACTGGAACATGAAGCTCAAGTCAGGTTTGATCCTTTCTTCGTCCTAAAACTGTGCGCGGCGTTTCCGACATTCCGTTCTCAGAAATATTTCATTTTAGTCCTCCTTCTCATGGACATGAGCGTCGGTTTCTGTTCACCAAAAAATCTAACACCACTAACGACCTTCTGCGGTTTTCAACTTCATGTGCTATAAGCCTGGAATCTTTTTCTTGCCACTATCGTTGATACACCCACTTCTTCAAATTTTAAACTGCGGCTCAGGCGTTTCGGTCCTCACAATACTATTGCTTATGTATACTGAACGTGTGTTCGTCTGAACTGTTGCCTTGCAGATGTCATTATTTTTTGTCCTTTCTATGCCTTTCCGTTGTCTGCTCCGCCATCTTTCTTGCTTTTCGTGTTCACGTCTTTTTGTGTACTTTCCCACCACGCGACATCGAAATTGGCTAATTCATTATTTCGATTCTTACCATATCTCAGCCTCCTTGAGCAAGGCCGGGTTTAACTTGTCACCAGATGGAGATGGGTTAAACCGTTTTGTTAAAGCCGGTCATCCAACATGTGCACAGCTTAGTGCATACTCATGTCATCTTCGGTTAGATCCGTTCCAGTTCAAGCTTAAGTCGCAATCGGGACCGGAATTAACGGTGGCTGTTGTTCCATCCATGTGATCAAACGTGCCGAATTTCCTCGCTTGAAGTAATTAAACCTTCGGCATTACCTCGCTTGGAGTAATTAAACCTACGGAATTACCTCACTTGGAAAACTGAAACTCCGGAATTACGTCGCTTGGAAAATTAAACTCGCGGAATTATCCGTCTTGGAGTAATTAAGCCTACGGAATTACCTCACTTAAAGTAATTAAACCTATGAATTCCATTGCTTGAGATGAAGAAACTAGTATGATTATATTGTTGGGAATATTGAAACAGGAAAAAATAGCTCGCCTAGAGCAACAAGTTTGTGGAATTACGTCTTCTTGAGTTATTAAACCTTACAAAATGACAAAGAGAGAGAGGGAGGTCGCTTCGTTGAGGGTAACTTTAATAGAACCACTTTGAAACTCTGGGATAGAGACGTCAAAAACGGCTGCAAATTGCCTTAAACAGTGACTATGAGCGAAGAAAAGGCGGCATGTGCGGTAAATGTGAGAAGGCGATGGGTTTCTTTAGAGAATGAGGCCGCATCACAAATTATGAGGCTATTAGTGATTGCCTCGATTCAAAGCAGTTGCGAGTTTTTCTCGACGTTTCTAATCAGAGATCGTCCTAGTTAACTCAAACAGTTATTCTAGGGGCATAACTAGTTCTGCTTGCATTTTGTACTAATATTTCTTTTTTAGTGTTAAAACTTTTTGTACTAATAAAATTTTACGCTAATATGACAAAAGGAGTTTTTGTAAGAGCTGTGCTACTTGAGCGCTTCATTGATTGCAATGTTTTGTTATCTAAGCACTCGATCATGTAATGCACGGCAGTGACCATCTCGTTCCCTTACCGAAACTGCAAGTGGAAGCACAGCACCGAAGTTTCACCATTCTATTGAAATGATGCATCGGGAGTAGTGCTGCTTTTAGGGTAAAGTTGACTGTGTTAAATATAAGAATGCCTTTCATAACATTTGAAAGAAAATCGTCTTTCCGCATCTTACTAGTATAAATTGTGGATTTCTGCATTCCATTCGGACTACTTCCCCTCCACTGACCACTTCCATTAAGATATAAATAAATATATACGCGCAGTGTTGCTTCGTGTTTTGAATCAGTCGTTTATGGGTTTTTTGCAGGGCATCTGCACATTTTTTGCGTCTACAAGTTACTTGAATTTCATAGGTCAACATGAATTAAGGGAGGGTGGACCCTTGTGGTGTACATTGTGCACGCCAAATTGTGCGTGGCTCTAGCTTCATTTAACCTACGAGATGCCACTTCCGGATGTGCGGGTCTATACGTAGGTACGCATGGATACGACGTCATTGTTGTGCACTTCCGTAAAAACGCGTAGAAACGGATGCATGATTGTGCGCGCTTCCTTATTTGTTGGCAATATGTGCAACTGCTTGATCTGATGACCAGGATTGCGAAGGCTTGCATATCCGTTTCTTTACCTGTTGACACTCACTCTTCCTGTTGTTTTTCAAGGATTTTCAGCTCCTCTGATGCATCTTCCTCTATTTGCCGGCTTTCCCAAACCTAACAACCTTGTGTTTGCAACAGTAAATTCTTGTGTGCAGAAATATGTGCGATGGTACCACTTCTTCCACCCTTGTGGAAGTTCCTGACATGTCGGACCGACACTTCCATATTGCATCCAGTCTAACTGCTCTTGGCCCAGCATTCCTTCGCTCTTTGAATGCTGATTGGCTTGGGTCTTATGTTCTTGCACCCGACGAACGGGTCTGGGTGTTCGCCCATGGTGACTGGTCTGTGTTGGGTTTGCACATGCCATTTGGTCTAATTGACCCGGTCTAGCGTTTCCGCATTTTCGAGTGAGAGAGGATTTTCCCACTGCGTTAAGTGTCGCTATAGGAAATTTTACTGCTCATAGATCGGTGCTTATACGCTTGCAATGATTATCTGTGAATCTTGTGCAACTAGCCGCTGCACGTGCTTTTGATAAGATTCATAATGCGGTCTAACGATCACGTGCAGAAAGTTGTGAAACTTTCTAGTCAACCGGGGCAAAGTGCGGGTCTTGTGAGTGAGATTCAAAAGCGTGTTTCTTGCTTTGTTGTCTTTTTTCTTTGCGTTTCTAAGCCAGCAGAGAATTCGGCGTTATTATGAAGTCATTTCAGTTTGATTGAGTGATTTAATTTCAGGGGCAGGATGGGCTTTGGCCATCGACGACACGTACGCAAAGGTATATGCTGGGAGCGGAAACGGTCGTTGGCGCGGATGGGAAAAGAGGTTCGTTTTTTGTTCATTTAAAATCATTGGGATGTGCATTTCGTGCAGTATTTCGGAGATGTCCCATTGCGGAAGCTTAAGAAATTTCCGCATCTTTCAGCGCCTGTCGATTGTACTGAACAAAAAGAAAGCGTTTTTGTTGACCGTTGGACGACAATCGGTAACTTGGATTTTGATTCCTTCAAAAATTGAAAGTTCGTTTGTTCGACCTCTAGAAAATTTATCTCCTCCAGCCTCTATAAAACTCCTTGAGCATGGCATACTCTTACATATACCACCTGATCCTTTCTTCCTTAACTCAGAACGGGAATAGGAAAAGGACAAAGGTCATTTATGTTAGAGATCACGATATGGCTTAGTTTCCAATGGAGCGCGCAAGCCGCGGAAGGATTTTTTGAGAAAGGGAAACCGAGATGGAAAAAGGAAGTTTGCAACGGCAAATAAAAATATCGGGGATAGAGCTCTCCCATGCCATATATTGAGGACAAGATGCAGGACTGTTCAAGTTTCGGAAGGAAGGTACGATGCAGTTCTTGTAGTTAAAGAAAGTGGAGTGCGTTTCCATTATATATACAAGAGGGAAAGCCTATCACCTCCGAAGAGGAGACATCGATTCGGAGCACGCGTCCTTCTTTTGGATTGGATTCATTATATAAATTTCGGTGCTTTAACTTCCGGAAGTCTTTAAATGTAATGAGGCCGCCTCATCGGATTGAGTCTTACTGAGATTCCTTACTTTACGACGTGGAATTTCTGCATTGATATTTGTGGCCGCTAGAAAGTTTGTCCACTAGTCCTATATTGCGTCGTCGATAAAGAGGAGAAGAGTCGAGGAAGACCGACGAAATAAAGGGGATAAGGAGACGCTAATCTACATTCTGAGAAAAACCGACTCAAATTTCACTCTCTTCTGCCAGTTATTCGATGCTTCGATCGCCATCGTAATCCATTCCCCTTAATGGAGCAAGGAAGTAAGGTTTTTTGGAGTGTTGCATTCACCTAAGGGCAAATATGGGACCTATTTTCACTTTGAATCTTGACCGTATGATTGTCGAAGTTGTCGATGATAAGGGGGTGAAAGTTCTGAGACTTGAATTGTGAGGGCCGCGCTGACGGTTTATTACATACTTTGGCGGCATCTTGCAATCGATTCTTGTGCTCGCTTTCGTTGGTGAAGGTACTGCCAGCAAACATACGAATTATTCATCATTTTTCTGGTGTCTTTTGTAGCATGTAAAAGTATCAGTTGGAGGGTTATCGGAGATGGTCACTGATATTCTCGCTTCGATTTTACACCTGTTGTGCAATTCTCTTATATCTATTTCACATGCAATATGCAATCTTTACTTCATACTATGCTTGCAACCTGCATTCTTTGACTAAAGGATTTCCTCACTCGGAAAGGATTTATGTAGGATTTTTTTTCCTTTGGAGAGGAGTGACAGTGAAAGATGCATGCGCTAATGTGTGCACTTTTAATACAATTACCGAGGTGGCTGTCTGATATGAATCTGCTTTCACGCCATTCGTGGATGATCCATGAAAAAATGCCTGAGCTGTGGTATGGGGCAGTTGGGCCATATCATGCCCAAGCAGTGAGTTAGAACGCCGGTCTGACGAACATCGCAAATGTCTAGTTTGCAGTTAAACCTCCTAGGGAGCCAAGGTGGTGAGTGTGGGGATTGATCGGAATAGTGTCCTTCGTCCTTCTTGTTTCTCTTTTGCATCTGATTACTAAGGAGTTATTTCTTATATGTCGTGTAATAGAATTACGATAGGCCAACGCGTTGGGTTGCAACTTACGATTCGTTGTTCTGACCTAGTGGTTCAGGACGGAGACAATCAACCGACGATGTCACTGCGCGCAAGGGTGAACATAGGCGATGGCGTCAGTTGATCGATGGCTTCGCACAATATGCGGAATGGGAGGCAAAAGTGAGAGAACGTGAAAAAGCGGAAGATATGCCGGATGTGGATGGTGGTAGTGAAGGAGGCACTACGTTGTCACAAACGACGGAGGATCCGGAAGCCGACTACTTCTTCCGTACCGATCTCTATGATTTTCCTTACAAGGAATTTCTTGCGAAGGTGAGGGCTTTCCGTAGAAGTATTGGATTAGATGGAAATCTCGTATTGATTTCGTGTATTTTCTGCTTCTTTGCTGCTCATTCACTGATGCTATGCTTTCTTTAATCCATGCTTATTGCCGTCTACGCGAAGTGATGGTGTAGAATGTGCAGCGTCTACGAAGTGCATAAGAAGGGCAGAAGGCAGATGATGAACTGAACTGGTTGTGGACTTAATTCAACTGAGCATAGCAGCCATCGATTAGTGAAGGATTCAGTCTTTGAATTTCCCACTGCAGCACAGTTGCGCCTTGCTCCGTTATGAGGACTATGAGATATACGTCACTGGAAGGAGATACAGATCCGCCACTTGGATGTCGATCAAGTTCGATGATTTTCGCAGTAGTTGGACTGTACTGTGCACATATGCGTGCTGCTTTATTTGGACTGCTCGCTGCTGCTGTACCATCCTGAAGCCGTTCTTCTCGCATGTAGTTGCCTCACCTTTCGGATAAAATGACTTATTTTCTCGTGACGAGAAGGTTTCCTAATTATTGTCGCATTTACTGTTATTTGCAAGACGCTTGACTGGCGTAAGAATCAAATTCCGACTATTATGTTGCACTCGTAGATATGAGCATGTTGGCTGTCTCCCCCTCTTTCCCCATGATAATCCCAAAATGTCGGCAGCACATCGCAGTAATAATGACTAGAAGTCGCTTCTACAGAAAGATAGCTGCTGTTCACCCTAATAAGCAACGTGAAGCCAACATCCTGCCTTCTTCACTTGAACCGTTGTTTATTCTGTGATGGTTCAGTTGCTGCAGTTCTGATCAGATACTGCCGCAATAAGGTTGATCAGATCAAATCACGACCATGACGTATTGTCGACGGCTGGTGCTCACTTGTTGGGCAATACGGATCGCCAAGACGTTCCGGACTGTTAAGAGGGTGAGAATCGCCCATTTATTCGATTAGAAACGGAATGACAAATAGTTATATGAGTATTGGATAACGAAATGGATGTTGAATTTTGTTTACTCTAGATATCAAGCGAATCAAACGAGGAAGAGTTGAAAAAGGCTGATGAGAAGTTCGAGTTCGTACAGCGTCAGTTTGAAGATCGAAAGAAACGTTTGGAAGAGGAGAAGAAACGCAATGCGACGACAAATCTGCCAAAAAAGGTACTTTGCTTCTCCAGCATAATGCCTTTCCGGTTTATAATATATTCTACTTGTTTTTACATATGTGACTTTTTCACCAACTTCCTTTGTTTTTTTCTATGCCCACTTAAAACACGAGGGGAATTCGTGGACTAGGAGCGAGTGGAACACGCTATCATGTGATAGCGCTTTGTGGGTAATTAGGGGAGCTAAAATTTGCGAATATATGTTAGAGATTTCTCTCCAGAGAAGGGTGACATCGCGAAGTTATCGTTCGAAAGTGCTTTGCCTTCGGTACGTTCATTTGAATGCCTCGTACATCCTGAGTACGCGATGTATCCCTCATATATCTTCTTAGGGTAACAGATACCTTGCGTCCACGGTTTGCAGCAAAATCTGAGTATTCGGCTGTTTTAATTCGCCTTTTTTTCGACATTTGTGCTGATGAGGTGAAAATTCGCCATCACTGTTCTAACAAATTGTGCCACAAATGACTATCTGCTTTTCAGGTTGCCATACTTAAACTTTCAGGTTCAGGCACATTAAGTTTGTTTGCTCTTGAAAGGGCTAACATTTAAGTAAGTGAGTATGAAAAGCCTAGCTTGTCCAGTTCACTATGCGAGTGAAAAATGGTGCGGCTAATATAAAATAGCAAGCGCCCGTTTTCGCTCCATTTCGCTTTTCTAAATTCTGGAATTGAAATTGGAACATAGGAAAACACTCTAATTCCGAGAGTGTGGACTCGAAAGTCGGATATAATTCTACTGCGTATACGCATATCTATCTGCTTGCAAAGCATTGCGGAGCAGAGGTTTCTCGGCTATACCTGCATTGTAGAGTGACATCCGGTATCTGTTGTTCATTTCTTTCGGTCGTATATTTTATGACATTTAGGCATTTAAAAGCCTCGCAAAATGTTGGCACTTAGAAAAGCACTAGAGCCTGCGAGTTTCTCTTCTCGATTGGGAGGTTTATACAGCCGACTCGTTTGTTTCGTATGAAAGCGCATTTTATTGGGCTTTTCATCACGGTTTTGCATATTCGAATTGATCTGCATATTTGCATATTTTGCATATTCGAATATGCATATTCGAATGGAGTCAAATGCAAAAGCGTATGCCGCATAAATCACCTGGCAGTATTTTCCAGTTGCTTGTGCTTTTATTTTGCAGTTACTGAATTGCGGAACTGCGTTGAATCAATCATTCTCATGGGGAACGGTGATTGTCGTTTAAAGCGCTTATGGGCCGAAGGTCGTTTAAATCCATCTTTTTGCTTTCATTTTTAAGCATGAACAATTTTCAGAAATATGAGATGTTCGTATGTTTCGTGTGCGGTCGGGCGTTCGATGAAGAACTAGCGATGCGTGAGCACATTAACGAAGACCATTTCGATCGACAGGTCAGTGCAGTTAATTTTATTTTCCTTGGTAAATGCTAATAGGCTGTGGGCGACAATAAGTTTGAAAATGTTGAGCTGCTCTACGTATGTTTTCTGATTCAGCCTTTCGGTTATGCTGTTGATCAGTTGTTGAAAGTTGTTTACTGCTTGCGATAGATGGTGGTACAGAGCTTCTGTGGAGGAAGGCGTGGCATAAAAGGCAAGGCCATGGCAATTCATCGCATTTCACTTCATCGGATGTTTATATGTTTAACTTCCAATTATTGACAGCAATGATAGGCGTAGAGGGGCACAAAAATGGTGTGAGGAGCACTTAGGTGAACGCATAGTGAGTAAATGCGCAAGAAGTATTAATGGGTGCTTCATCCGCATAGAGCAGTGGAGTGTCAGAATTCGGTTCGGTGCAGGGGAGAGTGGTCATAATGTGAGGGAAAATGTTGCATATGTGCTGTGCCGATGGACTTCATCCCACCAAGCGGATAAGTTTATTCCCCGTTTGCTCGAATACTGGAATGTTGCTCCTGTGATAGGGACAGATATGATGAGCAATAGACGACGATAAAATATTTGCCATCCTCTGCAGTGGAAGGGAGACGGAGTTGGTAAGCATGTTGCGGTTTCGCATCTTGTGTGTCCGTTCGTTGTCTTATCCTCTCCTGCCTTCTCTCTCCATCGTGCCAACGGTAAGAAGACCGGGCGTTACATATCTGCTCAAATTTCACCTCGTCCTTTCAGGATTATGAATACAAATGCAAGCATTGCTATCGACGCTTCAAAATGAAACAGCATTGGAAGCGGCATCAACGGACGCATGACCCGAATTCAAAGTTCCAGTGTGATCGTTGTTCAGCGTCCTACAGGTACTTTCCTTCATAAAGATAAGATGTCGTACAGATGTTGCTCAACAAAATTTTAGTCTCATAGGTTTAAGCGGACTGTTTTTATATGAGAATGGAGCCGAAGCATTCTGCTTCGATCAAAGTTGTGTCACATCTGTCCGGGCACAGCTGAGAAGGGAGTCTTTTTAGGGAAGCGGTTGAAGCGGTGTCGAATCTCAACGAGTCTTGTCTAGCAATGTCTATACGTTTAAAATAGCTGATAAAATTTAAAAGTTTAAAATATTTGAAATACAAATTTGGTTTGGAACTTCTGAGTGGATTGCTGAGGATGTTGTTGTGGTTTCCTTTTTGTCATATAATTTGAGGTATAACTTGGGCAGGCCGCTATCTTGACTAGGGAAATTGTGGAGACATGGATTATTTCGTTTCTATGACTTTATTAGTGCGCAACAATGATGCGATTGACTTGGTTCGTAGGCCTCAGGTATGAGGTTGATTTGAAGTAGAAAAAATTCCATATTTTAGCATTGTTTCTTTTGAGGAGGGGGTGAAATATTGAAAGCAAGTGGGAGTTCCTGTAAGCCCGGGATTTCAGGGGCGGAAAGTACAGGTGCGACACCTTTTTTTGATTTTTTTAAGGTTCTTAGTTCCACCGACTTTCGAATTCAGTTGTCTCAATGTGGTTTCAGCTTGATGAGTTCATTAACCGTTCATCGAAGCCGCGTGCATAAAATCGGCGAAGATGGGCAGCCGCTGACGAGCAATGAATACGAGTGCGAACGCTGTGGTGAACTATTTGGTACATCCGTTGAACTCAGTGTAAGCTCTGTTTTATTTTCTGGTCTTGACATGGACTTTGTGGTTTGCATCCGATAGTCTGAGCTCGGGATCCACTTCATTCTGCACGGTGGTAATATCGTGCTACCTATTCGGGTATGCTTCTCCACTTGTTTTCGTTCTGGGAACTCTGAGGGAGTTTGTTGTCTTCGGTGAAAGGGGTAGCGGGATTTTTTATCTTTAACAGGTTGTCTGGCCGATGTTTATAGCCCTTAATGAATATATATGATTCGTTTAGCATGTCGATTTAATTGATTGTTGTTTTATTCATGCAAATGTTATTGAGTTCACAAGAATCTTATTCATCGCAAAAAAAGGAAGACTGGTGTTCCATAAAGAAATATGCATTTTTTAGAGGCATAGACAGTATTGTCTGAAAACGGAGCATATAAAGAAGCAACGATTGGAAAAGAAATTGAAGGAGCAAGCTTCTTCGGTGGCGGACGCCAATGTTGACACAGTAAATGCGATGGCATTCAGGCCAAAAGTTGGTTAGTGCTTTTCTGCTTTAATGCGAGCTTTTAGATGTGCTTAATTCAAGGCCTGCTTAGCGGCGTATGCCATTTGCAACTAATGGGTTAGGAAATTGGGGCAAGCAAGTTCTGAGGATATTATTGGTTGGAGTTACAACATGGCAGAGAATCGGATAGCGGATAGCCTAGGAAAGAGAACATTGTTCTACGCAGATTAGAAGTACATATCAGCTGAGAATAACGCAGTCTACATGGCAGATTCTGATGAATTCAAATTTATCGCCTTCGCATTTGAGTATATTAAAATTATGCAAGTTGCTATGTGCTTCATTTTTGTAGATTGGCACAGTTAGGCGGCTACTAGAAAATTTGCCATGAATTTATCTGCTCCGAAGAATGAATCAGGTTTGTCCAAATTGTAGTAACTGCGATCCCTTCCCATCTCCCCCCACCTCACACCCCCCTCTTTCTCCCCATATAACAGAATTCGGTTTTTTAAGATCTATGACGTCTCACTAATTGTGGCGAGTGTGATCGTTTTTGAACAATAACGGCGTTCTTCATTTTTTGTTTTTTTCCGTTTGCTTTCATAGCGGAACGATGTGTTAATAACTGTTTCTGTTATATGAAGTCTTAGGACACCAATGGTGTGCACAAAGGTCAACTTCCTGGTATTTATCTTGGCATTATCCCTTTCGTTGCTCCCTCGACTTCCATCAGCTGATTCCATCTCTTGTTGACTAAATTGGGATATATGGAGAACTCATTTTCGTATAGTTTCCCCTTGAATGGGACCAGTCGCGATTTCCTCGAGAGACACGAGTCTCAACGGAGACAGCAGTGAACTTTGGCATCGATCGTCGTTGAAAAAAAGTGAGCGGAGTTGCTAAATTTGCGATAACGAAGTGGATTCTTAATTAGGTCGAGAGCACACATTTTATTAAACCCTTTTCTAACGCATTCAGTGTTCACTAACATTTTTCTGCTTTCAATCGATGTTCATTCGATGCTCTTATTGGCTCCTTTCATGTCCATGATACTGTACTTTTTCCCCGACCGGGTCGCATCTTCCCTCTCCAGTGATGCTTTTTCGCTAGTTCCTTGGTTGGTCCATAATTTAGGAAGGAGTTATAGCCGTGAAAAGCGTTGAGAAATTTATTTTTTTCATAGAAATCTGTGCGAAAAATGGATTGTCAAAAACATTGATAGATTGGACTGAGCGCATTATTGTGCGCGTCAGATAATTTATTGCTAAACTACGAGACCGGTTTCTCGGATAAGCGAGATTGTCGAATTTCTCTTGTGCCAGCTGCTGCGGCTCGGTGTCCCATATTTTGGTGGAAAGGCGCAAGCGACCCATTTGGCGGCGAAAGTTTTGCAAGGAAAGGCCACGTTATGCTAGCCTTTTTATTTGAGTATAAGGTGTTCCTCGACTCATTCAAAAAATAAAACATCTCAGTATAGCGCTGTTCTCCCTTTGCCCTTTGAACTGAAAGGAAACAAGAGCGTTGGGTATTATGTTAAAAGATCACGGCATTGTGAACCTGAAGCGCTGTTTAAAATAAAAATATATTTGCTTAATTTCTTCATGTGGAGTGGAATTTGGAACAACACAGAGATGGCAATTTTTTTGTTCAGTTTTGATGTTCTTAAGAAATTTTTCGTAGTCTAATATTGAGAAAACCTACACTACAGTAAGTGCTGTTTATTGTAATTTGGCCAAATAATGGCTAAGTTTTTAGAATTTTGTGGCCATATAGTCGAATTTAGTAGAATGGTAGTGTTAAAACTTGACTTCCTGCAATATCGAGAGATAGTCTTTATTTTCGATCGGTGGGGCATGTTTTGCCTTCGCTTTTGAATTTTGGCGAGCTAATCAAAACTGCCATTTTTCCTATCCCCCCTATATAACAAGATCCTTTCCGAGTTTTGTGATAGGGGAGTCAGAAGGTTTAGGGGCCTCTACTTACTCCTTCAGAATTTTTCCAATTGATCTAGATTTTTTCTTCGATATTTCGCTCAAAAATTTGTGCCACTTGTTAGTGAGCGTTGATTATGATTGCAGATACGTCGTGCCCGTTATGTAAAGACAACTTTGCGAGTTATCAGTCGATGATAAGACACGTTGGTCGTAAACATCCAACCGAGGACATCAGCAACATCCAGAAGAAGTTTGTCGCATGCAGCACAGTTGGTTTTTATCTTTTTTTTTTGGTTTTTGTCGATTGCTCTTGTATTCAATTCAATTCATGAAGTTTCTGTCTTGTAATTTTTCTTGTCGATTGCTCTTGTAAGGCTTTTTTCATAGTTCGGCGTTGTTCTATGATTTTGATCATGTTTTCGGAGAGCGGGTGCGTATGAAAAATTGAGGGGACTGCTTCGAAAATGAAGAAAAAAGTTTATTCGAGAAAGTTTTGCAATTTTTACAGCCTTAAGTTTTACTATGCTTCTAAATCTAAAGAATGTTTGGAAGGTAAGAGTCGATGTGATATTAATGAAAAGTTTTTGAAACCAGCACCTGCATAGACACTAGTTTGCTTAGGCAAGATTTTGTCTTAGGTTAGCGCACGGTTGCAAATATTGTCGATGATGATTGTGCAAACGCAGATGGATTAATTAGCACAAGTAGGTGGTTCTGATTGTATCGCCGTTTGAAATGTCATTGGATTAATCCATATAGTTCTCTTCTAGAATCATGGAAAATACCCTCACACCTGTGAATTTTTCACTTTGAAGCCTGATGTTTTTGTAGAGGTCGTATCAGATGTAAAACTTTAGTCGCATCTCTGAAGATATGACCGCCAGATAGCTATAGACTCATTAATTTTGTCGAATTTTTGTTTGAAGCTTTTGAATGAAGCAGCCTTCATGAATTCAGTATAATTCTATAGACATGAGGAGATAGAACCGTGATTTCAAGTAGAACTGCGAGAAAGAATCGAACTGTGCTTCAAGCAACAACGTCATTACAAAGAGATGTTACGCTAATTTGCCCATCAACTTTTGCAGCATCATTTCCTTGTGGATGCAGTTGTGCGCTAAGTTTCTAGGTTGAGATCCAAATAAATAGGCATGCTTAAAGCAACCCACCTTTGGATTTTTTCGATGTGTTGATGCGGACAGGTACAGTATATAGAAATAAACGTTGTATGAAGTGTCGTAATTAGCCAAACGGAGTTGGGTGTGCAGCACGGTGGCCACATGCTGGCGGAGGATTTTTTTCAGTTATCGGGGCGTTGTTTAAGGAAATCGTTCGTTTTATCCGTAGAGATGCGACGGAATCGTCTGCTTTTTCACGGCTTTTATGTTTCGGCTTCTAAATGATAGTGCAGTAAATTTTCGTGTAGATTCATTTTGACAACATACTTGGATACAGGGAAGGACGCTGTATAAAAATTCGAGAATACCGATAGCACGCCAGTCGTTTCGTGTTGTATTCATTTGTGGATATTTTTCCACTACCTTTCTCAACGTTTTCGACAGCGGTGTCAGTGATTGTGATTTGCAGCCTTATTATCCATTCGCATGCATCGAGTGTAACAAACGATTTGCGACAAAGGCTTCATTAAGCCTTCATAAGAAACGTCACACGAACGATTGCCCATTCGAGTGTGAGCAGTGTGGACGAAGATATCCGATCGCGAGCGAACTTCGTAAACACCTCATTACTCACGCAAGGAAAGGTATGGCCAATGGCATTCTTCTTTGATCTCGTACCGTATTTGTAGTTGAAACGTAAACCTTGGCGACCAGAAGGATTCTCGCTGTACAAGCCACTGAAGCCAGCGGCTAGTCGGTTGTGGTCTTTTGCCGTTCACACAATTTTCCACTGCATTACAGAGGTGCGGTGGGGAGTAGAAGTGATTTTTTTATAGATGCTTCCTGCATTATTTGTCCACTATATAAGTGAATGCTTACGAAACCGTACTATTTTGCGCTACACGAGTATTGGTTGGCATAGATTCCGGTGCTTTTTTATGCTAGGGAGGCATGGGTTGTGTTTGTTGTTACATCTTATGCATCATTGATTAGCTCGATAGCTAAAGTAGTTAATGAACTTCTGTCTTCTCTTTCTGCTTTGTCTGTTATCAGTACTAAAAGATCCTGCCTCATGGAAATGTGAAGAAGGACACTTGCCAGTGATATTGCGAATGACGTTGTGTTCCCTCTTGTCTTCATTTATTTGCGATGCGTTAAAACTGGTTTCGCTATGCACGGCTGCATCACTCAGGAACAACTTCCGAGATTCGTAAGAGGCTGAACCCCGAATGGCTGACTTATTCAGCATATTTCCTCAATTCCTTGCAGTTCCGAATGCGGCGTTTTCCAAAGTCTGGAGCATCTCTATAGATGTTCGTTGCATAGTTGCAATACGAGTACCCCGAATGAGAAAAGGAGAGAAAAGGCTAAGAGGAGCTATCTGAAACATTGCAATTTTGTTTACGTTATAATAATTTTTGAATAAAATCCTCAAATTCTCTGTTAACCTATTTGGAAATTTTGCTATGATTTTGCAATTTCAGAAGGCGGCAAACGGTCGAAGCGCCAGCTTCGTGACAAAAGCACCAGTGATGACGAGGGTGAACAGGAGGAGGAACAAGGAGGAAGAGGATCAGACGGCAAAGGAAGCAGCACGAAAAAGCCGAAGATCGAGTATGAGGACCTTTCCACTTTCGATGTGCTCTGAGCGCGCAAATAGTGATGATCTCTTTATGGTTTATAAATATTGCTGATGAGTTTTGTGGTGGAAAATTTTTTGTTTCAGATGTTGATTGTTTTATTCATCAATAAAATCTTTTCTTTAAATTGTGGTGCTTATTACCTATGGCACTTAAAATATGATAAAAGGTTGAGGTTTCCAGTAATGACTTCTATAAAGGGAAGATCGGTATACGCCGTTGTTCAAATTACACTAAAGACAAGTTACGGGTATGCAATCCAAATTTATTATTGCACCCGTGAATAAAGCAGCCAATAATTACACGTTCATATGTAAAAAACTTTAGGTTCGAAGTCTATGTAAGGAGCGTGGGATTGTGGATTAAATGACAGGGTTACTGGTAACATAGTTGTGAATATGTTGAAAATAAAACCATACTGCACATTATTAATGCGCATTGTAGATTTTCTGAAAGGCATTTTATTACTTTTAATGAGGGTAACGCAACTTTACCTAAAACGTTTGCCAATCCTAAACTGCACAAGCATCCCTGCAAGTTTAGGCATATAGCAGGAGCTAGTAAAAGCTCCTAAACCATTATCTTGTTTGTTGCATAACATTTTACAATTTTTTGAAAACCGTTTACGTAACTACTGCAGTATTGCTGGTCAAAGAAGTAGGTTCAGTTATTACTGCAGCGTAAAAAATTCTCATGATGTTTTTGATATAATTAATAAATATGGTAAGCGCATTGATTCTATTACGGCACTCATGCGGATTCTGCAGCGTAAAAAACTCATGCGGATTTTTCCACTTTGTTAAGGCACTATCGCACGATTTTATCATTAAAGCAATGGAATTTTTAACGCATGTGTGCTTTGAAAGTTCTAGTAAGGCTTACCTTAAAGTTTGTGGTAACAAAACCCCCTTCTATGCAGACGATAACGAGTGCAAAGCGTATTGGCTTGCCTTGGATAAGACATAAATCATGGAAGTAATTAAGTTTATTTTAAATGAAAGCTATGTTACCTTTGTTGGTTTTATTTTCGGACAATCTAAGGGAGTAACCTTGGAAGGTAATTCCAATCCCGATATAGCCGGTCTCACCTTGTCCGTTATGGAATATAAGTATGCCAAGATTTCACGTTTTAATGCTAATTATTGTAGGTACGTTGATGATTATTGATATTTAATACTGGCAAATTCCAAAATATTGCTAAATTAATTTACAGAGATTCATTGCATACGCTGGTACCACAGCTAATTTTTTGGACTTCACCTTATTCGTCATCTATAAAGGCGCCGTTTCAAGCATCTACGATAAGAGGGATCAGTTTAATTTTTCATTGAATAAATATACTCAATTGGACAGTAACATCCTACTTTTCTTGCACAAAAACCTTACAATCTCACAAGTCTTTAGATTTAGTAAACTGTGCTAATTTAAAACAGACTTTATTGCTAAATGTAAATGACTGCTTAAAAATTATAAGGAGAAAGGTCTTAATGTGGCGTTAATGGAAAAGCATTTATATAATGCATTAATGGGTAAATTAGAATTTGTGTGTAAATTCGTCTATCCTAACAGACAAGGCATTAAAAGTTTAGTTAACGAAATTTTTTATGGACTTTAGTGTTATCGCTTATTTACCTCGCAAACTAAAGGGAATGGTCTATGCAGGTCTCGTCTCTTCACAGTGGATATATATAATGGTTTATTGGTTGTTGCTTCCTAGCACTAGACTAGCAATTATGTAGTAGTGCATTTGCATCTTATGTAGTGCACACAATGCCTTAAACTAGCTTTTATTGTGTATATTGGAATGGGATGTCTCAGTGTTGGTTTGAGTGATTTATTAAATTATTCTTGTAATAGTATTTCTTCGTTAATATCTCCCAGCGAACGTTGAATGCTATTCACTTCGAGTCGATAGGGTCTTCAACACTAGCATAGAGCAGATGAATATTGCTCTACCCGCGACACCGTAGTTCAGTCGATCAGCTCAACTTCGATACTCGCGTTTATCGATCACTAATCACTATTACTGCTACCTCCTTTTACTCGTCATTGCCTCTTTCCATAGAATTTTTTGCATATAATTTGTCTCCTAAGTATATTTTGAACATACTTCAGTTGTTGTGTTCAATTTATATTATAATATTCTTAGATTTTGATTATTCTTTATTATTACCTTTTTTCCACGATTTGTATAATTCTTCACTTCTGCATTTTAGTATAACTGTCTATACGATGCTCCGCTTATTATGTTTCGCATATTTACAAAAATCTTTAATTTCCTCTATTTATATTTAACGACAATTTTCATGATAGTTACCAACACATCTGTTTTAATAAATCTTTAATTTTATTTCGTTTCAAATTCCTTTCGTTAATGGTGTTTCAATACATCGATTTTGGTTCACACTATTAGCACTAATATAGTCTCTTGACGTTAATTATTTTTACGCATACCAATACTTATTAAAATTGTGTTTTATGTAATGATCTAGCTTGTAGGGTACTTGTTTCTTAACAACTAGATAGATTTATATACGTAAAAGTTTGTTTGCCGTAGTGATTTATTAATCGTTAGTTTCATGCGTCTTTATCCCATATTTACCTTTAATGCGTTGTTATCGCTCCTAGCACGTAGATTTCTCTCTGGGATCTTGTGCTAAAACTTTGCTTGCAGAACTAGGTGATGGAAATTGGTGCTAAAAGAGGCGCAAGTTCCACTTCGGAACGGCCATTTTCGAAAAAAAGAAAGAAAGCGGACCTTAGCGATGAGGTAGATGCTACAGCTTGTAATTTTTGTGTGCATTATGCATTTTTAATATGTATATTTCAACTACAGATTTTTCCATTTCTTTTCTTTTCTACTTCTTTTTCTTTACGCGCAATTAAGTTGTCTATACAATTTCTCATACTAACAGGATCATGCGTATCATTCTGATGGTGACCCGCGCATAATCCAGGTGCACACTCAACGGATAAGAGCCGAAGCGTGGTCACCTTTTATTCTAATAGCTAATTTATCCACATCTTACTCCTGCAGTTTTAACACCTAGTGGTCTATTGCCTCTGTGTTTGCACTTTTAAAATGTTTTTCTCCAACATATATTTCCTTAATTTTGTTCCTCTCACACAGGCATTTTCCTATTGGTTTCTGCACAAGTTTTATTCATATGTATATAACGGTCTCTTCATTATCATATATTTCTTCAACTATTCGTGTAAACCTATTTAATAAATGGTTTATCAGCTCATTTGCTATTACATTTTAATAACCTTTTGGATAGACTTTATTTAGTTTTATACGTCCTATTTAATAAAATATAACTACTAGAAACGTAGATAGGCACATCTTTATTTGTCTGCTGATTAAAGATAATTCGATAACTTCTAAGGTCTATCTATTCATATGTTTTTGAAGTTTATAATACCTCGTTAAACGGTCATATATTTGTTTTTTTACCGTTACAAAACGTTTGAATATTCCACAAAACTTTCTTTGCGTTTCTTACACTTTGTTCTTTTATAAAACTGCAAAAATTAAAAACATCTGAAGTGTTTTCATATTTATATGTAATCACAAAGTTTGGTTACGCTTGAAGTCTGCGCATCGCCATTCTTCTATTGGTGTTAAAGAAGCATATAATGCGCTAAATTTTGTTTCGCACTGTTTTTTTTTTTAATGAGGTGGGATTTGATGGTTTTTGTGAAAAATTCGCTGCAGGGATGGGAGAAAGCCACGGTCGAGTACTCTAAAATAGTGGGAACGGGATGGGTGATGACGAGAAGTTGTAAAGCTTTGAGAAGTGAGAGTGATAGGGGGCATCTGGAAACGTTATTATTAAAAATGGTGGTGGATTGCAGGATACAGGAAACTAAAACTTATCAAACGCTGACCTCGGCAATGATGCTTTTAGGAAATTTCGAGCAGAGCAGTATCCACCATCGTCCCTCGGTCCTCCCTGGTCACATCGTCATATAGGTATATGTCAGTAGAAACTACTTTCGAAAAACTAGTTGTGGATACAAGGTAATTTTGAGATGGTGTGGTAAATTTATTACTTCATTATTTACTTAAATACTTCAATTCCTAATAACATTTTACGGCCGCATATTCGTTTCCTTCATACAGTTTATTTTTTGCTTATCGAATTTTTTTTAAAAAATTCCTTCATTGATAGCGATTGAGACTATTTCACTGAATTCAGTTCCATGCCTAAAATCTCTACAGTTATGCAGTCTCGAATATCTGAAACATAACGATCTAGAGAGAGGAAGAGAGACAGGGAGAGGGAGAGAGAGAGGGGAGGGAGGGAGGGAGAGTTTTTAAAAATCAGTCGTTTAGATTACTTTGTCTCGTTTGAAGGTATGTGTGCAACCGGTGTCCAATTGACGCGACCAAAATGCGGTGGTACTTCTATCATAACGCCGACGTTGTACGTTACTAGCGGCTGTTGGTCATATGTGATCGAAGACGTTTGCATTTTTCGGTGGAAGAAAACGTTTAATCACAATTGAACGATGAACATAGGGATAAGAGGAAGTTGTAGCCGGTGGATGATTTGTATAGGAAACTGGAAGGCAGACAAATGTTTTCTTTTTTTTTTGAGATAAGTGGAGGAAATGAAGTTCATCTCGTCATGGGAAGAAACAAAGAAATTAGTAGGCAAACGCTAAATTTGACGGGATAATAGACCTGGGAACATCATTCATTAAAAGGTGTATTGGACTTGTCAAGGCATAGAGTGTCCATTGGCCGCGTTTTCCAACAGATCGACCTTTAATACATTCATATTTTCCTTCAACTTAACCGGACCACCTTGGAGTTACTCACAAAAAATCCTTTCATAAAGTGGAAGGCTCTGAACCCCTGTGACGAATTTCTGGTCGGCTTTACAGAAATTTTTTTTATTGTCGAAAGCACTTCTTCGGCATTGGACGAGTCCAGCACGCTTTCAGCCGGTGTGCTAAGCTAGAAGTTAAGGTTGGAGCAGCGTTCTGACACACACGCAACACTCATTCATAAAGAATTTACACGGGAGTTCGCGTTCACCGGTTCGCCTCCATGAAAAAACATACCTGCTGTATTTGCTGTATATAATAACCACGGGAATCACCCACCGACTGACATAGAGTGATATCTAAGTTGACATCTCCTTTCTGCTATTTTGTCCTCTCATCCATCAGCTCTCACCTAGGCAAATATTTTTTGTTGCAAACAGGATATTCCAACGGAACTTATTAAAATGTTGCAGTAAGGGGACTTCTTTATGGACCCCGGAATATCAGTAGTAGAGGAGGAGCCGTAAAATCCTATCCGCTTGCATACTGTTTCCGAAATCAATGAAAGACCTGGAAAATAATGTGCGACATGTGTTTGAAATAGTTCATGGTGCAGATCGATAGAACACAGTAAAAAGTTGTGCTGCAGCAAATAGATAAGAAGGTTATTCACAAAAGTGATTTGAAGTCGTATCGTTGAGATGAAGGTACACTTCCTCTCGAGCTTAGTGATCGTTTAAGATGTAAACTGCAACGGATCGACCTGATCTGAGCGCAAGATTAGTGAACTGAATTGAACAGTTTCTTTATGACGATGGGTACTGGCATTACATTTTTCGCAGCTTTATAAGATGAAACATTTGTCAGTTATGATGAATGGGTGGGGATGGATAATGCTGCAATGAAATGACAGTGCGGATGCATATATCGCAGATGACCCGTCGATGGAGATCAAGAGATGTGTAGGAAATGGGTCATGAGTGCACACACTTTAACCCTGTGAGAAGATACGAGGATAGTAGAGGGGAGGGGGAGATGTTGCTTTCAAGGCTTCAACGAGTCTTTGGTGTGAGGACGGTAGATGGCAATGAACGATGAGTCCTTCAGCTGAAAATTTGTGCAGCGAGCGAATTTCGTTGAGGGCAAGGCATCTTGCACAAAAGGTGTCGGTCGTTTATTCGCTGCTCTTTGAAGTCCAAATTTACTTATACTCTCATGCACCTTCCCATTTCAAGGGAAGTCATGCTATATTGTATTGCAATTTTTATTTTATCATAGCATTTCTTTTTTTGCAACTTGTAACGTTTAAATATTTCCCCCACTAATATTCATCTATGTTTTCTTGATCGACATGATCATTCGTTTAATATATTCGCTATTGATGTTGCGTTTCTTTCGTTTTTTTTGTTGTGAAGATGCTTAGTTTCCGGTCAATGCGTTTATATCAAAGTAGACCTTAATAAAGGAGATCGGCTTTTGCTGGTGATAAGATGATAATGAAGATGATAATGATAACGAGACAATAGAGCCATGAAATGTGATAATTGTTCTTTGTTTTCGAATTCCCGCATTATTACTAAATGCGACGATCCCTTATCCTCGATTGGTTTCTCGCTGAAATTCGCTAATACATCTTAGAGGTTGCGACAGTGCCTTAGAGATAAGGTTTTGCGTGTTGAGGTTGCGAAATAAGCCAGCCACATAAAACTGTGATGTATTCTGTTTTGCGGACAAATTTTTTTTGTTTTGATTTTGGTTTTCCCGCTTATCTCATCGTCTGGTTACCTTCAAGTGGCGAACGGATGGTATGATTCGAAAAAAAGTCATTCCATGCAATCTTGATGCGAACTTAAAATAGCCGTAGAGACATCAGTGCAAGACTATAATTTTTTTGACTTATATTTTTCGCCTTTGTTAAATATGCGTCGAGCATAGAAACTAATTTAATTTTTCTACTATGTAAACCTTTGTTAACTATCATAAAAGGCAATTTCAATTATTTCCCAATTTGTTAGCGTTTCAGTTGTTATCATTGAATTTATGCTAAATGTATCTAAAATTTTTGCACCACTTTGCTTCCCCTTAATCCCATTTTTTAAGCCATGAAATGGATTTGTCTCTAATGAATTTGAAAGAGCAGTCATTTCGGAGCTGACGCATTTTATTATATATTGAGAGTATATAGGACTAGTTGATCTGATAGGCGCAATTTTAAAAGCGCTTATGATTGTAGCTCTCAAGCTGGTTTTTCTACTTATTATCTCCCCAGAAAGTTATGTCTAAAGATACATCGCCTTTCATTGTTTTCTTCATTGGTTACCGTCGATGAACACGCCATATTGACGAATTTTATTTTAACGGAGCGCGTCGACAAGCAAGAAAGCGTTACTGTTTGGCAGTGATTACTGACAACCAGGTGGAAATTCGTAAGTCGTATTTCACTAACTATGATTTTATTGTTCGCTATCCTATTTCATCTTTAATTTTATCCCAGTTTTACTCTGAGTAACTAATACCTTTTATATCTGAAAGTGCTTCGTTCCTTTATACCCGAAAGAAACGAACATTCCATTCCTTGCTGAAATTTTTTGCTGAAATAATTGCTCACCGAATACCTCAAATAGGCGAGCAGATGAAATGAAATATCGTTGAATTGTTGCCATGGGAACCCTAAGAAAAGGACATTCGATATAGGGAATTTTATGTTTCGAGCTGCAAAATAAATCCCTTTTATTAATACCTCGTCATTCATTTATGAGCATAGTTGTTTCATGAATAAATCAAATTTCATTCTCTTTTTTTGGCACCTCAGTATTTCAGCCAGCGTCATACCGTTAAATGTTTTTGCTGAAAGATTGTTTAGTTGAAAGCATATATATATATATATATATATATATATATATATATATATATATATATATATATATATATATATATATATATATATATATATATATAGGTGTTCTTTCACTGCAGTTCTGGATAGCGCCGATTTTCCGGCATCAAAAATATCGCTTTGTGGGAAATCTATCCTTTGGAAAACATTAATTCGGATATACCCTTTGAATGAGCATTGAAAATCCGGAAGATAATTAAATTTGAAAGTTTTTTATTGATGAAGTGACAAAATTGAGCAAAAATTTGTTTGTCATGAATCTTCGAAATGAAGTTATTTGTATGCTTTTTTTGTGTTACTGGTAAGGTCAACAGGAGTAATTTGCAATAATCACTCAATGAATCAATCACTTTATGCATATATATATATATATATATATATATATATATATATATATATATATATATATATATATATATATATATATATATATATATATATATATATATATATATATATATATATAGGCATTGACAGACAGACAGAGACAGAGACAGATAAAGAGAGAGGGGGCGAACTACGTTAAAAATAAACAGTAAAAATTCTTAATTTCATGAGAATGACATTGTTTTCTGAATAGATTTAAGACGTGGTATGATTTATTTTTTGAAAAAAAATCATTTCTTCATACTTCCTTGGCGTCAGTGGTGGAAGGTCGCGCTCTTGATGGTCGTGAAGGTGCAGGTAAAAAAAATTGATGTATTTACTGATAATATCTTATAAGTTTTTATTATCAGATTTCGGAACGTATTGTTCATATTGTAACCTACACTCTTAACATCAAAAACTCTTGTCATGGAACTAAGTGATGAGGTCTTTTTTTGAATTCGATAATTCTCGGGAAATCCTTATAAGTGATGAATTGATAAGTGAACCGATTGCATGATACGGTAGAATCTGAAGATGAAATTTCGGTTTTTTTTTCATCGGAAAGTTGGTGAGTGATTCTCTCTCGTTCGAAATTCTCTTCTTCGAAATTATTTAACGGTTTCAGCCCTTTTTGAGGGGAATGAGAAGGCCTATTACCATCAGGCCTTTCTTTACCTCTTACCGTTGTGTGTATGGACGCTGAATTCAGCTTTCTAGCATCAGATCACATACCACGAAAAATGTTTTAGTGAGTCCATTTTAATAACAAATATCTATATCATGGTAAATGATTTAACAGCCTTATAATTTCCTCTCTGCAATATCATCGGAATTGAATTCAGTGATATTTCCATCTAATTGTTATCGATATTGGGAAACAGCATAGAAAAACTTTCATTCTCAAATCGTAGTTATTGACAATTGAAATTGAAGGGGAGACAATCCTTTTAATTATGTTATGGCACCTGATAAGGTGTCACTCATTGACTGAAAGATAGCGGTTGTTAGTAATCGAGAGCATTTGAAATTTTTGTTGTTTTTTTCTTTTAATCTGTTCAGATGAAAGCGAATATTTCTGCGAATGTATGAGACTGGCGAGTTATATATACTTAATTATTATACTTGTTATTTATTAATGTTACTGCTATGATACTAGTATTACTTTTATCATTATTATTGCTGATATCATTGGTGTCATTATCACTCATTATTATTTCTATTCTTTTTCGTATTACTATTGTTACTATTATAATTTATTTTTATTATAATGCTATAAATTTTATCATTATTATTACCAGACATCTGCCAAGCATTGCACGATTAGATGATAAAAGGGTGCATACAGCAATACATTTTTATTAGGCGTAACACTTAGTAGAGACTCAAAATCATCTGCACAAATGCCAAAGTTTTTTTTCTTTTGCAAAAATTGCTCCCTGCCTTTGTTTAGTATTGGTCTATATCACTTATCCTTCCTCCCCCCACTTCTTCCCGCTGCAAAAATATAACCTTGCTCACATTTAATCAATTTCTAAGGCCAGTTGCTTCCATCAATTTTCTAACGAATAGCCCCAAAGAGTTGCGAGAGTAGGCCTTCAGAGTGTTTCATCCGATTTTAGAGTCTGTGGAACGTGAAAAAAATAAATGAACAATTTATTGTTAATTATTTATTCAACTCTTTTATAGGAGATTTTTGTTGATTTTGAGAGAGGAATTTAAAATTACCATTCGAGAAATCACGAAGGTCTTTATCTAAGAAAGAACGAATAAGGAAGGGACAATCTTAGACGTTTCCCTTCTGCATCGAATGCACCATCGGCGATAGCTAAGAAATTCCCAATATTCTATTTGTGCAAGTCTTTTCTTTACACAACGCTTCTTGTCGACTCTCAGATGTGTTTCAGACACTTTTCCCCAGCAAATCGGATTCCAATACAATTTAGCAATCTTCCAAGCAGTTCACATTAACGCAAATGACACCCATTCGCCCACTCATTCGTCCATTTCACTATTCACGGTCACGACAATATCTTTGTGAGGAATAAGTATTTCATCAATAAAAAATGACCATCTATTAAGTTGGCGCTATTTCATTTTTCTATTTATCGGGAGCAAAAATCTCCTTTAGGCCATTAGGTGATACAAGTGAGAGGTGCGTGATAGAAATAAACGAGAACTTCCGGTTGTTCCGATCTTTTCTCCTTGACTCTCTGCTTGATGCTTCGATTTGTGTGTAGTCACTCGTTTCGTCACACTTGGACCTTTTAGCCTCTGATTTTTTTTTTGCACTTCAATGCCAGTTACTATTTTTAAAAATTTGCCATGTCTCCTACTTAGTTGCTGACCATTTTTATTTCTAACTCTGATATATATTATAGCTGAGATATCATTAAATACGTTGTTGATCTATATAGATGAAGTATAGGAATGGAATAAAACGAAAAAATTTTTAAATTAGATGCTTGATGAGGGGCTGCTCCATTGTACGAGGTGTTAATCTATGAAGCTAGGCGAATTCCCGGCTTCATTTTTCCGTCGGTATCCAACATTTCGTGCATCAACGCTGAGTCGAAAGATAGCGGTATCATATTTAATTCTTCAGGTAAATTGCAAAGAAATTATTTTGACTCATACATAAGAAGATCAATAAGTGCCTGTATATAACAGATGCTGTAGCATACTGTACGCTGAAGCAGTGATTTATTGGCATTATGCATAATAGATGGTTTTGAAATAATTTGATCTCGACGATACTGAGTGAGATATTCTATAATACATAGAAATATTTTCCAAGACTTATGGATCGCATCACTGAAATATTCACCTAAAGATTCATCGAATGTATTACGCTGAGATGATCCATCAATTGTAGCTGAATGGCAGCATTTTTCCAGCGAAAGGAATTCGGCGAAAACCTTGGAAGTGTTGTGGCGAAATCCATTACTCAGTTACTCTAAAAACATTATATTTTTATTCGACCGTTTCAGTAGTATCGAAGATCTCAACACTGTTTTTTTTTTTCAAGAAAAGATCTAGGAAATTAATATAACATGAATGAAATGTTCAGATATGCAGTATGATTTACCCGAAAAGTGCAGAAATGAATATTAATCACTCGTAATGCATAATATTTGTTTATGACTCTAGATAAAATGGCATCATTGTTGAATTACATTAAGTAGTTTATTGATTTTGAAATCTGTCACTTACTGGTTTGCAACATTTTTTTTAGGAGAAAAGTGCTTGATTAAACCAACTGTGAGCTTATTTTCGGATTTTACGATATTTATTGTACCAGAACTTCCTGCTCCACTGTATTTTAAATTGATTGACTAAGTTTACCATCAAATATTGAGTACAACTGTTTAGCAAGTGTTGAAAAAATTGTCCCTATGAATAGCATTCGAGGAAATTCTCCAATGCAAACAAATTTCTGGTACCCTTTCAGAAAAGTTTTTAATTGTAATGAATTTGATTCCGTATCCTTTCTCGTTTTGCGAAACTCTCCTAACATCGATTTTAGACTGATCCATGGGATCGGGAAGTTTTCAGGAACTTTGCAGTGGTCCAGAAAACATTTAATCAGCTTCACATCCGCTTCCCACATTTCTCCACTCCCCTCTACATTTATTTCATTCGAAGTATTACAAAATGTTATTGGCATTGGCGTCGAGCTTAGAACTTGAAATAATGCTTCAAGAAAATGAATCGCTTAATTTTTGAATATTTTAACGAATATTTTTGCGGTGCAAATTTAGAATATGCATTAAATTGCGCACATATTGACCATCAGATCAGATGAAGAAATTTTATCTGCGGAAATGGCGTTACAAAGTTTTTTGTGTCCTCAGAAATCTCTTTTTTATTGCATTTATTTGCTTCAATAATATCGCTAATAATATAGCATTAACTATCTCCTCGAAGGGGCCATATTGTTTATTTTCTTATAATTTACAGATAACGAGAAAGATTCATTTTGAGGGGATCTTTTCCATCTTTTTTTTCAGTTTTATTTTTTCTAGACCGGAAGTGAATCTCGATGCAGACAATGCTGTCGCATGATTTGTGGTTGATGCCAGCTGTAACCAAAAAATTATCTTCCTATTCTCAAGAGAAAATCCCTTAAAAATAACAATAAAATTACTTTCGAATAGTGCATAATCACTCAAACTGCGATGGAATATTTGAAAAAACAATTTTTTTTCTAACTTTTAATTACATTACTTTTTATCTTTCTAAAAGCCATCAATAGATTTTAAACGCTGTGCACATTTTCATGCTTAATTTCATTATAAATAAATCTCTATTGGTGATTTTCTCCTCTATTTAATTATAAACGTGGTAGTTCATCAATTCTAATAGGATGTCGAGATTTAAAATTCTTAGATTGGCCTATTTATGTTGGAAGGAATTTTGGTTGATTGCAATCTGTAGGTCTAGAAATAAATACCTGTTTAAATACTTAGCTAATCGAAAATAGTAAAGGTGATGAGTGCATAAGACCATTTAGACGTATGAGAAATTTATTTTATTGCAAATAACCTAATTTAAGATCTCACACCTCACATTCATTTATGAGTGATAGAGTGCATAGCTGCAAGTATTATAAATTCAATTTTTGGACCTGTCTGAACATGCCACCTTTGGCATTCTTGGTTAAAAGCCAAGTAAAACCAGCTGTCACCTTTTCAGTTCGATGTCCAGATGGATTTAGTGTTGATGTCTCAAATGATTCTGTTGATACTTTAAGTTTGAATTGTTTTAAAAAGTGCTGGATCGGGAACTCATAGTGCAGTCAATAGGTCTATGAAAAATTGAATCGGTTGCTAAATTGGCTCGTTTTTCGTCGACTCTTTTAGAGTAGATCTGAAAGTTAATTTCTATGTGCTGTCTTAAAAGTAAATTCTGCATGTCACTTGACCACTTGACAATTTCTTTCATAAGGTTGAAAGTCCACGAGAACATATCCAGCCGGCGGGGTCTCGGAGATAAGTTATCTGTGAGTGACCAAGAGCGACTGACCACTTCGAATGTTCTTCAACTTGTATATAACACTATATAACATCCACTTGATGCTTTAATGTGACGTAATAACTACAAATAATTAAGGTAGAGCTATAGCTAACAACCTAAGCATCTAAAAACACTTGGAGCACTTGAGGTATTTTTTCCATACAACTCGTTTGGAGGATATTTGCGATTTTGCATTTTGCATTTTATATTATTGCCATGCTATTTTGCATTTTGTATTACTGCAGTGCCATTTTGCGCTTTGTATTATTGCAGAACCATTTTGCATTTTGCATTACTGCAATGCATAAATGATTTATGTAAAACATCATAGCGAGCGCTTTAAAGCCGCGTCGTTCGTATGAAATCAACGGTGCTAAAATGATATTTGCTGCATGATGAGCGTTTATATTGGCACTTTGCCATTTTAACGCTTATTGCAATTCACTTTTGCACATGGCGAAGCATATGCAAAGTACATTTCGAAAAAATGTGAAACCTTATGGCAATTGTGCTTCGCAAACGAATTCGTTTATATTCGCAATGAAACATATATCTTTGAATAGAGTTCTTATAATAAACTTGTTCATTAATTGCGTAAAACCATTCTCCTCTGCCTTGTTCTTTTCTTCTTCTTCTTCGTTCTCTTGAATTCCTCCTTGGATTTTCTAAAAGTGTTGTTGGCAATTTGATTTAAGTATTGTTTAGCGCAATTGATGCAAAATTAGTGATATGTAGATTATTATATAAAATGAATATTTTTATTTGGTTTAGTTTATTCTTTCCACTTCCTTTCGCTTTCTGGAAAATGCGATTTCTTTCTTCTTCGGATTCTTCTCCTTATCCCGCTGCGTCTTTACGCATGACATTTTACCTTGCATAGTACAACATGTCACAGCTTTAGACAAGTATTTTATTAGAGCTTTAAGACGATCGGCGCATCATTTATTACACTTTTACAAATTTGCGCTCACAAAATCCATTAAGGCAACGTCGTCTCTGTGCGTAGGTGCACCTATCTATCCGGTTGTTTCAACTCGGGAGCCAGTGAAGCTGGGGTTACGAAATCATGAAATCTGACAGGTACACCTATATCATAGCATGCTCCTGAATACCAACTTTCGAGGCTGTCCCTCAACCTCAAAGCTCATTCTTTCATTCAACGATACCGAAAGATTTGCATTCATTATGCAACCGAACAGGGGGACAATCCACTACGACCAGTTCATTTAAAAAAAAAACGGATTTTTCTGACTTAAAAAAGCGCATAGATCACTTAGAATTTGAGGGTATTACGCAGCATTTTTTATCGATATCTTCAAAAGTTCTGAAATTTTTTATCGAAATGAGAAAAAAAAATTGAACGCGTCTATCATGCCAATTGCTCCAGTAATCCTTTTTTATCTGTTTGAAAGTTTCAGTGTTTTATAGGATGTCCCCGCAAAAGCGATACGATTGCCGCTCGTTAACGCATAAATTTTTCTCTTAAATGCGTATTGATATGTGCCCATTGCTTGTTGTTTCACGAGGAAATCGTTTGAAAATGTGTCAGATTTGTTCGTTCGTTGCGTTTCAATGGGTTTCATCCAGAAATGAAATTGCTGCAAAAATCAACTATTGGCTCGTTTTCTTTCTCGAAATCAACTAACGCTTCTTAAGTGAGAAGTACAAAAAAGCTAAGAAGCGCTTATTTAATCCAGAAGTTAGTCAACGTTTTGAAGGAAAGCTATTGAACAAAAGAGTATCAAATTATAGGATTTCATTGTTTTCAGTTTGCATTTGCCCAAGAGTGTAGGTAAAGATGATCACAACAATATTTTTGTTTATGACGACTCTAATTCAGCAATCGAAATGTCGATAATTCTGAAGATAGCTTCAAATAAAAAGTGGAAAAGCGCGCCAGATGAGTTGACATGATGCGGGCCTTTTGCATTCTACTAATTTGATCAGCTGTTTTCACCGTTTACCTACAATCAATAAATATGCGAAATAATGCTCCGATGTTTTAATTGACTCTACCGTCTGCATAAATCCTACGATTTGGTTATTTTTTTCAAATATTCCGGTCGCCGTAACCTATGTGCACTTATTTTCTATTTTCATAATGCCTTATAACTTAGCTATATGACACAACATATAATAGATTGGGGGTCATGTCAAAGTGTGTTACGTTTACCGCATTTTATAACTCTAACTGCAATTACTTTCTGCAACTAAAAGACAAATAGATAGGCCATTAACGCACATATATACACAAACAATACACAGAAATACATGCGCAGACATGCACATACAACATATAGACGCATATGCCTATAGATATGACTTCGAAATAATGCGTTTTTGCAAAGCCAATTTTTCAGAAACGCCTAAAAATATGTAACCGTAGATACCCTAGCAATAGCAATAGGTAACGTAATGATGTAAGCAAATCATAGGTGTGCTTCGTCAATTTATGCAAATATTTCTGAGTTGGTGATTCCATCGTATGCAAATGAAGAACGCAGCAGTCAGCGGAATGATGCGAAATTAATCGTAATGCGATTGGCCTTGTAAAAAGTATTTTATTCATGTTTTAAAGGTTAGTCAGAGATTTTTCCCCCCGGAGGGGGGGGGGTGGAGTCAGTGTAAAATAGATCAAATCGGATAGCCAGCTTATTTTTTGCTCGCTAGATACCTTGAAGCATTTAAAAAAATCTGCATGAAGTGTAAAATACAGTTTGCATGAATTGTTTTCTATCACCGAATAAAACCTCTTCAAGACAATCTTCTCATCGTTATAATGAATACAAAAAGAGCATTTTGATAAGGAGGAAAAATGCAATCCTGATATGAGCATAGAAAAATGCTATCACATGCTAGCTTTTGCCAAAATTTTGATACGACAAGCAGTTTGAACATTAGTATGAAATATATTCCTTTGTTGATTTTTTATACAGGTCATATATTATTTCTATGTTTAGGGTGTTAAGAACTGTGCATTCATTAAGGTGAATTAATGGGAGCATATAACTGTTTATAACTCGTTCGTATCTGAGATGCAGTAATCGAAAATTTCAAGGGATTTTCATTGGAAAATTTTGCCAAACCCAAACTGAACGAAAACAACGTTTAAGCAGTGAAGTTTTAATATTTAACAGCGAAAATTTTCGATCACCGAAAATTTTCCGACGTTTACACCTATTTAATTTCCGATCTTGGTTTTTTTTTTCTGAAATATCTTGGAGCTATTTTTTATATTTTAAGCTTAATGAACTATGAATATTGCCATCATCCTTTTTTCGAATAGTATATGCAATGGCTAGTCAGTGACCCGATGAAGCGCACCGGAAACGTTTTTTTGGTGAGAATATATTTCAGTTTTCGGATTCAATTTTTTTCAATTCATACGATTCAATTTTCGAAATCTTATTCGAAATCTTATTTTCACAGCGTTTAGATTGCCCATTTGATAGTTTTTATAAATAACACACACACAAAAAAAAGATTCTTTGTCAGAGAGAAATGCAAATTTCCCTCAAATTACATAGCAAAAAAAAAAAGAATTCATACTGTTTTGCAAAATATCTACTAAATTCATTGGAGAGGTCTTTTTTTCAAGCGTAAAATACCACATTTTTTTGTGGCACATATAAGCGCATTATTGACCGATTGATTTTTGATTGCTACATTCGACATTCAAAAAAAAAAAAGATCTTTACATGAGAAGGCATCTGCAATCGTTGCTTCAATACTTTAAAAAAAAAGAACTCTTTCAAGCATTCATATGATGCAGCAGTATATAAATGGAGATTGAACTTTCATGCAGCTGCACCTTAGGAGTGTTTTTTTTTTAATTTACTAAGGCAGGGATAATTTTCTAGTGATAATGAGGATAGGGAATGTTTTCACGAAAACGATTATGCTCAATGAGAACGTTTCAATTATAATACTCGATCGGTCATAATTCTATTTTCAATTATTGCTATTAGAGTTTATCGATATAGGACTATTGCATTTATTTTCACTCCTTTCTTGAACACTTCAATCGTTTTTTGTTGACATTTTAGTGGTTCAATTAAAAAAAAATATTATCATTTAATGTTTTTATGATATGAACGATTCCCCCTTATCGTTGCATATGAATAATTTTACTTTTTATATCTTTGAATACGCTTCTTATTATCGTCGTTTCATTCGGTTCTTATCGACGTGGACTTTATTTGTTGCTATTGTGGAAATCACAAAAAAAAGGTCGTGAAATTCTTCAGAAATTTTGTGTTGAAATTTTTCCCAGAAATTTTTTTTTCACATAATTTGACGTTTAATAAGTGATCTTTCTTTATTAATATTTTTTTATTTTTAACTCTAAATTGATAATCACTTTATATAAAAATGATTGTAGTTTGTGGAAATGTGGTACGAAGAATAATGGTATTCGAAATATTATGGAAACCTTTTGAAGAGGCGTTTATTTTGGTTGTAGGCAATTGTAATACCGTATCTGTCTTGTTTATAATATTGGTAACCATCGCAGACGCATTGTCGCTCGTACTATTATGGTTGATATTGCACTTATATGGCCATTTTTTCCATTTCGTGTGATTTCGTCATCACGCATAACACTGCGTCGATGATAGCGGCCTGTCAACTCAGAATTTTTTTTTTTGAGGGGAGGAGGCGGAAGATGCGAGGAGGGAGGGGGGGGGGGAGGTGGGGGAATGGATATCCCATAGCCGGCTTTTTCGAAAGAAATGTTTTGAGGTACAACACAAGAACAATGAAAACTTCAGTGCGTTTATCCAAATTTTGGGATAAGGGCGTTTGAGGAATCAAAGTTGTAGTGCACGCCCACCCCGCTGTTCTGCTATCAATCAAATCGATAAACATATATATCAAATTCACCCAAAACTAATTTCAGGTCAACGAAATCATTGTTGTAACTTACGTTGCTTGTCATCCGTTCGGAAACAGATTATGTAATAAGAGAGATGAGTCAGCATCCTCATAAAATTGCTGTTTTTAATGCTATGTTCATAGTGTGCATGGTTACGAATATTGTTTCCATATTCAAGCATGCACCGGTGGGTGTTACACAGTTATAGAGAAATGGCTTTAGTGAGCAATTTGCTATATCGATAAACAACTTATCGGAGACGAGAAGTGCATATCGCTTCACTCTGTTAGATGTTCTCTTCTTTCTTTTTTTTTACTGCCTATAGAAAGCGAAGATGATGCATCGATTCGACAGTCAACATTAGATCATAACAGAATATATACATACACCACCAGCTATCAGACGATGTATCAGTCACATTGAATGCCAATTGTATTAGTGATAGTCGGTTGCTTGCGACGGTTTCTGTCATGACAGTTTCATTTCCTTCCTCTCTCTTGTATTTCTTATTTCCATTTTTCTCCCAAAGGAATTCCATCGTCTTTGTCCTCTCCTATTCTTAGGCTGAATCACCTCTTATTGTTTTATTTTCATTCGTTGATAGTAAGGAAACTTATACGACAGGTTATAGTAGACGTAATGTGTTTGAGATAGGTCAGCACGCATTCATTAGCTGCAAAAGTTTCCAGTTTTGTGCAACCTTATTCCCATATTGTTTCCATTGTGTCCGCACGTTGGATTCATTTGACGAGTGTCGTTTAGGGCATGCACCATCGACTGAGCTCGTTTCATCATATTTCTGTGACAAATTTAGCACTTTTCAGTTTGCTTTATTTTTTACGTTTGTTGTAAATAGAGAAGTCTAAGACAATTCGCTCATCATTCAAGTTTATTATCGCTTCACTGATCATTCATGTTGATTGTTGATCGATTTATTGATTTTTTGCTGAATGGTTCATCAAAGAAATTGCGCAAATGGCGATTATTTGGAGTGTAATTTTTTCATCGAAATCACTACAGTATTAATTTCGATGACGAGAATGCAAAAAGTCGAAATTAGGAAGTATCAAACCGTCGCCACTTTTACTTGCCCAATTTTCAAGCATACGCCTATATCATCTTTTTTCCTTAGTGCAACTTCCGGCATTTCATTGTTTATTTTTCATAGATTTTCTGCGGTACAATGCAAAGCATTTACATGTTGATTTATAAATATGCAAGTTTTTAATTCTCTATATATTCATTCGTCCATCAATCCGTGCGTACTTTTGCCCATTTGTTTAGCGTTCTTGCATTAGTTCATAGAAATGTTGAAAGGTGAATTTTTGCACATAATAATCCTCGTTCTAGAAAAGCGCGAGATTTTCAAATTCGTTTCGTTCGGCTAATTCACTCTCAAAACCTTTTATAACCTTTAATTCTGAACTCAACGTTAGTAATGGCTCAAAATTGATATCGTTTTGAAACTACTCTTTTTCTTCAATTTTCCAGCTCTCTCATCAGTGCCTTTTTTGTTTTTAGTGCATGAAAAAATATGAATCTGTTTTTAAAGAATGCTTTTGTGCATTCGGAATGATATAAAATATCCTTTATAACGTCGTTATATCTATTTAATAGAAGTTTTATTGCTTTAAAAAAAAGGTTTCATCCTCTAGACGAATTTAGAATTTAGAGAAATTTCCCTATATATTTGTGAGCAAATTAATTCGACAATATTTATTAATGGCTGGAAAATAACTATATGAATGAGTGCTAAGTTCGAATATGCTATCTCTTCTAAGGCAGAAATTTCAAATATTTCACCGATCGGCCTATAAGAAACATTAGACTGCGAATCGTCTTTCAAGAAATCCATTTATTCTTCTGATATGCGATAAGCCTCTTTTTTATTGCATTTTATTATTAGCAAACTATAAAATGTTGATAGAATTTATGAAAATATGAACAAAAACTTGCATTGTAATTCAATAGGAGTGGAATGAGGAAGAGAGAGACGACAGTTGAGTCAGTAAAATGTTAGGCAAACAGCACATGAATATGAACCAATAAAATAGCCAATAAGCCAATATAAAACAACATTATAAGTGTTTGCTTCGATAGTGCACAAATGCTTCATTGCCTTTATGAGCTGAAACCAACGGTTTGTCCTCGGCCTTCATCCCCCTCCCCCCCCCCCCCCCCTCCCAAAAAAGAACAATATATATTAAAGATTCCTAATGAAGTTATACAAGAATTGGTCTAAGAGAAAATATAAGAAATTTGAATAAAATTTTCATAATCGGATGTAATAGAAAAGAAGTTTTCCACCTCCGTCATTTTCTAAGAAAAAACTATTTAGACTTTAAAAAAAAACTTCTGACTTTCTTTGGAAAGTTGAAGGTCTTTCTTCGCCTATTTATTTGTTATAGCGCATTAATTTCTTCAAAATTCAATATCATTTATCAGTGATAGTAAAAATCTGTTGCAGTATAAATGATATGTAAATTTCCTTCTCAACTAAAACAACCAATCGAATTTAATGCGTCTTCTGAGATTCATTCAGTGTGACTTTAAAATCAACTCAACATCATTAAGTGACAATAACCTTTTGGATATTTGAGATAACTCGAGAAATCTGAAGTGAAAACAAATAAAGCCATTATATTATATTCATTATAAAGCCATTATAAAGCGAGAAATATTATATTCGCAACAAAACATTATTGATAACCATCAGAGAATGATAATTTTTTTGACAAAAAAAGTATAAAAATGTTTCAACGATAATTGCATGACTCTAGGGAGAACTCCAAAAGCAATTAGGATTGCACATCCATTTTAATCGAGTTGAATGCATCATCAATCCAATTGTATCGTTATTCAATTTATAATTTTCCATCATTCAATATTATTTAAAAAACGATGTGATGTGTAGAGAAATCTAACAAAATTATACGGCAGTGAGGAGAAAATAGAACTGCTGAAAGTACAATGATATTTTTTTCATATTTATTGAGGCTATTTTTTTTTTGCTAATTAAAAAAAATTAACTGTGCAATATTATTTGAGCCTAAATAGGAGACATTATGAGGGTATATATTATCAACAGCAATATTTCCCACTTCAAACAGTGTTGCTGACGCTAAAATTTATTAAAGAGAGGAAACAGTTACACTCGATGACTAAAATGTTCTGGCCTACCGATCATTATTATAGATAATTTTCTCATTTATATATGAAAAGTTTTGAATTCAATGATAAAAAGTTTTCTATATTATTTACTAATTTCATCATTTACTATATAATTAAAGGACAGTCTCTTGCTATAGCTATATTAAAGATTACAGTAAGTTTTTAGATTTCATCTCATTCATTTTAATAATCTCGTAGTAAGCATTAGTCCGGATAGTTTTTTTTGGACAAAATGCTTGATGAAAAGTAAGAATTAACTCATTACTATTGAGTAATTAATTAAAGGAGAACAATTTATTCTAATTGTTCAGTAATGAATAAAGGGGCAAGCAATTTTAAAGTAAGATGGTTATTAATGATCAATAGAAGGGCAATGTTTTACCCTACTTTGTTTTTATCACTGTATTTTTTACCATGCTATTATATTATAATCTCTTAGACGTTAGGAGATGAATCAAAATTTTTTCTATCACAGGCGCGGCTCGAACCAATAAACGTTGAATTTCCGGCTTTATAGCGTTGATAATCAACAAATGAAAAGCCGCACCTTTGTATAATGCATACTGCTCTATAACGCAAAATATTTAATTGTATTTCAGCATTCAGCTTTATTTGATAAGGAAATTTTAATGGCATTTCCGTCTTTATTTGATCGTCGGGAAGAATTTTTTAAGTCATAAATTCAGTCCATATATGTGGCTCCATACTTATTTATCGTTTTCTTATAGCATTCAGTCCTCTTTTTATCAGTCAACACCTCATCTCTATTTTAAAGAACCAACTCATCAAAAGAAATAAATATTTAACTTTACAGAAAGTTCAGCTAGGATCGTAAAAAATTTTTCAATAGGAATAGAAAACAAATAGGCTATATATATTTAAAAATCTATAGGACTTCATTTTTCAAGTCAAAATAACATACCTCATTTGAGAAAAAAAATTCATTCGTCCCTTTGAGTGTTAAAAATTCGAAGCGGAAGCGATACGAGACATATCGAACAACAATAAGACATATCGGAAAAACTTTTCTTTTTTTTTGCAATAATGAAATAACTTTGTGGAAACGCCGAAATTTTTATGCATGAATTTCGCAACGAAATTTTTTCCAACTTATCTCATTAGTTTTCTTATCGGAATTTAGCTAAGAAAAAAGAAACGACGAAACCGCATTTGCTATGAAGCGTTCAACCAATCACCTCTTAGAATCTCATCATCAACAAAACTTTGTGGACAAAGAAAAAAAAAAACTGAACGAAACGAAGTAAATTGAATGAAAAAGCGATAAAATTAGCGCATTGTTGCATTAGTGGAAAATTGAAAATGAAACTTTCAAACGAATAAACGAAACTTTCATATTGAAAAATTATTTTCATTAGAGAGCGCTTACTCTTTGAGAAGAAATTTACATCATAATAGCAATCAATAATATTTTATTTAAATCTCATTAGTAATTTTTCGATTGCATTTTTAAAATTTTATCCGTGAAAGAAAAAATGGTACTTTTTTTTCAATTCTATTTATAGAAAAAATAATTTCCCTGAAATTTATAGCATTTTCAAAAGTGTGAAATCTATTTTTGAAGTTATTAGTTTTCGCTATGCATTTGAAATTAAGGAATTTCTCAATTTAAAGTCAATATCGTAAATTACTCATGCAGTAAATGCTTTATAGTAATAAATGTAGACTGAGACAGCTAATTTAAGTGACGCTTTTGAAGAGGCGATCTCTTTCAATTTATGCGTAAAAAACAAAAGGCACTTTTATTGACACTGGTGGAATACTTTAAAATCATTGCCTGTTTACTGTAGACGCTTATTGAGCGATTTAACTACATAATCACTGATATGTCGATATCGATGCTAACACATATAGTAGGCGTTCTCAGTGAAAGGGGCAGGGCTAAGCAGTGGTGGTGCAGACACGCAGACACGCAGACAAAGTGCCATGCACTCGAATACTTCCAAAACTGCATCGCAGCTGGCATTAACAATTCGCGTCCTTATGGAGTGGTGTCGCCCTCAGAGATGCACCTCTCTTTTCAACAGGGCGAGTCGCTCTTTCTCGTCTGTCGATGTTTGTGGCAGAGATTTAGTTCCTCCGCTCACAGTATGAAAGTGCACCCGGTGCAGCTGCAATATCATCGTTAGTTGTGTGCGCTTTTGCTTATGCACAGGCATCATGGAAGTGCTCTTTCCTCTTTGCTTCTGCTTGTCGCCATCACGTGAACGCAAAAACAATGGCTGGTAATAAGTGAGGGCAGTTGAAAAGTAGTCATCTCTCGATGCGTATAGTAAGGGGGTGAGAGGGGGGTGTGAGGAGCAGGATGAGAAGGAACACTAGCAAGGTAATTTTTGTAAAATAATGGGGAGAGGGGGAGAGCTTTATAAGCTAAGTTTATAACTCTGAAAGGCAAGTACTTTCTGGGTTATATCTCAGCTATCTCGTTTTACTCTTTATTTCTTGGTTCTTGCATTAGTGACCGCTACATTCACTCTTAATCTAATATAATAAGGTTTGACGCGTAATTGGTATGAACTGAAGCAAAACATGACGAGATAAAACTGGAAAGGAAACTTGAGTGCGCTAGGCTATCACACGAAGATACTGGAAAAGAATAGAGAACTCTCTGTTGCAAACGATTTCTTCTAGCGAATCAAGTATTTCAAACACGTTAATTGCAGAGAATTGCTTCTTTAATAAACGGTAAGAAAATTTCTTTAATAAACGACAAAAAGCGCACAAAATCAGTGTTTATGAGCTGTAATAGGCGCATGCCAATGTGGGACTCATTTTACTCGTCTTTCTACATTGAGTGAAGGGGATCGGCTGCTTATTAAGGGACCTCTCATTTTCGGGACCACAGTTCCTGCGGTATATGTTTTTAATTACTTTTAAAGAAGCTCTCTTGTATAGGCATTTTGATGGGGGAAAGGTTTTATGATGTTTGCTCCGAACCTTGGAGCACGATTTCAACAAGATGACATGGAAACAACTTATTTTTAAGCACAATCATTGCCACCTTCAATGGCTTCTTATAACAGACCAATATGCCTGGGTGGAAGCCTTATTACCAGCCCCCTTAGTCATTTTTCTGTAGTGAACATCAGCTGTCATCAGATGAACATCCCCAACTTTCAAGTAGTTTTTCGTACTGAGAAAGAAGTGAAGGTGAGAGAGAGCGAAGTCTGGCGGAGTGAGGAGGCCGGCACCTCGAATACACATAATTTGCAAATAGCAGCCTTTGATGGCTATACCATATATTTTGGAGCATTGTCCTCAAAAATCAATACATAAATATTCAGCATTCGTGGCCTTGTTTTTTTCGATGGAATCTCGCATCGCAAAAGCAAATCACTTTGCTGACTATCCATGATCGATTACCGTATGCCGCACAGAGAAAGTCATGATAGGGTTCCATCTCTTCTCTTTTATCAGTCGCCTCTCCCGCTAATACCTTCCCGTTGCGCGAGATCGAGATTTTCCTCCGGACATCGGACCCGATTTTGCTTCATTTCAGGCGTCAATATTCTAGGATGTAATGCGCGCAAAAAACTGACTTGATTAATGTTCATAAATTGTTCGACCCATGGACCCTAACAAACACAGACAGCGTCCACTGACTCGTGAATGCTTACCCATCGATTTTGTTTTTATGATCGGCACTATAGAGGTGGCATTTTCGTTGATGGTCAGCTCCACTGGTCATTGTGCGCGCATGCCATCTTCGGATGACCTCTCGCTAGGTAGAATCCAAGGCAGCAACTGTCTTATAGACCTTGTACATGTGCTAGTGAATCTTCCCTAATGCACTTTTCTCAGAGTAAAAAAAAACTCGGTGGCAGTTCATCTCCCAGAGTTTGTGTTTTCTTCAATCGTAGCAAGTAGCCGTCTAAAAATATCGATCATCAGATAAATCTATAGGAAAAACGCCGAAAAGAAGTCGCCTCTAAACGTTTCACGGACGAACTAAAATTAAAAAATTAACACAATTTGAGCGTCCAGCGTTATCGGTGCCATCATGCTACTCAGAAACTTCGAAAACATACCAAAGAGGCTATCACCGAAATTTCGATGAAATGGAGTGAATCGTAGGCATACATGCTCCCCCCCCCCCCCCTAAAGAAGAGGAATTCCGCAAAACAGGAGGAATTCCGCATTCCCTAATCCTCACACTATAAAAATATAACAAGGCAAATTCAAGTATTTTTGTTATACATATTCAAAATATTTCTAGCGGATTTTTTAAGTTTTTTTTAGCGTTATCAGCGAATATGATATTTCCCTCAATTTTCTTTTTATCTCTATCGGAGGGAAACTAATTCTCCCATTACGGGATATTCAGCTTATAGCGGGCATATTCGCGAGTGATCGTAAAATGCTACGGATATGTTTTTATTCGAGCTATCCATTCTCCTATAAAATACATAGAAAGCGTCGTTTCAGGAGGAATCCAAGGAATCCACTTCAAAGAAAACAACAAGAACGGTACTTTAAAGTGTTGTCGCTTATTTGCAAAAGATTTGAACATTTAAAACAAATTGCTCTATTTGGATTATCTAAGGAAACGAATATGATGCTTCATTTGATTGATGTGACGCTATAGTTGAATATTTTTATCTCATCTTTTTGACTTTTATTGAGGAGAAAATAAATTTGATTTTTATGAAATCGATTAGAATGGAATTTTCAAATTCATTGATGAGATGACGAAAGAACTTTTTTTTTAATGTACGTTTTGATTTGATAATACAACGCGATGCGTTGTATACTTTTATAGTTGAAATAAACCCACTTTATTTCAATTGCATTTTTATTCACCTCGTGGCTATATTTATTGAATTCATTTTTTAGCTTCTAAACTACATCTTTCGCAATATCGTTAACTTACCAAGTTTTCATTACGTTTTTTATAATTAATGATTTTTATAATTTCTTGCCATTTTATATTCGCAGATAATCATTTATCATTGTGGAATTTTTAGTTTTAATTAAAAATGAGAAGAGAAAATAAGAACAAGCGAAAGATCGGCGCAACGTTAGAAAAGATTTTTCAAGGCAATAGAAAAATTGAATTTTTTTCAAGAATTTCACGAGACTTAATCTATAGCTTCCTTCAAAAGTTGAAGAAAAATGAAGGGGATTAAAGGAAATTCGTTTATGATACGGTCGTCGTGAGAATCAGAGAAAAAGAGTATGAAATCGAATTGTCATATGTATGGAATTTTTTCGTATGAATAAAAGATAGTGAAGAATTTTTGTGTTTATTTTTCTTGGAAAGACTCTTTTATATTAATCGATGTTTATTTATTGAAGCAGCGCTTCATTTTTACCAAATCTAAAAACTTCTTACCAACAAATCGAGGAATATTTTCGCGTAATTATTAATTTGTTGATAGTTTCACTTTTATTCCATTCATTGCAGTAATTTCTTTCTCATTTATCTTTTTAAATTTTTATGTATTCAAGTTTTTTTGAATAGTCCACTACAGCCAAGCAAATATCACCGTATTATCCTCGAATATATTTTAACCATCCAATGCGTTTTCGGAATTTTTTTTTTTTTTGAAAATCGAAATCCCAATTCGAATTTATTTCGCCTCGATAATCGTTTATGGAAATTATCATATTTATTGGTTGTTTCAATGTTTATAAAATTAATCAAACATGAAGATTTTTTCTTCATTTCTTATGTCAAACATGAAGAATAACAAAAAATGTTTTTTTGATTTATTATGGTTCAATATGACAGAATGAAAGCGTTATTTAGATTGATGAATTTTTCGATACGAATAACTCGTTTCGATGGATTATTTTTTCTATAGAAAATTGCTTTTATTATAGTGCCATTGAGAGATTAATCACAACTAATACTTTCGTAGAGGTTTTCGGCTACTGTAATGCTGCCATTTTGCGCCATCTGCTTCAGGTATTCTAGTTGTAATTAAGCTTTAACACTATCAATATTAGTATAATATTGTGGTGTTGATAGATATGCTAACTAGCATCTGTACTTATGGTTTTATGGAATGTTATCGTTCATAGCAAGCGAGATTGATAGAGGTGTGCCCAAATTGAAATATTTTTATTTGCAATGCCAAATTCCCTTTCACAGTTTTATTATCTCCCTCACAAATATAATTCTTATTGATATCGCATCTAAATTTTTCCATAAATTTTCGCACAAAAATTTCAATCGAATCATTTTTTTCGATGGAAATGCAGAAAAAAAAATTGTCACAAATACTGCTGAATTGATATGTAGTTATATGTTCTATTCATTTTATGATCCTTAGAAACGCAAATCGCAATAACATTTGAAGTGAAACGTATTTGTTGATCTATTCATTTAAACGGATTAAAATTAATAATTTACAATTGTGATCTGCGAATTTTTTAAAATATCATTCTCATATTCATTTCTTATCGATGAAATTTATCGAAGTGTCTTTAAAATCAATCACTGGAAAATATGCGTTCGAATTCGATGATGATATTAATTATTAGGAGGTCTGTGGGATTGATAGAGTTTATGGAAATATCAGTGACCCCTAAATAATCTCATGATGCATAATTGGAACGAAGACCATATTACTTATGATGGCACAATGATCTAAAGTAGTAGTAAGTATTACCTTTTTTCGGCTGAAACGAATTAGTTTCGGCCATTAGCGTTGAAAAATTTGCCGAACATATTCGTTTATTCACCTCCACCAATAACTGCGAATGTTTAAGAAAGGAAGGAGCAGAAACGATGGGGAGTAACAAGCCATCCTATCCCATATCTCTATCCTTCACTCTCTTCCCCCCCCTTCCCCCTTCCCGATCTCCCCAATGTTCTCTCACTCTCCTTATCTTTTCACACATCAGTGTGTTTTTTGACGAAGAGGTTGTACTAGCGAAGGTTCACTCCCTTGAAAAACATGTCCCGGACAGCCGTGCTTTGAAAGACTCACATGCGACTGATTTTGCACTGCGGTAATTCTGGCAAAAAAAGAGTGACAACAATGTTGTTTACGACACGCGTGTGCACCGTTCGTGCAAACACATGATCGACGAATATGCACCGCGCGTACCGCTGGCAGTTATTTTGAGGGGTTTTCCGTCCTATACGCCGCACCCGGTGCATGTCGCCACTCTTTAAGTGCACATGTGTGCCTCTGATATCATCTATTGCCCACTCTATCATTGCTTCGTTCGACTATCAACTCTCCCTCTCTTTCGCTCTTTTTCGCTAGCTCTCACACATGGTGTCTGTCGAATTGCACATTTCTCTGTGTGCACTTTTTACAACACTTTCACATTTTCGATTTCTATCTACTTTCGTTTTTAATGTTTTCATCTTCTCGTCTAAGTTATCTCTATTTCGTAGTATTTCATGGATACTTTAACTCTTTCTCTCCTCTATATAATAGAAAAGAATATTTTCCACGGAACATTTATTTCAGTTGTTTGCATTTTTCCAAAGTTATAATTTTATGCATTTCGAATTATATGCTGAGGGTGTTCGCTTTTAACATTTAACGAGTTTTATATCTATTGAAGCATTTGCAAATCCATCACAGAGGCATACGAAAGACGCCTAATGTGGAAATATTGCAGAAATTATATTTCAATAATACAGTTAGGTAAAATTATGTATTTTATACGTGCACTTATTTTAGAAAACGTCTAGCGAGCTTTCTTCCACTTTCCCCTCCTTCCCTCCCCCCTCCCCTCCCCTTCATAGAAGTCACTATGGGTATCACCTCTCGTTCACTGATGTTCGAAAATCATATCAATTTAGCGACCTCATCGATATATCGAAAAACCGTATTCATGGATTCCATTTGCCATTTCTTTTTTAGAGAAGCGAATTACGGAGATGAAAGACTGCGGGGTTGATTTTTGAAGCGCTAATGCTGACGGCGGTTTGATTTGACATAGTGGAATGTTGGTGGGAAAGAATCGTCCTATGCCAGGAATGAATTACGACGTTTTTTGGTGAGCAGACTGAAATCTATATTTTGATTTTTTTTTCAGAGATTTGGAGTGCTAAAATCTCCGCTAATAAGTAGCGTGCACTCTTTTGCTTTATTCGCATCTTGAACGTAAGTAATGCGGGAAAGCGGTTTTGCTCCATGAATTAGCAGGCGAACATATCAGTAGTCCTTCCTTGAAAGATGGGCACTCTGGCATCTCCCGATTGACTAACCAGTTTGATAAGTTACCTGTAATAATTAAAATGGCTAAATAATGCCTTTATATTCTTGTTGATCCGAACACCTGCGCAAATCTTTTAGAAAATGATCATTTTTAGGCACTTTTGAAAAGAAAAAAATTTTTTTTTCGAAATGCGCATCATAGCAATGCAGCGGTGCGCATGTCTTTATCTGCCTGTGTTTGTGGCAGTTTCAGCTTGATAACCATTGAAGTTAGAGTTGCGGAATTTGTTAAGTTTAGTGCAACTTCTGGACAATCATCGATAAGTTCACCGCAGCCTACGAGTACTTTGGAAGAATTTATAGATATATAAAGGTGGGGAAAATATGCGTACATTTTACCTCAGTGAAATTTTTGATTTTATCTCGATAGAATCATAGCAAAGAGAGATTCTTTTTATAGGCGATCGGATCAAGTGAAATATGAATGCACAGCTGTGCATATTTCAAGTTTCGTCGGTAATTGATGAAGCCGGTTGGTCAAATGAGTGGGATGCAAGAATGCTTATGCGGCTTCCACTCCAGCACAGGAGGTCTACAATGCAGTTCTGATCCTGTGAAACTTTTGGCAGTTTTTTTTGTTCTTTAACAACTTGGAATGTGGTATAGAATGTTATGCAACGGTTTAAATTATACCCTTTAAATTTTGAAACGTTAGCTTCGATGGGTCGAAATTTAAAACTGCGGGGAGACAGAGAGATAGACAAACGCATGCCAACATATAAACAGATTGTGCCAAAAGTTCCACCCGTTTTTTTTCCTTTGTAGATCAATAACTTCAATGTAACTGCAAAAATTTTATCTTTCACTGTTTTTTTTTTCTCTTATGTAGGTGGATAGCTGTAAGAGCATAGTCATTGCATTAGATAGTAATCTGAATGGAAGAGTTTTCGCTTTTGATTTATAGGATGCATTGCTAAGTTTTCCATATTATGCTGTTAGTTGAGATTCGTAAAAAAGTAAGTAAGACTGTAAAAGTAAGATTATCCATATGAATTTACGAACGCTATCCTCTTTGATATATGGCATTATGTGAATGTCGCATAGGTATTTGGTTTTTTTTTTAAATTCAAACAACTGCAGTCTCATATGAAAATCTTTGCAATAAGCAAATAAAGCATAAGTGGGACTTAGCAAGCCAATTGGATGCTAAACGTCGAACGCAGTATAGTATTTGTCGTAGGGTTTCTGTTTTAATGACTAGAATGTCTCGACTTCTTCAATTTGTTTGGATCTACCGCCGTCGATCAAATTAGAACGTTTGACTAGTTCATCTATAAAAATTCGATGATTTTATTCGTTTATTCATGGAAGTCAGATCAGCGTAAAATTTTATTTATAAATTATATTCTCAACGGAAGTACCATTCGACTAAATCTCCTCGGGGGCATTTTAAAGATGGAATCCGGAAACTTTCGTAAATAAGTTCTCAATTTATAGACTCCTTAAAGAGATGAGAGGTCTTTGTCCCCCTACTTCTATTGAAAGGGATTTTATAGTTTATTCAAAAAAAAAATTAAATGTTTTTCAGTGTATTATTTTCCTCTTTTTGCATTTTCATTTTTATAAGCTATAAATTTTTCCTTGAATAATTTTCAGCAATTTAGTGCCGTTAAAGATATTTTTAAATAATAAAGCAATTTTTATCTCATATTAAAAGATAACTGCAATAAAATTATGTTATAGATGTGATCGTTTGAAAGAATTCTTGTAGAAATTTGTGTTTATCGATTAATCATTAGGGATAGCCAAATCGCATTTATAATATTCGAATCGGACGAGCAGCTAAACATCATGGATTGCTTAGGTAAAACTATCTAGTCTCGAATTAGGTTGATATGGCACATATATGATAGATTCCTCGCATGATATGCAAATTTTATTGATGTGGCAACTAGTGATGAACAACTTCAGGATGAGATCCCGCAGACTCATGCACGTATTTAATTCGTATTCATCCGATTACGAGATATATTTTAATATTCAAGAAAGAATATGTGATCAGTCATTGTTATTTCACCAGTAAAAATAAATTTTTGGCTAAGTTCAACAGTCGACTCATCTCTAGCTGATAAATTTGATTGTGATGGAAAACAAATCGAGTGTTTGAATGGAGTGAATTGATCAGAGATCATCACTCTTATGATATGTTGATATTTACAGATACTAGAACATATATAAACGCATACAATAGCAAATATTGATGGATAAAAAACATATTATTTAATAGTTGTTATTTCTCTGCTATACTCTCTAAAAAGCCTAGAAATGTGGTAACGTTTTATAAATGCCAGGAAATGTGGTTGCTGAGGAGGAATTCCGCTCATCGATGATAGGATCCATCCTCGATGCCGTGCTGTTAAATTCAAAAAATTTGAATTTTCATCTCAACTTTCGCTCTCATAGCAAAACATTCAATGTTCGTTTCTAAAAAGAAATAGTACGAGTGTCTGTTGACTGTCTGCGTGAATGTTAAACAAAATGCTTGAAATGTTACTCGTTATAGTTAGTTAAAATTTTTTCCTCATTGATTTTAATGTTTGATTATAACAATTCGTTATATTTCCGATGTTTTTGGCATTTGTTACTTATAATAAGCATATATAGTAATTCGTTATTTATCACAAGGATATATTAAGCATTGTTACTATGATGTATAGAGTCATATTGACTAATGTGTTTTCCTGAAGTAAAATTGGAAACATATCACGTCAAAGTGAGGAAAAATTCACAAGTTTCATTTATATATTTGTTCATTTCATTCAAAAATCGCTTTTATTTTTTTATGATATTCAATTTTATTTCACAATTAATTAAAAATGCGCGTAAAAATCTGAAGGGATTTTTTATTTACTCATATTTTGATATTATTTTCTTTTTTCCACCTTTAGGATTTTAAATATTTTTATTAAATCAGAAAAAAAAATACTTCCGTTGTTTTGCTATTAAGACAACTATAGTTTACCAATTGATAGAAATGTCGTCTCTATGGTAACGATTAAAATTTCACCTCTTAGAGCAAGTTTTCCGATGTTTCGATTTCATTCGCACGTCACATTGGCGTCTAAATTTTCCACTCTCCTAGCGTAAATATATAAAACAACGCCAAATGCCTATGTGTTTCTCTGATATTTGCACACCTTTCCAATAATATATGTATAGCAAAAACCTTTCTTGTTCAATTTTCTAGCGGCGCTACATGAAACGTTTCGTCTCTTATATGCAGCGTTATATCGTCGAACGAAATATTTAATTCCTCTCTCTTCATGCTAGATGTTAGCGTGTTTTATAATATACGCGTTCAGTATATACTCATTTCTTTATAATTCATCAATGGCGCTATAATCAGATATATCCATCAATCGCCGATGCGAAATTCCTTAGCTTTTTCAAGTTGGAAATTTGCATATTCTCATGAAAACACTTTTATCTCTAAGCAAAAAAAAAACCATCACGTTCTTCTATCGTTATTTTGGTCTCTTCAGAGTGTACTTATTATACAAAATTGGTGCTAATTTTTTTTTTGGTGATTGATTTTTGATAGCGTTTTCGTTGGTGATTGACAATTCAGCGAAGCGATAGAACGCTAATCGTTATTTGTGATGCTATACGCCACTTCAAGCGTCCACCATATAATTCACGCTTTCACGTTATGTAATATTGGTGCCATTAGTCGAATTTTCTTGCTGCTATTCTAGTATAGGTCTTTCTTTACTGCAGTACAGCTAGCCGAGGTATATGAAGACTTGATGATCTGTTTCAAGTTACAGTTACTTGTTTTTTCCAAACTTAAGCTACCGTTATTCAGCCTCACTAAACACTAGAGCGCATTTGTAGCAGTCGTTTAGTTGAATGTTGTTCAATGGTTATCTTGTCAATCTGAATCAATATTCGTAGATCAACATCGTCTAATCTATTTGATCAACTAATCAATAAGAGCTATATCCATTTGGAACGTCTAATTTTATTTTATTTCAAAAAACAGTTGGAATACTAGTAGAATTTGTTAGAATCTAAATGGGCAGTACGATAAATGAATGTGTTTTACATTCATTTATGGCGGTCAACGGATGATTGGGTTTAATTGTAGAAGGAAGCTCATTTACTTATTCAGTCATTACATGATGTTCTCTATCAAGATTGAGTGTTCGAATTCGTGTATCGCACGATAGCGATACTGTAGTGATGCGTTGCACAACGAGGTGCAAAGTCCACAATTATGGAACGTCGCTCAAAATTTCGCAACCCGTTTTTGATTCGATTATTTAATGAAGCTTTCAACGTAATACTTTGATTTAGATTTGTGCAAATTTGCATAAATTTTCAGACTCAATCTTTGTTAGCATTTTAGATGCAAATTCAAAATTTATGCATTGCATTGCAATATCTTTAGCAATAACGCAACTATACCTGTTTTATTAATTCTATACTTATATTTGCGATCGATTCAATATGAATGAAAGAATGAATTGCCTGTTCGAATGTATTTTATTTCATAGGCAGTCAAGGACGCATTATGTTGATGCATCTGAATGCAAATACTGTATATCGGATTATCGAATACCTAAGCGTTCATCAACTACTTAGTCAGTTACAAAATAAGTGTTAGGAAGTGCTGAACGAGACGATACAACATGCGCTTTTTGCCCTGTTGCTTATCGAACCAACCCTTTCTCAAATTTCTAACAAATAATAAAACATATAATATTTTAAACGAACTATTCGCACAAATATTCTGCAGACGACTCGTTTTTCAAGCGCTCTTGCAAATAATTCCTTGCAAAGCGCAATATGGCAAGGTCGTATCTGTGTGTATCTGTTGTTCTCTGTCCGTTTGCCGGGTAGTTTCAACTTGGCAATCATTGAAACTAAAGTTACTGAGTTTGATATAAAGAACACATCATAGGGCACCTGTAAATCAACGTTCAACTTGATTCAGCAAATTCAGCTGGGCATTAAAATATATTTTAAAAAAGTCCTCGCCTCGTGTAATTGGTCCAGTTTTGACTCAGCATCAACTGAATCATAAAAAACACATTTTTTAAATGAAACTCTTAAGCGTTTTATATTTTACTGTAATTGGGTAATTGAAGAAAACAATTGCTGCGTTGAATGGGATGCAACAGCACGTCTTGCGCCGAATGTTTTCCACCTTGTTTTCCACGTTGCTACGCCTGTCGCATCTTATAGGCAATAAAATTGCAATTTCTTTAACGTTTTATAATAAAATTAATAGTTTTATAGAAAGAAAAAAAACAAATTTTTGTTAGCAGACTTTTCTACACAATTCTTGAAAGTTTTATGAAGGTAAAACAAATTAATGGCTTAGGCTTTATTAAACATTACAGTTTTATAGAAGAAAAACCAATTTGTATAGAATGGTGAACAATTTATATAGAAATGAATTTATATAAAGTTTGTATAGAATTTAAAAAACCAACTTATATAGAAAAACAAAATGAACCTATAAAAAAGTTCTCAGTTTTTCTAGTAGAAAAAAAAAGTAATTGCAAAGGTGTAACTTGAATTATTTTATGTTGTATTTATTTAAGTAAAAAATAAATGAAACCAAACAGAGTTTATCCAAAAAAAAATCTCAAAATAGAATAGTAAATAAACCAGATTAGTAAATGTAGTTAGATAAATTTATAAACGCATAGTTAGAGATGGATACATAGGTGCATTGGTCAAATACATAGATCAATCTTTGCATGCGTGTTGTCAGCCACGTTTAACTATTTCAGAAGTTGATAGGTCATCTTGGAATTTAATAGAGGGGAGCATTCTCATTTTGATCACATCCATCAGATTTCGCGTTTCTAACTTCAGTTGTTATCAGTCGAAGTCCCGTGATAGGTAGACAAACGGACGTAAGACGGACAAACTTGCACACGTATATATTTGTAAATATGTGGGCACATATCATATCATCATATTGTTTCGTGTGAATTCGCATCTGTGATAATAGCCTCTATTTTATGTAATATCTGCATTACACAAATTAAACTGCACAAAATTTTCTCCCATTATATCGCCTTTAAATTGCATTAGAATATGAATGAACAAATGTAACGCGTCTTTTTTTCGGAATTCAAGTCTTTAAACATCAGTGTTTTCTATTAATCAAAAATTCACTATAACCAATGACGAGTCATGTTCGGGCGCACAAAAATTTGCATACGACTGATGAATGCTTAACGGAGTTCACGTCATCTTAAATAAACCAAAATTCAAAATTTCCATATAACAAATATGTATACAGCAAAAAAAAAGAATAAGCAAATTCTCGATCGCGTCATATGCCGTGTCAGAAAATGTTTGGTCGTTGATGATCCTCTTGAACATTTTATTCTTAGCGCTAGTCTGCGACTACGAGGTTTGTCCTATCTTACCCGCTTTCACGTTGGTTGACTTCGATTAGTCGTGTGGGCGAAGTGCGAGCTCATGATCTATGACTTTCGTCAATCGTTCTGCTTCAAATCGCACTTTATGTGGTCATTAGCAATCATAGTTTACGTACCCTGTAGAGCAACATAATTGTCAGCCCTCAGGCACAATGTAACGCTTAACTGGTTGGTGATGGTTATATTGTTGCCGATCTGAATCGGAGTTAGTCATTGTGGTAAGTGTACTCCGTCGGGTCGGTTGCGCCGAGCTCTCGTCTCGAATATACAGAGGTAGTATATGTGTCGTTTATTTATCTAGACGTTTATGGCTTGCTGTGCTGTCATATGTGTTTATGGCTTGTTTCTAGGAAAGTGCTTCTGCATAATTGTGGTAAGTAAGTGTGATAAGTGTACAGTAGTTTATGTGTCGTTTATCTAGACGTTCATGGCTTGTTGTGACATCCATAATATCAGAACTTAATCACGTTTCCAGGTTTTCCAGTATATCATAGGGATTAGTAAGAAATCAGTGGTCATGTATAAGCGGTACTAAATTTTTAGGTCGTTTATTAGTGGAAATGCTTTTGCACAATTCCGTTGCTATTATCCTAAACGGTTTTTTTTGCAACACATTTTAGATATATGGCAACAGTTCCTCTGTTGATTTTAGTAGGATTCTAGGCTATCGAAATATCGTCGAAGAAATATCAAATAGTGTTATTGCAATTTTTTTCTCTTGTAAATTTTAATTTATGCAAATTACAAGTGTGTAAGAATTGTTATAGCTTCACGAGAATCTCATCAGATTCGGTTCATAATGAGGAGACAATATATGCAGTTGGCGTGATATAATGGAGAAAAAAAAACGTGAATGATTTGAGAGTGAGCTGGGAGTGCATGTAATGCTGCCATGCGCGCGCGCACACACATACATATACATATACACATACACATACACGCCCTTCTCCCTCGTTAGTTGGTATTTGAAACGTGCACGTGTGTGGTTGAGTTTATATTGGTGAGTTGTATTGCTCTTCACATAGATGCACTTGCTGTAAACGTTGAGCGGTGTAAGCACTATAGGGTTGAAGTTGTTACGTGTTACCTCAGGTGGAAAAATGCGACCTTAAGCCGTCAAGCCCGAACAATTTTCTACTCGAAATAATCGTTCAACTTTAAAAATCCTAAAAATACAAGCTTTGAAGTTTATTAATAAAAACTGTGCAGAGATTATGAGTTATAATTCAGTTACCAACAAAGTCAAAGCTTTAAGAACTTGAGTATTTAATAAATCAAGCTGTAATATACTTCATAGTCTGCCTTGTTCGATAATCTGGCATATGCCTATCTCAAAACTTGGTTCCATGCAAGTAATGAAGAACTCCCAAAATTGAGCATACGAGATGCGTTCCCTCTCAGACACCAGTCACCATTAATTTGCATCTGTCTATGAGAGGAGGCGTGTTCTCCGTCGTATATCGAACGTCAGTTGAGTAGGATTCATGACGAGAGCTACGTTCATTTGAAGAATTAGTCTCTTGCAGCTAAGAGCGCCCTTAAGATGGAACAGGTCGAAGAGGTCGCTGCGACAGGTGTTGAAGGTGATAGAGATGTCACCACACGTACCACCCGAACAATCATCACTCGCACCACCTATGGAGGAGGGGATGGAGAGCCATCGTTAGCTGGGTTAGTTCTCTTTCAATTCGTTAGACAGCTTAACTTTTCTCGAGAAGTTTCTTATATTAAAGTGCTTTTATTTATTTGCCAGTTGTTTCTTTTCGTAAATGAATCTTTTTTTCAGTACCATCGACGACATCATTAATTATCCTATAAACAGGTGCCAGAAATATAGTCCTATCGCAAGTTGATGCACTAATCGGTTGTTTTGAAAGATCAACGCTCTGAGTTTATTGCGGGATTTGCTGCAGTTTATCTCTCTCTATCTCTATTGCATATTCTTGTCTCTTGAATTATCCCTCGTTGATATCATTCGCTATTCATTGTCATTTTAATGCTTAATGTTCAGAGCCGATGAAAGCTTTGAAGTATCGCTTTTGAATTGATAGTTTAGAGATATGCTCGGAGTGATACCATAAAACAAGGAGTATGACTGATCCTGAATTAAACATCCGTTTAGGAAATTGAGCAATATATGTCGGAAACTTTATATTTGAGTCGTAGGATAGCATCTTGAATGACTTACCTATCAATATTACTCTCAATTCCATGAGAGGATATTCATTTGCAGGTACATTCGTATGAATCCTTTGCAATACAAGAATTTATAGTCTATATAGGAAAAATTTGAGAGAGAAATGCGACAAATAAAGATGAATAGGAAAAAGAAAATGAATATGCCGAATGCAAAAACGTTAAAAGCTTTTTGATGATTTTTTGTCGACTCGGTAAGAAATTCAACGATGATTGTGCTTCCTGAAACGAACGTCCCTGAAATTGAAGAAAAAAGAAAATTGAAAGCAAGGTTACTGTGAACTCATCAATGTCAAGATAACTGGTTCGAAATTACATAGGACAAAATGATGATCTCATGCATGCGCAACAAATTATTTAGAGGACAATGGGGAAAATTAGAGATAGAAAGTATGGATAAATTATTCGTATTTTCGGTACTTTTCTCGGGAAAAATTTATATCCCATAAATATATTTTTGATGATAACTTTAGAAATTACATAGCGAGCATGCTGTGTGGTCGTAATTAGCGAGAAATTCCATAGATTAACTCATTGAAAGATTTTTTGCATTATTGGCATTTATTTATAAGGAGACAATTAATATCGTTTAGTATTAACTGTCGTTTAGGTAATTGCCATATTCGAATGAAATCTTCAATTCCAAAGTTTTATTCCATAAGAAAAAAGAAGTCATCCAGAGGTCCATAGCAATTTTACTAGAATCTCAACTTCGTTTTATTATTGAAATTTATTTTTTTTAAATTTAATGATTAATTATTGAGGAAAAGCTTTGGGTAGAGATCGCATGAAAGAGACTATTGCCTCATCGATCTGGAGGTATCTAAACTATTGATGCAGATACTAGTGTGCATCGTGTTTCCTCTTTGCAGCCGAGTTTTTTTTTTTTTTTTCGCATTTGTGCGCATTTTTTTCTGGCGAGTCTCGTCCTTAGTGTGGACGTCATTCGAGGTTGCTGCAGCTTTCATTGATTGCGAAAAGGGAACGCGCAACATTGTGCCCATTAGCTGCCATTCAATGGTTCAAGGCTAAAGTATATTGGTACTCCGAAAAAATATCCATCCGCAAATGGAGAAAATAAAGAGAATCGCATCCTTCAAAAAAAAAAACTTAAAGCATAAGCACTGCAATATCAGGTGAGGTAACTAATGTTGCTGGCCTGGCCTCATTCGGCAGGTATGCTGTCAAAACAAAAGTAGTGGTAATCTCTAATACGCCTTCTTCATCTTACGCGCTTCGCTGGGAGAAATCGCTATGAATATGATAATTTAGATCGTGTGAGGGGCTCTTATCCTATCAATTTGAAGATATTTTCCGGCAGGTTTGATCAAGAATTTGAAGGACGAGCACACGAGTTTGAAAGAAACAACACTAAGAATCGAGCAATGCTTCTTTTCTGTCAATTTATCTGCGGCGATTTTTCTAGAACCTCTAAGGTTTCGGCAGTAGCAGTACGCTGAAGCTCAATCGTTGTTCCAAAGCTGCCATTGGTGGATGCCATTCAATTGTACATCCCGGAGTTCTATGTAGTTAAGGCCTAAAACAGGTTTTAACTCACCTGTAGAACGCATATAAGAAAGTCATGTCCCGTTGGCTCTGTGCTGCTAGAGAGCATCTGTAGATTGCTAGTGACTCCGCATATGTATCTACCGTCACGTTGACAGTGTCCTTGGAGTGCTCTGACGGCGCACTTTCTTGTGCCTCATTCACATGTGCGTTTGAATTCTTCTGGGTGTTCCACAGTATATTCACACCGAAATGTAAGCACTGAACTCCAATCAACAAAGACGCAAGCCATGTGGAAAGAGGAAGAGCGAAGCAGAGCGGGGGGGGGGGGGGGGGGAGGGGACGAGTGTATTTCTGCATGAGCGAGTGTTTGGCAGGAAAGGAAGATACGCCATACGTTATGATCATATCCGTTTTCCCTTTCTTCCTCAACTTCAATTTGTTCAGTACATCGCTTTATACAGTTATTTCCTCAAATATTATATAATACTGTGGATGAATATCCGAAACTGAACTTTAGAAGCAGATGTTGCTAAATATTGGAATATTTTTAGTGAATGAGTTTTTATAAATGAATCTAGAGGAACAGCTGTAAAGGTGGAATTCATCTAGCGCGAGTATAAAGTGCGCCCATCATGCTTAACGAACGTTGCGCGCTGCAGAATCGATTTGCGCAGCCAATATGAGCAGAAAATAGCTGTGTTGAGAAATAAGATAGAAGAATCTAAAATAGATGCCGCAAAAGTACATATTGATTCGAAGGGCGCAGTCTGGCATAGCCTGCAAAAGCGGGCAATGAACGGCAAGCACATTGTCCTATGGGATCGCAGCTGTATGGGTACTTCAAAATGAGCAAAAAAAAGCGAATTTAGAACGTTGCTTTAATGGGCTCCTAAGCTTGCGCCTCAATTCTCTGGTTAACGAATGCAGCTGTGCATCGGCGAGCGATCCACATAGGAGAGGGAAACTCGTGCCGTTCTCTGATTTTTGCGTTCGAAGCGTTGCACTAGCTATCGGTATGAGATTGCGCAGTACTCTGGCCTCTTAGACATTATAGTACATCACGCTGTATGGGTCAAGATTGGATCAGGTCGGAGTCGTGGGTCAAACTCGGTCCTAGTTCGGGTCGCTACCGGGGCAACGTTTAACCTAAACTCCTGAGCAAATACTTTATTAGTTGTTATGCAGAAACTAGAACTCTCAAGCTTTGTCTTCAAATCCATGGAGAGGGTGGGGACTTACTTGCTGACAATATCTGATCTTGCTGACAATGATGGGAACGTCTTATTTGATGGAAGGATTAGGCATTAGAAGTTGGCGGGGTACCACGGTTGTTGGCAGTTGATAAGGGATTCATACAGTGGACGGATTATTCATTCAGGTAGCAAGATGAAATAACTTCTCATAATAAGCCACTAACTTGCTTTGCCCGTTTACAAATTTGAGATCGTAAGCGGATTCAAGATCAAATGATATAACATGAAAAAGTCCACCGCAACCTGTTTTAAGACCTGCATATTGAAGTTGAAATTCGGAGACTTGAACTTCCGAGACTTAGGAATTTCGAGAACCCTCGAGGGAAATCGAGTGCCACCGAACTTTGGCAGTTCTCTAGCAAACTTTTTCCAGGGTGGTGACTCGAATGCACATCCAAATCGAGGAGGGGATCCACTGTGAACAAACTTTTTACAGTAATAGGAGAGTGTTTTGGTGTGCGAAGATGATTGATAACGCAAAATTTCTTATTCTACTATCGCAGATGCAACCGGTAATGAGGAGTTGTTGTCGGGTTTCACTATCCTTAGGGATTGGTTAAATTCGCTATTATTAAGGAGTTGTTTTGGAGACTGTAGTGGGATGACGTTTACTTATTCTGGTTTAAACCTATGCAATGGACCGTTACGATGTTGCTAAGCTACATACCTGAGAGCATCACAAGCGTTTGCATATGCAGATAGTGGTTAGCTCGGGTTTTATGAGGCTGAAACGATTTCATTCGACCCGATTTTGCGAGACATGAAGTAAGGTTGCGTTTGAGTCCGCTAGATGTTAGACAGCTTTCGGTATCACATATTTTCGAATCAGAAAAGGGAAGCGATACTAGGAAAGCCATCTCGATCTTTGCTTGTCTATAAAACCTTGACAAAGTTTTGTCGAAATTGATGGTCCAAGCTGCCAGACTCAGCGGAATCATAAAGTACGTTCTTGAGTGGATGCTTTTGTGGGACATGATACTTAATCGGTAATGGGGGATGCTTGAAACGTGTGCAGTCATCATTTATTATTAATCACCTGCAATATTTAATGCATAGATCATTCGTCTCGTGTTCCCTATCCAATACAGTTATTTACATATATCCTGCCTTTGAAATAGATTGACAAACAAATAAATAAATAAGTGGATGGATAAATAGGTAAATAAATAAATAAAAATAATGTATGTATGTATGTGTTCATTTATTTATTTATTTCGTTTTCTTGTCAATAGTGATATTTGCAACTGTAACAACTATACGTAATAACAAAAATATTTCTTGCCAAGGTACATCAGCTTTGAAAGTCATTTCGATTTTCATGTGCAGAAGCAACACAACTGTATTGAATTATCTCGTGAAATTGCAATAAAAAGCTTCGGGTGTTGCAAAGGGAGACATCAATCTCAAGAAACCATCCTAAAGTCAACGAGATTCAGGTGACCGAATGGCCGAATGTAAGATTGCCTGATACCGACCTTTTTGCAAGTCTTATCATCCTCTTCGATAATGTGCTCACCAATTCTTTCTTTTTCTCTCTCCCTCCCTCTGTCTCTCTCCCTCCGTCTCTCTCTCGATGGCAAAGAGCAGCCTCAATGCGTTAAGAGAGGAAAGTTGCAGTGCTCGAATATGCCATACGTCTGCATTTGAAATTGACGAATCGAATAAGGTGGCCTGAACTGCATAATTTCCTTCTTTTTCTTTCGCACTCTATGTGAATAAATATCACTTTTACAGATTGCAGTGAAAAGAAACAACTGAAAATTTTTGGTCATTTTATTCGATATATCACATTCAGTGATAGAAATCAAAGAAAAATGTTCTTATCGCTGCATTACATTGCGTTGTGTATTTCTTTAATTCACGTTGGTATTTGATGTTTTTGGCCATTAATTGTTCATCATATATAGGTTGGCACTATGACCGACTCATCCACTTAGTATATAGCAATCGCACCTGTCGTATTTTGTAGGATGGTGTCTATACTTTGTAGGATGTAGGTAGCTAGATGATTTTTACAAGGTGCTTAGTGGCAGATTAGTCTTTTATATATAAAGGTTCAATCGATGAATTAGAAGAACTGTTGCGTAGCGCCAAATAAGACGACGTTCAGTATTCATCCGATCGTGGCATTGGTGCTTGTGAAATAAGGTGGCGATCGCTTATACGAATTGCTTGATATGATTAGCTTCTTCGATAACGTCTAAAGTATAATATTTCAGTAGAGAAAGAAAACCAGGTAGGAATGACTAGAACCGCCTGTAACCATGCAATAAATGAGGTGCAACTGGAAAAAGACAAAGCTGCAGTTAAAGCTCTGAGAAAGCATATTAGAACAGGTGTTCTGAAGAGGTGCTCAGTGTTACGGGTAATTCGTTGCGTCAAGCCGACAATTGAAAGATGATCTGTGAAAATGCTCACATTATTTATTAACTTGTAATTCCAGGACTAAATTGAAATGTGTGAAATTTACGAGCTAACTAAAGTTGCTGAGGGGCGCTAAGTATATTAAGTAAACATGCAAGGTGTTGTTTAGTCCAGGTATTGGGACAACAATATAAGGTATCATACCTTATTGTGTCATCTTAGATTTGTTCATATAATAGTGCTGTAAAGTACGGAACTGTAAGGACCTAATTTCAATTTGAGTCAAATTATATCTGGTGGATGTGATGAAATCGGTGGTGGGTGTTGTAAAATCGGTGTACACACTACTGCATCTTTCGACACACACTAATGTGCGTTGCTTGAACAGTGCGAACGGCATTACTTCATTTGACAATGGAAACGTGACAGTGTTGGAATGTTGCCTCTACTAGTAGACAAGTCATGAGGTGTTAGCGTCGTTTTGTGTAGCCTTAGGAAAGCCATACGACAATTGCGCCCTGGGTATGATAACATTGAGTACTAAATTGTTAATTAATTCAAAAACACTGCCTAAATACATGCATGAAATATAAATTGAATATCGACTTTTGGTGGTGATGGTAAGAGGCGCAACTGTCACTTCATCGGATAGATCAGTCATGGTAAGCAAAAATAGCTTCGGAAAAGGTTGCCATGAATGCATTGCTACTTTTAGATGCTATCTTTGTCCATGTGTAATGAGTTGACGGGATGTGTAGCAGTGTTTATCGTTTCCATTATGCTGATTACTAGGCCTTTCTCCATATCATTCAGCGTGTTGCTGTTAACACTAGAAATGCTGGAAAGGTACGTCCAAGCGGGACCAAATTTGTGGTTGCAGGTAAGGCCGGAACTGATTGTGCTTATATAGAAAGGAGCTGATGTCGTAATGGTGGTTGGAGTGGCGGCGCCCATACGCATTTTTAGAAATCTATTTTTTGGTAGAAGGGGAGGGCTCAACATCGCTCTCAAGATCCAGTTTTTTGTGTCAGGTTATCGGTCGGTTGACGTTTGAGAATTCTGTATTGAGTTCGTATTTCAGCCTCGATTTCTGGTGAACATATAGCGTTGATTTCAGGACAAGATTGACGTTGGACGATGGTACTTTCTACGCAGACAGCGATTCACTTGGTGAGGTGGTGTTGGGCTCGAGCTCCTATGGGAGCAACATTTCATCATCACGTCTCGACAAAGCGCAAGATGACCTGAGCAGCTATAAGAAACGTATCGACGCAAACGTGGAACAACAAAGAACACATGCGGAAATAATGGCCGCGTTGCAACATAAGGTTTTTCTTGAGACTGTTAAATGAGATGTTTTATTTTTTTTTAATGTCAGGATTTATTTAAGGTTAATGTTAGGTCGCAAAGTTTACGTCAGGATTTTATGATTGGCCTTTAAGGATGGTATGGGATCAGGAAGAATTAGACAGCATTTTCTGTTTCATAAAGTCATCGGATCGGTGTGTTTCTCGGAGAAAGAAGGAAGAGGGGGGGGGAGGGGAGGGGAAGGAAATTCGTCAGTATCCGGGAGTCCAATCTGAAGGACAGAATTGTGGTTTGTCATACAGCCGTGAATATTACTCCTCTAGAGGTCGGTCTCCTATCAAGAAGTTTTGTCCAGTAAATTACCTCTCTTCAGACATTTTCATTTTCTTTCGGCGACAATCCTGGTGATTACGTAGCGTGGTCAATGAATTCAATGGATTTTATGCATCGCTGTGCCGGTAGCACACCTGATTTGTTGAAGTATGTGAATATTTGTGGTGACGGACAGTTGTTTAAGGTACATGACTATCGTCGTCGTTTCGCCGAAATAGAAAGTCGTCTGGCGGCGAACAAACCTGAAGAGGGTGTCACATTCAATATCACCGATATCAAAGAAGATTGGAGCCCAAAGATGCTATTGAAAGGTCTCGACGACAGTGAATATGAATTCATCGCCCGCCTCGAAGAAGAGCGTAGGAAGTAAGTTGTTGTTGCTTTTAGCCATCTGACACTAACGCTTTAGAAGCGTGGCTTTATTGTTTAACTGTTTATAAGCCATAAGCCTAATTCTCTGGAATCTTCGATGTTCTATGCACTTTGTAAAGTATATTCTGCAGAAAGCACAATATGGCAGTGTCATCTTCGTATATATGAATGTGGTTTTTGTTTGGTTGAATGTGCCTCTATTTATGTCCTATTGTTCCAGCTCTCGGCCACAAACTCTATGGAGGTGAAGTGTGGGGTCTTGTTCTTATACAACAGCCGCCGGAATCACTTCGACTTGTTGTGATTCACCATCAAGTTTGGTGACACATAAGTTCACAGTATTTGGGACTTATTTTAATTTGCAGCCATTTTTTGCGGCATAAAAACGAAGCTTTTTAGTTGATTTTTTTCATAACTAGCAAGTTGCATTGAATGGGCCGCGTGATGTGCTTTTTCGATTTTTTCGTCAGAAGGAGGCGAGTTCGATCGTTTTACCTGGTTGGGTTGCAAGAGCGCGTATCTCGACTGCATTGCTGCTACACGCTCTTCGTAGTTACTTGTATTTTTGTTGATAAAATGTTAAGAAAGAGTACAAAACTCTAGACTTCATCGCTGGATGAGGGCTGTAAGAGAAAGGATAGAGAGATGGCAATAAGTATCTGCAATTTGTTGGAGTGCATAACTCGATCATATCTCCTTTTGCAATTTTTGATGTACATATGAACTCATTATATAAAAGCATGAAAATAATATGAATGAAATGATTTTTATAACCTTGGGGGTGAGGATGTCAGTGCGATTTACAAATGGAGGATTTTCTAGTGAAGCAGTCGAGAAGTGGAAACCCTAAAGTTCTCATTTAAAAGGAGGAGAGCCTCATCTGAGGCATCTATGAATAATTTATCTGTTGAGGTCATAATTCGCCCTGAAAGCTGGTCTTTATAGGAACGAGGAATTCCGTATGCTACTCGAGCAGGAGCGCATGCAAAATGATCAGCTTCAAGCAGAGATTCAACGCCTTCGTCAGCAATTCGAAATGAGTATGCGCGATAAAGATCGCATTTATCAGGCTCGTGAGAGGGTAATTCAATTTTTTTTTCACATCCAGCCAAAATCAATTTTTTTAGAGGTAATGTTAAGTGAAGAAGTTGATAGCATTCATCTGCCGCATTTCAAATTTTGTTGGCTATCGTTTAATTGTTTTGAGATTTAATGCGTGTTTGATGCTTTAAGTGGGTATACTGTAGCCACCGTAATCAATGTTTCATGTTGAGGTTTTTCAATGAAAGAGTTTCAAAACGTGGAACGTGTGGACAACAGATAACGCTGAAGCTTTCGTTCGCCACTTTGTTTTTTTTTTATAGCGTGATTAGTTAATATGCACATGTTTCCAGAACTTCACTCAATATCTAAGCGAGGAGCAGAGGAAAGTGAGCGATCTCTGGGTTGAGCTGCAGCAAGTGAGAAGGCAATGCGCCGAGTACAAGGAGCAGACGGAACGCGACCTCGAGAACCAGAAGAACGAGTTCATCAAGGTGATGCGTAATGTGGGTGGAGTCGCTCGTCAGCTCAACCTCTCCGCTGCCGAGGTTGGTCTCTTAAAAGAACAGAGAAGTTTGAAGATGAGGTGGAAGGCATCGCGTAGAGGCCGGTCGCGAAAATTGTTGGGACATCTTTTTGTTCATGGCATTGTTCGGGCGAGGGGGGGGGGAGGTCGTAATGTGTCTTCGTTAGATTCATCCCTGAGTGCTAATCGGGCATCAGTAATGGAGTTCCAGGCATAGGACGTGGATTTTGAACAACATTCTGGCGACGTATTTTCTGACATCAACGGTAATCCTTGTTAGTTTCTTTAACTTCTAAAGAACTAAAGCACACGCATTTTCGGAGCTCTTTGTCGTTTGTGGTCGTCTGCGTAAGCGTCATAGCAAATGGAGGCTTGCGATCCTCGTTTAAGCTGTTTGGAATTATTTTTTTAATTAAGTGTGCTCCTGAAAGGGGTATTTTTAGGGAAACGGAACACATCCGCTTTTCTCGGATACTGCCAGCGAAAGCGGAATGGTGATTAACCAGGACACTGTGTTGGTCGAGGCGGTGAAACGATTCCGCGATCAGCAGGCAGTACCTCCAGGCAGCCAACTCTACGGTGAGATGCGTATGCCGACTAGTGGGGATGCCGAACTACACAAAGAGCTCATGAAGAAGTGAGTTGTCAAAATGAAAGTATTCAAGACATTTTTATCCAGTTTTATTGTACAGTGCGACCGGAATCAACGAAGTTGACAAGAATTACTATAGCGGGAGTTTAGTTGAATGGCATCCATAAGAGTCATAGATGGGTGCGATGAATGCCCTGCTATAATCTTGCAATCTCTTCACAAACTTACGGAAAATTTTTTTGTTCAATATGAAGCTTGCTTATATTTTGTATTCTTTAGTGAATTGCAGTCGTATCTCGTTTTAATGTTTGAGGTCGTTAGGTCAGGTAGGAAAAGTGTTGGGGATCTGTTAGTTATTGGTCAACAGAACAATTTCGGAGCTCACTGAAAGAGCAGTACAGTACTATTTGCCTCGTTAATGGATCGTGAGGTAGATAGTTAGGCGCATCAAAACTTCACATCCTAAATCGATGGGTGTGCATGCTGTTACTAAAATGAAACGCTCATTAAGCTTTGTGCAATATAGTGGTTTATATCGATGATAATATCATTGCTTTTTTTATTATTGCCACATTTTACTAATTATTACGCAGTGGTGATGGCGCCTCCAAGCTATATGACGGGAATCGTCGAATGTTAGGTGCTAAAATTTAATTTTATAAATTAAATTTTAGTACAGTACCTTGATTGAAGCAGTTTAATGTTATTTGAGCTCAGTGAACTTGTGACTTGAGGTACGAGGAGAGCATCGAACGCATTATTGAGCTCGAGTCAAGAGGAGACGGCAGTGCAGGCAAAGTGTCAAATCTCGAAGCTGAACTTAAACGCACCAAGGATCGTCTCACCGAGTGCCTTGTATCTATCTTCTTGATGTTTTAGTTTCGAGTAGTGCTGCTATTATTTCTTTTAAAAGTCTAAATATTTTGCTGTGTTCTCCAAGAAAGAAAACGATTTTTTTATTTTTGCTGTTTATATCACTTCTTAGGTTGTATGATGCTCACACATGAAGTTTTCTTAGCTGTTCATCGAATTTTTTCATTATTCCTTAACGAAGACACCTAATTAGCGCTAGACGTCTTCCGATAATTGGACAGCACCCGCCGACAATTATTACTGCTGCAGGCGCGAATTTTATATCATCTTATGAGTGCATGCTTTGTAAGGCGTTCAAACTGAGAGTCGCAACCAGCTATATCATTCACTCTTCACCTTGCAAGCATTAATACGTGCCACTGTAGGAAACTCTCCGTAAACTGCACATTTTGGCGAAGGAATCGTCACAGGATGCCGATAAGGCCATCGGAGTTCTCCCACCAGGTACCCTCGAGCCTTTTCATTGCTGTAATGGTGGTTCGTCTGCATGCTTGGTAATTATTGTTTTCAAGAGGTTCAGCTCATATATGTTCAAGGCCGCCAAATTCACTCGTTCAAATTGACTGATGTCTCAGATTGTGTGAATTCGATACCATACCGGAAATAAGAGGAAGACAAGAATGGGGTTAGCTGATATGATGCAGGCCTTCTTTCCTCTTTCTCTCTCTCATCCGCTGTGTGTTTAGGATCTCCTAGGTGGAATGACTTGTGAAGCCTTTATAAATGCTATCATTTGCAGGGGCTTATTTCATCTAAGCTGAAGTGTCGTATTTCTAAGCTTATGCTTTTTGCTAATTTTGCTGTGAAGACGATAGGTGATTGCAATAAAATGTCAACTGTTTAAAGGGTCAGCGCAAGTGGTGCCATCGGAAGTGTTACGCAGTGTTCGCTACGTGATCAGAAGTCGCGATAACGAGCTGCAGCAATTGCAACGCAAGCTGAAGAACGCAGATACGCAGGCAATTGTTTATTATTTTCTTTGCATGGCCTATCACGGCACCAATATTCATATGGCCATGGATGGCCAAAGTGAATAGAGGGGAGGGACAAAATCGGTTTGCAATGAAATTCTAGTCAATCTTTTTTCATCTCTTTATAAGTACAATATTTGAATGGAGGTCTTAATTTGTGCATTTTGAAATTGTCTGCCATTGTCTGCCTCATGCAGTAGAAGGTGCAATAGCAACCGTGCTTCAAAGGATCACTGAGCAGAACTTTATTATTTGCATAGTTGGATGTTATCCTTCATGCTAATGGAGCAATCATTAACTGCCCATAAGTGATATGTTGATGGGGATGATAATATCTCGACGAGACGAGGTTGTCGACAAGGTTTCAGTGATTGTTCGGTTGACGAAATCGACAAATTCCTCCTTACATTTCCCTTTCAAAGTTTTTATTTGATATGTGCTAATAGAAATATGCTACCAAGCGACTGCTTGCTTAATTAAGCAATTGCAAAAGTATTCACCATTTGCGGCGCTCTCTAAAGAAGAAAAGACCGTTGAGGCGGTCTTTGTTGAGGCGAAAAGGTAAAGCGGCCAAAACTACCTTAACTACCTTCTGTGGTTCAGAAGGAGATCCACTCACGATCCAGTTCGGTAGTTTTTTGATAGCGCAGAAGTTTGTTTAGTTTACATGGAGGGAGCTTATTGCTTTACTTATATGGAATACATTAAGTTAAGGATTTTTATAGATTATCAAGTTGTGATGAGTGCATTTTATCGGTGAATTGAATTGTAATGTTGAGATGTTTGAAGATCAACGAGCTCGAAGTTCAACTTGAAGGCGCTGAAGAAGCGCGCAGACGTCTTGAAAAACAACTTGCCGATGCAAGGAAGGATATCGCTGACCAGTATGTGTAACTTTTGCGTTCATAATTTATTTATTTCATTACATATATATATATATATATATATATATATATATATATATATATATATATATATATATATATATATATATATATATATATATATATATATATATATATACGATTTCGCCAATTTCTTTCATTTTATTTCAGTTTCATAACGATTCATTCCTTCACTTTCATATTTCATATGCGAGCAGTATATAGGACGTATACAGTTGCTTATGAAATGAGGCCATTCCTTATTGGTGTAAGGTGCGGGAACAGGCACGAAGTATGCAGCCATAGAAATATGTGGATGAAGAAAATGAGCTGATAAAGGGGTGCACCTGTTTAAGCGGCTAATTTTTCAGGACCAAAACTTTGGATGAGGCAAATCGTGAGATCAAACGTCTGGAGGAGCGTTTATATACCACTGAATCAGAAAAGACAGTGTCGGAGACAGCTCGTAAACACCTAGAAGATGAAATTCGCAGACTCAAATCGTAAGTCCACTTTTAATGAAGCAACAGTTGTTTGCTGCGAAGTCGTTGCTGATACGTGGTGATGTTCTTGTAAAACCTGCTATCAGTATCGCAACTTTTAAATACCTGCGTTTTTTAACTCGTTCTTCTCCATCTGAAGGAGAAGAGAGGAATTCTGGGTGAGGTTATAAGAAGAATATTTGGACAATATCGCAAAGGCAGCGAGGGGAAAAGATACGGAGAGGGAGAGAGGAATAAAAGCGAATTGGGAAATAGCTAGAAGTATCCGATCGTCCGTTGAGATGTATAAGTGAGGTGGGCATCGATACTCTCACAGAAATTCATTCGCTATGGATATTCGTGCGTTAATATTGCTTATTTATCCCTTCGAATCATTGAAGTATGTGGATGCGGAGATTAATATTGAAATGTGTGCTCACCTCAAACCGCCTTTTAGTAACAGATTTTCTATTTTGTTTTAGTCTCTGGACGGCACATACCTTTTCATATGTTTAGCGTCGAGCAGTGTTCATGTAAGAAGCTAGGTTGCTTTTATGAGTAGCGAAATATGGATTTTTCTGATATCAGAAGGATCTCTTATATTTTCGGTGTGTTTGGCTATTTGATGGTTTAATTAGCGGCTATCGTGTTCTCTGTGTTTTCTGGATTGCATACGCTAGTACAGCCATGACTAAAGTTCCATCTCTTAGAGTAGAGGGGAGTGCGAGGAGGGGGATTCAGTTTTTGTCATGTATCATAGCGGAAGAAAAGGATTTTAGGTGGAAAATGTCTTCTTTTTCAAAAATTGTTTCCCATAGTACTAAAAAAATTCGGCTTCGACTCATCTTCATATTTTACGTTTAAAATTGACAATACTTTGGTACAGTTATGGGTTCGTTCGATTCGCACTAAATTGCTCAACGATGTTTTAAAAGTTCAGATAAAAGTTGACAATAGTGGGAGAACGGGATATTAGGGAGCATTTATCTGCACCTCTTTGCCATGTTGTCTTTGCTAGCTTCCGTTCAGGAGGGGTCGTTGTTCGGTCGCGCCTGTTTGCTGTTCGGGGTTTGCAACTTTGAAGCAATCCGGAAATTTTTTAAAGTAAGGCGAGCGGATAAACCGAAGGTTTAGTTCTGTGAAGCTATGGGAAAGGTGGGGGAGATGGAGGCAAAAGGTCATTCTAATTGAATAGCATGGTCTAAATCATGGTAAGATTTTACCTCTGGTTGTTATTCATCATGAGCTGGGATTGCTTCCTCTGCGAAATGCAGCTTTTCTATTGCAGGCTTTTTGACCAGACGGCAACTGATGGAGAGAAGAAGGCCCTCGAAGAGGCGGAAGAACGCATTCGTCAAATCGAAGATGAACACAGGACCCGGTGAGCCGACTCTTCAGTCTTTTTGTTCACAGTCGTAGCTGTTATTGTCCCATCAGAGGGGAATTAGATAGTCTCTTCTTTATTTCTTTTGATTGGAACCAAAAATAATTTTGGGAGCTTTGTTGATTTTTAGAGAACTTTTCGCTCTGAAGAGGTGCAGGGTTATTTTGATGGAGCATATTTGGGTGTTTAAAGTTGAACAGTTTCCGGAGTTGCTAAAAGGGGCCATGAAATCCAGGTGTGCACAGTTTTCGCAGGTAGATAAGATCTTCACTAGGAGAGAGCTATACCTTACATGAGGTCTTTAGAAGAGGTAGCATCGTAATATGTTTGTGGGGCGTGCAGATTTTCGGGCCTTGAAATGGAAACTAAAATCTTTTATTGCAAGTTTTGCTTTTCTCTTGCCATATTTTTCCAAACACAGTCCCAAAGTTATAAGGTTCCGATAACCATGGAATTGTTCAGGCAGGGGTTTTATTGATATTTTTACTAATAACTCTTAGGACATATGAGATGTGATGAAGCAGTATGTAATGCTTGGGATATATTAGAACATTTAATTTTCTTTCATTATTGCTGATGATCACATGTCCTCCCAGGCATTGATTTTTTTTTATCGACTGTGCCGCCTGTATTTTTCGCATATTGCTGGGTATAGTATAGCGGGATGAACGCCTTTGTTTGATAGAATGCGATGCCGAAAAGAGACCAGGGGCCAGGCATCACTTCTTAGACAAAAGGTCAAAGCGCTTTTTTTTCCGATCGGCTAATATTTCGCAGCCAATTCAGCAAAATCAATTTTACGGACATTATGGCACTCAGACTGGTTTAAGAGGAAAGCGGCTCGTGGGGAGAATTTGAGCCCGTCTTTTGCCGCATACAGCCAAAATGGCGTGCTCCTCTCCAACAATCTTTGCAGATGGAATCTGTCCCTCAACAATCTAAGAGACTAATTTGGCAATGTGAGATGTGAAGCTGTAGATAATGGTGGTGGATGGAGGAGGGACGAAAGAGGAGAGCAAGAAAATTTCGCAAATCACAAGACATGAGGCTGTCGACAAGGCTTCAGTTCCCGGGTGCTTCCTTTGCCGATCACATCCTATAAATTTCATCTCCATTTCCGCTCCTCATTCCAGTCGTTCTGCGGAGGGATCTCAGCTCTCCGTCCCTCCTTTAAGAACTCTTTGAATATATGAGCGTGAACTAATGTGCCTGCATGACAAAGAAGTCTAAGGCGATCTATGATTTGGTCGAATATATATATATATATATATATATATATATATATATATATATATATATATATATATATATTTGTATATGCATGCACGCGTCACGCACGTGCTATGGAGGAGATAAGGTGGTTTGTTTCCCATTTTGGTTGTGGCCTTGAAAAGCATTCAGCTGCGATTATACAAGCAAACAGTCGAATGTTTTTAATAATGGCTTCAAGATCTCAATAATGTTGCACTTCATGTGTGAACCTTCTTCGTTCTTCATTGTTGCTTTGCATGTTTTCTCAAGGTTTATGACGTTATATGTGGTGTTATTGTGAAGTTTCCTCTCTTAACGACACTTCCACCCTTCATAGTTATCAAGTTAGCAGCTCCATAGTTAATAGTTTGTAGTTAATAACGTAGTATGAGAAATTTTGAATACCTGTTTTGGTGGTGTTGCGCCGCCTAGTGGGGGTGCAGAGCAATGCGGTTTACGGTAGTCATTCTTTTCCTTGCCTCACCAGTGGAATTGCTTCCCTGTTTTCCGATTTTTTCTTTCAAACTTTAATGCTCAATTAGAACTGTGCATGAAGTGAGTAATGGATGCATGAAATGATGATAGATGAGATTTTTATTTTCAAAGTTTCTGTACTCCGGGTTTCTTATATAAACCAGTAGATTTTCTTAGAAGTATGTGAAGTGATGAGTCGACAGCAGGCGAGTGATGTGATGAGGATACTTATAGGTAAAATTATGCGAATAAGAACAACAGATGGAATTAATGGGGCATTTGATCATTTCCTTCCGGAACTAAACGGTCATTTGAACATTTCCCTCTGTAACTAAGCGACATTTGATCATTGGAATTAACCTGACATTTCCTTCTGGAATTAACCTGACATTTGGTCGTTTCCTTCTGGAATTAATCGGGCATTTGATCATTTCGTTCTTGCTGAGTTTTGTCGTTGTTGTGGCGAGGATTTGTGAGCTGTAGTATGAAGTCGATTCTGTCAGAGAGTGTAAAGATTTATGATGAGAAAAGGGTATTACGCCGCTTGCTTTGATTTGTGTGATGCGCTTGTGAGGGGATTTATTTCTTCGTTTTATTTTGCATATTTGTGAGTTTAGTTGTATTTTTCTTACATCAGTTGTTCTTTATATCTTCGGGATCGATTTAGTGTGACCGATTTGACGCGTCGTATAGAAGGACTTCAAAATGACAACAAACATTTACGAGCCGATTATAATGCACTCAAAGATAAGTACAGGAATATCGAAATCGAATACAACAGCACCGTACGTAGAATCGATGAGAAAGGTATTTTATCGGCAAATTGCTAGCATTTATTGAATTATTGGCAAATCGAAAACAGTCAAGAGGAGAGTGATGCAGAGTGGATGGGACTTACTTTTAGTTCGTAATGGCGTATGAAAGTTAATATACGAGGAAGAAAACGCTTTGTTATTGCCTCTGACATCTATTTGTTTTCCGATGATTCCTTATTATGTAAAGAGGCGAGCTATTTTATCAGTGAATGCATCCGTTGCCTTGTAGAAAGAGACGTTTGTTGAGAATGTAAAGTTATTTGACGCTAGCAGTGCTCTCCATGAAGTGCAAATAAGGTACAGTCTTTCATGGAGGAGGTGCAAGGTTGTCACATCTTTAAAGGAAAAAGACATTCTACTACCTCATTTGAATCTAAGCTGATGGATTCTTCTGTTCATGCATCTCTTATTCTTAGCATAAATGAAGTTCAGTTCTTCATTCTCAGTTCTTTTCACCTCGTTCTGCTGGAGAATTTGGATATCAGTGCGCGTAAGTTTAACAATTTTCCGTCCCTGCTTCTTCATTATTCCTCTTTTATGTTCATGAATTGCCCAGGTTGTTCTGAGCGAATTTCATTTCACTTCTTATTTCGAAGGCAGTGTTCGATGACCCTCTCTGATATACAGCTTGCGTTATTCTAGATACCGCGCTAAAAAATCTCGAAAATCTCAAAGCCGACCTCATGAGAGATCTTGAAAAAGAGCGTGCACGTGTCGATGCCGTTACGAGCGAGTTGGATCATCTACAGGTCACCTACACAACCACAACTAAGAACACAACGGTGATCGAGACGTCTCTGAAGGAGATCAAGCAACAGCGTGACGAGATTGTCAAGCAGAAGGATGACCTCACCCATCAACTTAACGAGATCAAGATGAAGATGGAAATAGAGGTCAAGAAGAGAGAAGAGCTGGAAAAGGCTAACCAGCGTCAACTTGGTGAGATCGAAAAGTTGAAGACTGACATCACTGACTATGAGAGCCAGATGATGATGATGCGACGACACAACGACGAACTGGATACGCAAACGAAAACTTTACAGGCTAAGATCACAACATTGGAGAATTCTTTGACTTCCGCACAAAAGGAGGTTGAAAAGTTGGCGGAATTAAACAACAAGCTTCAGAAGGAAAAGCAGGATATTTTGAACCAGAAGCAGAAAGGAGAGTCGGACGTCGATGCACTCAAGGACAAGCTGCGCAAGTTGGAGCAGGAGGTCGATAAGTTGAGGTTGGAGAATCGGACCTTGCACGACAGCGAACAGAAGGCCAATGATGCTTATAAGGAGATGGCAAATAAGGCTCACTTGCTGGAAAAGGAGCTTGAAGATGCAAAGAATGAGATTGATGAGCTCAGGAAGAAACTGAATCGCATTGACCAAGAGAATCGGGAGAAGATCGAGCTCACGTTGATGACCAAGGCCGCACCTGATGAGAAGAGTAAGGAGCGCGAAATAACCTCAACCTATGAATCGACCCACATCCATGAGATCCGTGTCAAGGAACTTGGCGACAAATATAAGCTCGACTTGGACAAGCTAGAGAATGAGCGGGTGAGTCGTCTTTGCCTTCATTAGGGTACAAGTATGATTTACTTAGGCGTTGAATTTTGTTCATTCGGTTTAGAGAGTGAGAATATTTTTCTTAACATGACATATCAAGTACTCATGACGATGTGTACTAATAGGATCGTGATAAATCTCACTTCTCGCACTCTATACATTCAGATCTCCTCCGCTTTTATTGTGATCGTTGTCTTTGATATCTCAGCTGGCGGCGACCTAATGGGCAGTAAGGTTTATTGGAGAGAGCGAGTGACTGGGACTTGAATGCCACTGCAGTCTTCGATTCTTGTTTTGCCAGATGATGTTCACGAGCTTAAAACCGGTCAGCTCTTCGTTGGGTTCTTTTTTCGAGACTTTCCTAGAACTTACTTTTCAGGACGAACTAGAAAGACGCGTGCATTTACTAGAAGATGAGCTTACCGAGAAACAGCGCAATGTGGATCGTCAAGAAGCCGATATTGAAGATTTGAGGCGCAAGCATCAGTTGGAGGTCGATAGACTGAAGGCTGAGATGGCGAACCTTCAGACCAAATATCAGAACGATCTTGACGACGAAAGAGATCAGAACAGCCACGTATGTTTTGTATTATGATCACTGTTATACTTTGAAAGTTAGCCAAGTTGGTACGGACGGAGACCTCAGTCTATATTATCTGTTTGAAAATTGAATTGTATGAGAGATGGAAGTCGATTGTGGTTATCTTCGCAAAAAAATATTGCATAATTTTACGATTGAGCCGAGAACTCGATGGCCCCAGCTTTTATAGAACTTAAAACACAATAGTTATGGCTGTAGTCATTTTTTTGGAGAGACTGTAGTGATCGAAGGTTCTGGAAGGTTGCTAGCTGCCTATTGTGGAAAAGGCGAATTGCATGCATTATTTTGTAATGCCTTTTTGCAGGATATTGAAGTGATGAAGGCAACAGAGGAAGATCTACGTAACAGGCTGGCGGCAGCCGAGAAGAAGTTGCAGGACGTATTGGAGAGGCAGAAGGTGCTAGAGAAGGAGAGTGCCGACTGGGAAGACAAATACAATACCGCGTTGAAGGACTTGCAGAAGCTAGGAGACGAGCTGGACAATGCGCGTGCGAACTATGAGAAGGTGCTTTCTGTTGCCACTTTTGCTAGTGCTTAGGTTTTTAGAAGGTTGTTGGACGTTCGAAAGGCATTGAGTAAATGAAGTAAATTTCTGCTGTTTTGTTTAGCTAATTTTGCCCGTTAAAGGCATCTTCAACTCATCGATCACCTTCAGGTTTATCTGGATGCTGTGACATGATGCTATGAAATTCGAATCGTACATGCTAATTATCGCCTAATATGTCGTATGCAAGGTTGATAATGTTGGGTTTGTTATTCGCACTAATTGAATCCATTTTTGAAATCATATTTTTGTCACTATTTTGATATTCTTTCATTCGAATTCTCTTCACTGCTGATAGGCTGGTTTTTATAGATTGCGCGATTCCATGCTTCATGACAGAGTGAGTGAAAGTGTCTAGTATGCAATTCATCATCTCTTCCGAGTCGAAAACCTGAGGACATTAGAGGGCCTTTATCCAACGTGGCGTAATATTATGTGCTAGGCAATATGTATTATTTTGACAGTAGTATAATGTTGGTATTTAACTAAGTGCAGCGGGAAAAGAGTTGAAATTGATTGCAGGAAATTCAGAAATGGAAGACAGACTGTTATACGGCTCAGACGGATCTGAAGACAGCTGAGGCATCAGTTGAATCGCTGAAGGCACAGCTGAATGCTGCCAATGATAGGGCGAGCTTGTTGAACAAGACTGTCAACGAACAACTCGTCAAGATCAGAGAATGTAAGCTGGCGTTTTTCCATAGCCTCATCTTTGTGTATAGAGACACAATATAAATGCTATTGCAAACACTACCGGGTTAAAGTTATCGTCTCTAGCACCATTTCGAGGCTAGCCAATTAATCGTTTATCGAAAATTGAAACCCTCGCGAAGATGTCACATAGTTGAGGAGCTATTTATGGGGAAGGAGGTCGAGAAAGTTGGTTCAAAGAATGGTTCTTAATGAAAAATGTAAGGTTCACAAAAAGAGCTCCAAATGGAAAGAAAGCATTCCGGATGACATTTCACATAGCATCATCTTATTACTGGTTTGTCGGTTTATTGTTGGTTTGAATGTAATGGTATCACCAATTGCTGTTTGTTTCTTTGTTGTATGTATGAATTAGTGTGAACTGGTGGCACTGTAAAGTTTGGAAAGCAGATAAAGCAGATTTATTGCGCTGTCAGTGGGGTGCGACCTAGTGGTGGAACGCTGGCTTCGAGATTGGTTCGATTTGTTGCGTATATGTTTTACCATTGTTTTTCATGTATTTAGAAAATCAAATGGACACAATGGACTGAAATGCAAAAGTCCGTAACCATCCAACCGTTCCTGCGTTACCTTCTCTCTTATGGTGTTTATAGTATATAACGTTATTTGCTGCAGTGAGACGCTTTCCGCTTTGGCGGTAGAGCCATTCCATAAAACAGAACAGCGTTTGACAAGAACATTGTTCTGGCAAAATCTTGTGTGGTTGTGCTGCCGATATCCTTAATTCTTCATTTGATTGGAACTCAAGCACTTTGCTGCCTATTATGCGATCAAATCGTGTTGAAGCAAAGATCCAGGTTTCGTTTTGCTTAGAATTTAATCTGACTTGAGTCCATGACTTGGTATCGTTAATCGGGCAGGAGGATGTTCTTTTTATCTCGGAAGTGGCCCAACTATTTTTTGCAGTACATTGCATCCGTTCACCATCTCAAATTGTGTGATGCCTCCTCCCTCGCGTGACCGAGGTCATGCTTCCTGTCCCGGGGCGGCTTAACCACGTCCAGAAGGCTAAATCACTCTGCTGAATGTTTAGTGAACTCGCAAGTGCGCCGTTTGGAAGAGGAACTAGAGGACACGAAGTCAACAGCGGCAAACCACGAGGTTGATCTCGACGGCACTCTGACTCGCCTTCACGCACTTGAGGACCAGTATGCCGCATTACAGCTCGACAACAGCAAGCTCAAAGCTGAAGTGGACTCTTTACTTCGCGAACTGGATGTTCTCAAGGTTCGTGAGCTGTAATTCTTCCCGAATATTTGGGCGATTGCACGGTGAGCTTCGCGACATCGCAATTATCGTTGTCCACCAAGGCTTACGACGTGCGTTATGCATAGAATTTGAGCAGTAAGGAATGCTGCGAGATCGAGGTTGACTTCAAATATGTGATTTTGGGAGGTCACGGTTTAGTTACGACAAACAAAAGTTTAGTTTAGCAAGCAAAAGTACTTTAGATGCATTACGACAATCGTTCTGCACACACTTGGCTTGAAAGTTGGAGCTCCTAACCTCTAGTGATTGATATAATATACGGCTTATTTGGAGACTGGAGGCCATGCAGTCGAGCATAAGTTGGATGCTTGAACTATTTGCTAAACTTAGTGAGTTGCTAGGTGGAACGCTATCTGTATTCGGAAGTCAGGTAAGCTTTGCTGTCTGCCTTCAAGGCGTTTTTTGGCAGCCTGTTTTTCTTCGTTTTCTTCTTTGGTTCGAAGTGTGCTTTAGTTTCAGTCCGTTTGTGTTTATTTACCTACGGCCTTAACATCAATTCGGATTCGACTCAGCCTCTAAAATTCCGTAGATCGGGAGCTCCGAAGTTAACTATATAAGCAGTACTTAAGGGTTTTCGATACTCTTCGCTAGGGCATTTCTTTTTAAAGTAAATCAAAGCGTTATGCATCTAAAGTATTTTGTTTGCCTCATTAATAATCCATCAAGAAGCAGGTCTAAATCTTTTCTATCACTATCTTTTCTACCTCTTTTCTACCCAGTACTTCAGTCGATGTGAGTTTCACACCACATTTTCTCTAGCTATTCTACTTGTACTTCAGCGATTCATCGTTTTGTAAAAATGGTGCTTACATATTTATTTTTTGAAGAAACGCCTGAGCATTTATCTTGCATTGCCCAGCTTTGTGCTTATTAGTTCAAGTAATGAGTATGTCAGTTGTAGTCGACTCGTATATCGGACGAAAGTGAGATCGAGCGTCTGAAAAAGAAACTGCAGCACATCACCGATGCAGCTAAAGAGCAAGCCGAGGAATTCGAGAAAGTCAGAGACGAAGTGAGCACTGTATCGCACTTCATTTCCTGTTGAAAAGGGTAGGAAGGGGGATGTCAAAGATGAACCTGATTGTATTGAGGTTAACAGAGACGAATGCTTTTGTTTTCCTGATGGTTCTCAAAAAAATTCGATCCTTATGTGTCATCTGTATCGCATATGCTGCGGCTTTTTATCCAGAAAGGAATATTCCATTCATCTCGGTTGATGTTTACTCCGTAAATTTTTGAGTTTTTCTAGGCTGAAGAGGTTGTTTCCAAAGTAAATGTGTTGTTTGACACTGATTAGAGGTTATAGATTCAGGAAGTATTCCTTTATAAAAGAGTCATTGAGTGTTTTTGATTTGTTTACAATTATGTTATTTCAGCGCGATCGACTGGAGAAGGCTCTTCGGGAAAAATCAAAGCAAGCTGATCAACTAAGAGAATTGGCTCAGACGTTCGATGTCAGAATCAATCGTATGCGTCAAGAGGTACAGGATGCGTCTGACAAGGTTATCCCTTCTTTCTCACATGATTTGTTGCTGCGTAGCACTTGCTGTAATAAAGAAATTTCTGATTGGTAGTTTCTTATGTTGCGAGTTGTTAGATTCCTTTGGTCGCTGGTCATTGGTCAAGACTGCTGACAAAAAATGGTTAGTTAAGCCCTTCTTTTTCCTACAGTTTGGTCATTACTGCATCTCAGCGAACATCCGTCGATCTCTTATCGACGTTTCTATCATTCTTACTAAATTCTTCCGCGTTTTCAGGACATCTTTCTGGTGGAGTAATGCACAATCGCTCTTCTCCATTCATAGTTTAAATAATAACATCAGTAGTTTCCTTTAGCGTTAGCGGTGTTTGCTATGTGTTGTAGAAAATCCTGCAGTTGTACTATATGCGTTAGCAGTAATATAACGTCAGCAGTGCAATAATGTATGCGGAAGCGGAATAAGCAATAAACCGATGGACAGATGGATGTAATCGTCGGATGAGATAGGTTAAATGATTTCATTGGATCGTTTGCAGTTGATCGCCGCGGATTCCGATCGCAATGCATTACGCATTGAGGTGAAGAAGCTGCAACAAGAATTACAATTCGGTCAAGAGCAGATGCATCGCAAAGTAGATGAATTCCATGCAGCACTTGAGGATCTGTCGAATGCACATCGAGCTGCCGAGGATGGTCGTGTGAACGCTATTCAGGAACTCGAAACTAGGAAGTACGAAGTGGACGATCTGCAGGTATGCATCTGCCCCATTAATGGCAAACTAGTTCCTCAGAATGTGATAGAGGGCATGATACCGGAAGGAACGTTAAAGAATTTTGAAGTAGTTGTTTTTAGTTAATTAATTGGTCATCTCAGTCGAGAGCGGGCGCTGAAGCGAATGATTTTAGCAGTGTGTGCAAGAGGTGGAGGAGAGTTCAGATCGTTTTCAGGCACAGAAAGTTGGTCTGGCAATGATTGAGATCCTAGTTGGGGTCCTTGATACGTGTATACAAGCAGCCGTGTTTTACCCAGTAAGTGTAAATAAACAGTCATCTTTTAGGCTCGTCTCGATAATGCAGAACAACGTCTAGCAACACTGCAGCAAGAATACATCAACGCTGACAATGAGAGAGGTCTGCTGGCCGACTCACTGCGTCGGTTCCAATCGGTTATCAACCGTACAATCACTATTAACAGATTCCAGCAGATCGCTGCCGGTGGCAAAGCAGTAAGTATTCGGCCATTGTATTTGTATTTCGGAGCAGAGAAAGGTTGAGACAGGGAGCTTGGGTTTTGGGGATAGGAACTGGGCAGAGGCGAGGGACGGATTAAGTGCGATCTTTTCCACTGGTTATACGGTGGCTCACAGAGTTCCGGCTGCGACTTTATTTGTTTTCCAAGCGCGCAAAGTCAGCTCTGAGGTGGACAACTCTCTGCAGGTACCGTCTTTACTTTGTATTTTCTCACACGCATAGCGTTATCTAAGGGTTTATGCATTAATGGAAGAAAGAAAAAAGTTATTCGAGGTTCAATTAGCGTTAAGTGTGAGGAGGCTGTCGTCAGATATAATGCGGAAGGTCGGTTGTATTTTTTATATAATAGGAATTTTTAGGATGAAATCATTCTCGAACATCCGGAGGACACGATAAAGAAGGAGGTCGTTACTCATGTACAGGCGTCTCCTGGACATGGTAAGCTGACTTCCGTTTGGGTTGATTAGTTGCGTCTCAGGTTACGATAGTCTGATTGTAATCACTTGCCTTACTTTACTCCCCAATTGTTAATTTTATGCAGGGGAAGTGGAAGAAGTGTATTTTTTGCTTTATAATTGAAGAAATACGGTTTTCCGGATATAATGTTTTCTTGAGGTTCTTGAGGGTGGATGAGGAGGAGGGAGGGATTGAGTGGGAGAGGGAAGAGGGGTACATGGAAGCGAAACTTGCATGTGAAGTGCAGCACAATGTTGAATTATATGTGGGGTGCATTGCTGCTAGTTGCAAGCCGTTTTACTGTGACCGTTTCATTTATGCATTCCAGGATGAAACAATAAGAGGCACGATTTGCTCATTCTAAACAAGCACGGCTGGGAGAAAAAAGTGTATGTAGTATGATCTCCTTGTAGGGTTGCTGCTGCTTTTTGCACAAGTTTTAGGGGTTAACGCTTGGTAGACTCATGTAGCGTAGGACAAGGAACGTGATATGGGGAACCCGCATCGTTAGAGAGGAGTTTTAAGACAATGATTTCTCGAGAATAAGAAACGTCCAATTTAACACCTCAGCTTGAACACAGGAAGCTCTCGTAAAAGGACGAAATTCGAAGAAATTCTTCTAGAATGCACTCAACGTTGCGGCACTTCGAAAGCTAATTGAGGGCGAATAGCGACATCGATCATTATTAAATTATAAAATATCTTTGTGCAACGTCTCCCAAGTCCCTGAAATGATAGTGTTTCTAAACATTACATAGATTAGTCAGATCATCTAGAAGGTTACTGTTTAGAATAGATTAATAAATAGATGCCGTTCTGTCAGTGATTAGACGCCTTGTTATGCCTCCTTTCAAATGCTACTCGCGAATCTGCAAGAACAGCTTTCACGTCGTCAACACTATCATCTTACCACACAGCATCCCGCATAGTACAGCAATTTTCTGTGTACTGAGTTTGCTGCATTTATTAGGTTTGCCACTTCCTATATGTCGTTTACTTACATATTCACAGTATTTTTTCAAAAAGTAACGTTTAATGAAGCGAAGAAAAACACCTCGATCGTCAGTGACGACGTTGTGCAAAAGTCAACCACCGATGCTTGCTTGTGCTGGTAGGAAGAAAACGATTCTGGACGGGGGAGGGGAACGAGAGAGGGGAGGGTTTATACATTGCAGATCTGTGGCAGGGTGCGCTTCAAAGAGAAAGAGGCTTTACACGGTCAAAGTTCGTGGCTTGTCTCCGATGGGGGGAACGGTGCGAGGAGACCTGCACAATAGCAGTAGTTCCGTCGGATGGAGAGGGAAATGATAATGTGATATAACACAGAGCTATTTTTATAGGTGTGAACATAGCAGAAGCGATCGACCTTCAAGGTTTGGATCTCAGCATTCAGAAACTTATCGCGCGCATTGATAAACTTGAGCGTGAGAGGGTGAGTCATTCTTTGATTTCTGCTCCCCCAATTACAGTCACTTGGATGTTTCACCGCTTAATAGTTGTTACTTTCTTGAAACCTGACAAAACCGGTTCTTCTACGATCGTTGTTTTGTGCTTAGGGGTTATATGTACTGAGGTTGTTGTTGTAAGTGTGACTTGACATGACTGCGCATATCTTTGTGGCCTCGTTACTCACATCAAGAACTGTTACAAAGCATGGGTAATTTCTGAGGCTACTCGGGACGGCGCCTCTCCTGTTTTAACATAAATTAGCCTTTCTCGCTTATTTGCATCGTTACCCACGTTTGTTTATGGAGTAGATTCATTTTAGAACGAGTATCGAGATTCATTAGGCCGCCTAAAGCGTAAGACGAGCGACAGCCATGTGACAATCAATAAACACGAAACACTCTATAAATCCATCGAGGAGAAATTCAATGATGCGGAAGAAGGTGCGTATTTATCTCGAAATTGATCTGCATACTCGCTTGATATTGCGATGTGATGTAGTTCGACAACGTTTATTTTCGCAGTCGACAAGTTCGGCAATCTCGAACTCAAGTTCAGAAATCGAGATTCCATTGCTAGTGCTTCTTTTAAGCTTCTTTTTTAATCATATTTTAGTGCTCCATTCTACGTTTGCAGTCCTGAAGATTTTGGTGCTAAAAACGTTCGATGATCAGTCGCTCGTTTAAATGCCATTCATGAATGAGAGCGTTGCCGTTCGTTGTTTAGGTATAATTGTACATGTCTTCATTTCTTTATTTGCAAGTTGTTTTCGTGTATTGTTTGATAATATTTATAGATCGGCGAGCATTAGAGGTGCGTTTGGCATCAGCCAAGCAGCTTCTTCGCTCGCAGGAAGAAGCGCTTAAGCAACGCGACGACGAGCGCCGTCAACTCAAGTCGAAGATCGTCGCTTTCGAGCTACAAGCGCGTGGCAAGGAGGCTCAGATCAGACATCTGAACGTGAGTGCTGCATTGGTTCTGAGAAATGGGGAAGTGTTGAGGGGGGGGGGTTGGGAGAGAGGTTCTCAAAAGAGATCTTGGTTAGGAAAAAGGTTGAGAAGAATGGGAGGGAAATTGAGGAGGAGTGATCACTTCATGGAAATTGTCAGTATTGATGAGTGCTGTATATTACCCTGAAACTCTGCATGAAATTGATTCTATCCACTGCTTTGGCAATTTGACTACAATGTCATAAATGTGAACGTTTTTCTTTTTAATTGCGGCTAAAGGTAAACCGCTTTTAAGCATTCTGACAGTGAAATCATCGAACTAAAGGTAAACAGTGAAATTCTGTGAATTAATCGATCCTTGCGATATGGTCATTAATCATAGCGATAGATTCACGGATCACTTGAATGCGCTGGTTGCGATCACCTTTTCGCTGGAAGGGCAAGCAATGATCTGTTAGGAGAACGGGAGAAGAAGCTTACAGATTCGTGGTTCAGATACTGAGGACTGAGCGTCTTCTGATTTTGAATATGAATCTAGCGCTTGAATCGAACAATTTCTTTGCCGCCATCGATGGCGAGAAAATTTCATCCTTTCTAATCTTTTCTAAACATCCCTAATAGGTCCCCGCGGTTCTTTCAAAGTCTTTTTTAATGTATATATCCATTTATAATGATGAGAATGGGTCCGTCTGACAGTATCTGGAGTTTGAATGCTGAGTTTCACACTTTGCAGGAGCAGATCAAGTCGTTGCGAACGGAGGCAGAGAATGCGCAGGCGGAGGCTCGTTCTCTGCGCGAACGTGAGGAGGTGTGGGATACGAGCAAGTTCAAGCTGGAGAGTAAGATGCGCGATCATGAAGGGGAGTCACAGCGCGTATCCATACTCATGTCATCCTTCGAGACCGAGAGACAGGTTGATATGTTTATGATTGTTGTGCTTATTCGAGACATGTGATTGAGTCAGGTTATCAAATCCTGTGACAGCCTAGAATTCTGTTTATTCAACCATTTGTAAGCTGATCGACGTGTTCTGATTCACTAGAAGGAAGAGTTGGAAGTAAATTATTAAAGTAAGCATTGTAGTGAAAAGATACGCTTGTAAGTTCTGCAAATCCAAAAAATTGGCTTCCTAGATTTGTAGATTTTTGATCACCTTAGTTTGGGTATATCTATTCATCTCTCCCGGCGACGAAGCGCAAGGTGTTTGGCTTATTTTCCAGAGTTTGAATGAATCAGTGAAAAAGCTGGCGAGCCAATTGCAAGCGAGTGAGGGCAAGAACGCAGATTTGAGGGATGATGTTGAAAAGCTCAAGAGGGATCTGTCGAAGGCAGAATCGTTGGAAGTGGAGCTGAGACGCAGCCTCGAAGAAAAGACACGTGTCGCACAGGATGCATCTGGCTTGCGAGAGCAGGTTAGGCTATTCCTGTATTCGGTTTCCATCATGTGTAAGTTGAATCTCTAGCGCGGCTAAAATTCCCTGTGGTGAACAGTAGGAAGAAGCTCTAAAGGGGCAGTAATGCCAAGTGTAGCGTGGGAACAAGAGGAACCATCAGGAAGCTTAATTACTGAAAAAGCTTTTAATGCTGGAATTAAAGCGATTTGAAAATATGTGCATATGAATTAATTGCAGTTAAGCATCGCGAAAAGCGACTTGGCGAACGCGAACTCGCGTAAGCAACAACTCGAGAGTGAGCTTCTGACTGTACGCTCGGAACTTCGCGAGCAAAAGCAGCACCTCAATGACGCCTCAAATCGCCTCTCCGACCTTCAGAGACAGCTGGTAGATGCTCAGAACGAGAAGAACAGACTCAGCGATAAACTGTACTCTCTTGAAAAGGTTTGAACGCATCTCTTTCACGGAAATAGTGATCCTCGCAAAGGAAAGCGGCTTCGTTAAGTTGTTTTGCAGGAGGAACTTCAAGAACAGTTTGCATTAATCTTCTTACAGGGCAGAGAAAACTGTTTCAGTAGCAATTCAGCAGGCTGTCAGCATTTCTCCAGTTCTGTAATTTAGGGGAAAATTTTAAAGAAGTTGCTGTTAATAGTTTTGGCAGTCGATTCATTGCGCGACCAGAATTTATATCTGAGTTGATATGCTCACACACGTGTTTTGCCGGTGACAACATGTTCTCGTTCAATCGATAATTGACGGGACGAATGCGATTGTTGATCTCTGCAATTAAAGTTTTGCTCAAAATTTGCAATTTTGCAATTCAAAATTTTAAAACGCTCGATAAAACGATACTCATCGAGTATCGTTTTGTCGAGCGTCTTAAAATCGGGTTGGTGCACGGAAATCTACGAGCATCGTCAGTGCTCGTAGATGCTTCGGCAGTTGGCCTGGTTGTTTTGGGATGCAGAAGCATATATCGTCCCAGCCTACCTGATACGGTTAACGCCTAGTTGGGATCTCTTCGCGTTTTTTTTGTTCCACTTATATTTCCCATTTTGTTTTTGTTTTACCGTGATTGCTTCTTATTGTGGTTATACTTTTTAAACAATCTTCGTCTATTTTGTCTTGTTAGTTGTTTAGATTGTTTGATGTAATCAAGCTGGGAAATGACGCATTTCTGCATACTCAGAGCGCTTTGCTTTATACTAGATAACTACCTATATCGATATATACCGCAGTGCACTTACCTGGATGTTTTATCTGCCGAGTTGCACATAGGGGATTTTGCTTTGTATTTTTAGTTATTGATGCAGCAAATCTTTTAGGCGGCAATGCAACATCGTACGAACGAGAGTGATTTGCGTCAGCAGCTTTCGGTGATGACAAGCGAAAAGAAGAGCGTACAGAACGAGATGGATGAGCTGCGCAGACGTATTAGCCAGTTCGAAGCGGATAAACGTGAAACTAGAGATAAGCTCGAAGACCTGAATAGGATTCGCATCACTTTGCTCAAGAAGATCGAGGTGGTATGTACCTTTTGCATTATTCATCGATGTACGAATTGTATTGTCGTAAGAAACACTGCTTGAATTCTGCATCTATCAGACGTGAGTAAAGACAGTACAATGATTTGATCGAGAGAGTATTGGCAGTATCGGCCTCGATGACCGTGCAGGTTGATTTATTCGATTAATTCGGCTTTTAGATGAACACCTTCCAGACAGCATTAGTTGATTATTTAATTGCAACGTTTAGGTGACCTTTTCGGTTTTATTTCAAACACGAAAATGTTTCCATGTGACGAAGCAATGGTCATTCTACTTCTCTCTAACTGCTTCTCGTTCTATGGTTTACGCAGACCTTATTTAGTTGGAGAACGAGAAACGAAAGGCCGAAGCAGTGATCAATGAGACGGCTTTGCAACGTGAGGCAATCGAGCACTCTCTCACTGCACTTGAACGTGAGAACAAGGTAATCTTTCATTCGTAATTTCGTATCTCTTTACCAACTTAACTGCTTCACAGTTGTCGTTCTCTGAGGTAACGGATTCAGAAGCATGTTGAAAGTAATCCATTCACGAAGTAATTTACGTGCTGTACGTGATTACTCTGCCTTAGCGACATGAATACTCCATAGCTTTTGCAAGGAATTCGTTGCAGCAATATCTTAAAATGAGACATATTTTGCTGATTAATTGCTTTGCTGAGGGAGAAGCGTCGAATGCGATTCTCACCGTGTCGTGATCTTTACAGTGTTCTGAATTATCTGCTTCCCTCAAATATAGTGTGACAGTGAGCGACAAATGTTATCAAAATATGGTGGAATAGTCGGGTGGCGATATAATTGTTGTGGATTCGGTGGGTTGCATTCTTTTGGGCATACGATGCATACTAATATTCGCATGTACAGGACACGCCACTAAAAACTGCGGTGTTGTTTAGGAGCTGTATAAGAACTCAGCGCAGCTACAGCAACAAGTCGCTCAACTGGAGATGGACAATGGCAATCGCCTAATTGCACTTACTAACAAACAGCGTGAGGAGCACGAGAAGTTTGTGCAGTCGGTGAGAAACGAGAAGGCGCAGGTAATTAAAGTTCCTTACCTTTGCTGTGCAATATTGTGCGAGCTGCGTTACTCATGTTGTTTAAGTGATGTGCCCAGGTGCACTCTTCAAATGTTACTGTGACTCATGCGAACGGTGTTGTACCTGAAGTTTAGGAGGTCGAACTGAGCTTCATCCGTTCCGGACATGATCCAAGCCGGATTTCCCAGCTCCGTTATAGCAGATTGTGAAAGCGATTTCAAGCATTGTGAACTGTAGGATGACGGAATTATTTTGTGGCCATTATTTACCTTGGTTTTACTTCTCTTAATTATTGACCTTCTTTTATTTAGTTGCGTATATGAATGGGAAACTACTAAGGTTGTTTGTGGATGGTTTCTTAGGAAAAAGATGGATGGAGTGCTTAAATAGTGGCGATGCTTGAAACTAGCCATACGATTGGCGCTTATGATAGCGACCTCCAGGAAGAGAATGGGGTATACAAGGAAACTTATCTTAGGAAGAAGGATAATTGGGATCTACATAAGTTTACTTGGATACGAGCGATTATGCAGATGAGGTATGGCATTTTAACGCTCTTGGGTAGTTTAATGGGAGGAAGAGCTCATCGGGCTTCTTGCTGGATACTTCCAATATGTCTTATATGGGCCAAGAACAAGGCTAAGGAAGGTGATTTGGATCTGAGACTGGTATAGCTTCCTCTGCACCTCTAGATTATTGTAAAGGCAATCCTTTATAGAGGTGCTTCCTGGCTTTCATTAAGCCAGTTCCAGCTGTAAACCATTTTCGATCGGGCTATCATGTACACAAGACATTTCCATTGAATTGACCCCTCTCCAACCTTTGCAGGAGTTCCCATGAATATGCATCCTTGCGTCATATTCAGAGATATGCAAATTTCAGTTCGAGAGAATTGTTGAAAATCGTGATCGTACACAGAAAAGCCGCATCAAGCAATTGGAGAACCAGTTGAATATTATGCGCGAGCAGCTCAACAATGAGCGTCGACGTCGCCGTGATGCAACGGACAGAGTGATGATCAACGATATGAGCAAACTGGGCGGCAAAATGTTCGGATTGAACACAAGCATTGCAAGTGCGGGTGGATACTATCCACAGACGGACAGCTTCGACTACCTTGGCAGGTTCGTTTAGTGTTTCTTTTTTGATCACTTCCGCTTTCAGCAACTATCTACGTTTTTTGATGAATGCTTTGGTCCAAAGCATGGTCGATGAATTGGTTTAGGCAACTTTGGATTTTTTGCGGCGGTTGAAAACGGTGGACACTGGAGAAGAGGATGTGGACGGGAGGAGGAGAGTAATCGTTGTGTACCAACGTTGTGCGTGAAGGGTTCGGTTACATTACTGGAAATATTCTGACACGAGACAGCTTTAAGATGTTCTCAGAGATGGCACTATCCCGGATAATGCGGGATTTTTCCACTCGTTGATGGTGTCATTGTTTGGAAGGATTAGAAGCAACCTGGGTACACCGTCCTTCCAGGCATTGAAGTTTTACTGGTTAACAGCTTCTCAAAATCAGCGTACATCTGAAAGTGGAACTGATCAGGACGGGGTGGGACAAAAGAAGCTGATGGAGTGATGCTTTTGCATAATGACTCAAGACGAACATATATAAGGCGGGACCGATGGATCTTCGAAGGAAAGCTAATGCAGAGGGGGAGTTTCTAAGCGGCGAAGTACGATGAGTCCCCTATTTATGTTTTTGGCGTCGGATCTCATAACTTTCGATGCTTGTAAATTAAATTCGCCATTTTTAAAGGCAGTGTTCAGGAAAAGTTGTGAGGTATTGTTTCGCAACCTTAGGAGTGGTTGGAGAACAATGAAGTTTGCAAATTTGGAAGCATGCTGGTGACCTGTTTTCGTCGATAATTTTATCTCGAAATGTGGGATATCCATAAATTCGTTTCCAGGGCAAAGAATGACTCTAAGAAAGCATCTTTTCTGTTGAGGTTTTATTGGGAAGCTGGGATGATAATGGTAAATATTGTAGCCGTGGTTCTTATTCATCATATGGCCTCTCGCCACGAATGGACTTCACCTCTTTGGGTGCTGAATATTACAAAGCGCCCACCTCTTCTATAGCATTCAAAGAGCCAGGTACGATGTCCTTCTGAACATTTGATCCACTTCCAGCCTTAGTAGAAACGTTTGGAACATTTTGCACCAGCTTTGTTCAATTCACTTGCAAATTTTGAGAATATGAGTTTATTTCGTCTTCTTTGTGTTCAAATGTTAGAGTTAATGTTATGCAATCAGACTCTGTGATAGAGAAACGATAATTTGTGTCATCAAAGTAATTTTTGGTGCAAAATGATGAAATGATTGGCAGTGAATTTGTATTTGCACTATAGAATTTGGTTTTTATATGTGAGAACGTAGCTGTAATTTTCTTGAGGTGATGAATTTTGCATAAAACTGTAGAGCACGCCAATCCTATGCATTTCTGAGCACTTGAAAATTGCTTTAGCTGCATAAGTTTAGTAAAAGTGGATAGTCGCTTCGATTCGAATTGGGTCCATTGTGTTTAGCTTTGTTGTTGATAGTAGTCTTATGCAAAGCAGCGGGAAGTCGATTTCTAAACAGTGGATTAAGTCAGGGATGTAATGATTATATACCTGTTCCTTGTTGCTTCTCTGCTCCCTTACCACCGGCAGTGGAAATGCAATAAGCATCAATGCTGTTACTTAAACAGTTGAAGAGAAATCGGTAAGTAGATGGCACGTGAGAATAGGATGGGTTTTACATATGAATAAATATGCTGAAATTTCGAAGAATGTCTCTTTTTTATTAATTGAAAGATAGTCTGAGTTTGTTGAATGATTAGCATGATAATTTCAGTGGATATTGCTCAGGACACGTACAGTTATCGCACGACAACCTCATTGGGCACCACAACGACGGCTAAACTCGAGCCGACAAGGGAAATCGACGAGAGTGGTTCGTTGACAGAAGAACGTTTTGAGGAGGCCACTGCGACATTGAGTTCCGAAAGCGAGCAGGTTGCGCATACCTCTCACGTTTATGGCTGATTTTGTCAAGCCCGTGGCCGGAACCTCTCATATCATTTGAACGATGTTCTTTCGATGAAATTGTGAAGACTGGAGGGCCAGCATTGTGCAGAGAGCGAGATTTCAGGATGGGGAGGCTTACTTCTGGTATGCCGAGAGAATGGGGAATCGGACACTATCACATCCATCAACACCTCCTTTCTCGTTTTCGTTGTTGTTCAAAAACCGTAGTCAGTCCTCAACTTTTTATGTAAGAACTTACGCAATTTTTGAGGGATTTTGGGTTTTTCAGCAAGACGCTTGGTCATAGCTACCTCTAAAGTTGTGTTCCAGGTTGATGTCTGTCTTTTCCTTCAAATATCTCTTCGTCTCTGAAAGACTTGTTCCTCGCACAATATTAGTTTGAGGAATCGCTAAAATTCTGTCCTGGGAAACGCTAGAAGTTCCTGACAAATCATTTTGGCTTGATTCTCTAATAAATTTTATTCGTAGACAAACCGCCATATCTCTTAATTAACTTGACAGATATGGCGGTTTATGTAACTTGACAGCAGAGAATGAGTCGCACTGAAAGTATGGTTTTTTCGCTGAAACTCTGATGGGCTCCAACTGAATTTTACGGGTCATACTGAAGTGGGTTCCGCCTTAAGTGGTAAAGCGTCACACTAGAAAAAAAAATGTGGCTTTTAGGATTTAAAATCGGTTTTGCTGACAGAGTTCGAGCAATGCTAGATGGAATGTGTTGAGTGGTGAGAGAACCGGGAGCACAGAAAATAGTATGAGAGTAAAATGCCACAAGAAGGGTTTAGTCAAATGGAAGAGAAGAGGTTGCGAAGTGGTTCATGTGACGGAATGTTGTGAGACGCGATCCGATCTTTTTTAGGTTATCATGAGCAATGGTCCGGCTGCGGGTTTGTCATTCAAATTGACGGTTGTAAGCGCAACTTTCAGGAACGATTTGTACTGGGCCTTCTTACTGTGTTGCAAGGGGCGATCATACGTAAAGCGAGGAATGCTGCGCCCATCACAGAGGAATAGGACTGAAATTTTGGGGAATAAGGCTCGTCGCCACCGTTCGAGACTACTTGGAAGTTTATTCATAACCGATGGGATGGACTTGCTATTCTCTAGAATTCCAGGCTTGTCGACTGGAGTGAGGAGAGCCTTCACGTTATTTAGACTGAGGTTCATTTTGCAGAGTGGAGGAGGAAGAGAGGACTAAATGGATTTATATAAAATTTCCGAGAGAAGAAGAGAGATAAATCTAGGAAATAAATGAGAGGGGAGAGGAAAGGAAGAACGTAAGGAGACTGGGCGCGGCATTCTTAACGACTTCGCCGTGTGAACGCGCTTGGCTCTCGATGCCAGTGCGCTTCGTGGCGAAGGCAAGAGAACGTCGCACTATGCCGTCAAGCTTACCGTCGAGGTTTGCGCAGCCGATATTTGCGTGCAATTTCGCAGCTAAAGTTTCACAGACGTTACGCTCATATTTTAATAGCTGGCTATGATTACGCGTGAAACTGAAGTACGCTTTGTTCCATGTTTTGATAATAGTGTTGAATAGTCACCACACAGCAACGCGACACTGTTTTCCAGAAACAAACGCCATCCGCAAAACAGTTACTGAATGTTGTGTTGCGTACGACGACTGTTCAACAATATTAAACACTTGATCGTGCGGAAGTTCGACCTTGCGATACCCTTACTCATAGGCCATTTCTTGCATTGGCTTTTTTGATCCTCCAACTTATCAGAGGTGCGAAATCCAGAAATACCGAAGTTTTCGATCCTCTCCTTTCGCGGTAACGAAGTTTCATAAATGTTTTGGCTACCAGGGCGACGGAAGAGGAAGGCAAAAACACGAATTGTGGGACACTCCTTTGCCTACTGCTGTGTTATGCTATATTAAACGTTAACTCGACCACCGTTGTTCATAGTAAAAGGAAGCCATAAGAAGAGATAGGAGAGGGCACCTTAATTATGGGTTTCATCGGCTATCGTTGTTCTCAGATGGTCGATAACGCTATGGAATTTAGCGGAAGGGGGGGAGGATGGAGGGGGAGAAGGGCATTTTTCCAATGAACGTAGCTTGGGCGATAAAATTGTGCCGAGGTAGTAAGTGATAGGATAGTCGGCTTAAGTGCTGTAGTAGTTCATGCTAGGTTTGTTTACTACTGTAATGGAAGTTGCGCTAACAGAAGGGGTGCTCATCGCCCAGCAAAGGAAGGATTAGGTCCTGACGCTCACGAAATTTTTCATTCCCATCTCCTATCTCTCACTGACGGTGTTCGACAACATGGTTTCTTCGCTGGGTTACCACCTTCGCTTGATGTTTTTAATTTAATTGGGGCTCGGCAAGCTTTGGGTCGCCCTATGCATATGTTTATATGATGCTGATTAGTAATGCTTTCAGACACCAGGAAAAAAACAGTGATCGTCGTGCATATGAAGGGCACTCAGAAAGAGAACGGTGGCTCCGACAAGGAAAGCGTCACAGCGGACTGAGACGTCCTCACTGCAATAGCCTCTTTTATGATAGTTTATGTCCGACTACTAATGATTGATGCGCTTTATCTCTTTGTGTTACCTGCCCTGATCGGTGTGTATTTTTAAACCCGGTGTTCCGGTTCGTTTTATGATCGTGTTTGTGTTAACCCAAGTACGCATTTCACGTTTTCTTTCCTTCGACATAAAAGTGTTTTTTAAACTGCGTGTGAGTGATTCGAAAATCGCCAGTCTTGCTTCTGGCTTGGAATATGCGGCGCTGGCGGGGGCGAAAGATGGAGGGAGGGGGCTGGAGATTGAATGTTTTGGGGGAAGGTTGGAACACCAGCTGGGGGGTGGGGAGGGGGGAGGTGGTCAAGAATGCACAGAGAACGCAGTAAGAAGAATGAAGTCACGCATAGGCTAGGGCACACCGCACAGAGAACCTACCTAGTCGATGGGGGGAGGACCCGGGATTAGATGTTTTTTTTTTGGGTGGGGGGGGCGGAAGGCAAGCCGGGGGGGTTGTTTAGGAGTTCGTGCGGAAAATGCCCAATAAAGTGGGAGGGGAGGAGGAGGGGTAGGACTCGGGATTAGGTGTTTTGGAGGGGATTGGAACATAAGCGGGGAGGGGGAGCGGTGATCAGGAATGCGCAGAGGATGGAAGAATAGAGTCACGGATGGACCAAAGTAGATTTCGAACGGGAAGCCTACCTAGTCGGCTTTTCTGTCTGTAATGTGTTGTGCAAGCGTGTAAGGAACGGCTGCCTCGTCCAGTGGGGACATTAGACTTTGCTGCTATATCACGGTTTAGGCTCGCGGGGGCATCGGGATTCGTAGCATGACATTTAATGGTGGAGGGAGGGGTGTAGTTCGACGGTGCAAACAAGTGTGTGCGCGTCCGGCGTTGGCATAGACGGTCTACTCGATTCGGCTGCCTATGTTCAATCATTGCAACTTCAGGTCATTGTCAAGGATAGAGGAGGAGAGAATGGGGAGGAGAAGTCGTGGATGCTAAGCCAAGACCGGTGCTCAGCTAGTAGATAATTGCAGCGCGTGGGCGGATGTCTTCCTGCTCTTCCCTCGGAATTTAGCGAACGACAGAGGCTGTTGAATGCTTATTTTCTTCTTTCGAGTGTGTCTCACCATACGATTTCGAACTGTATCCACGACCGGCCGGCAAGATATTTCAGTCGCCGGGAACCATTGCCCTCCCACCGCACCTTTTGCGAGTTGTCTCTCAACTCCTTGGTCTTTAGTTTCGAAAACTCGCTGAAGGAGCAGGTCTGTCTCTGTGTTTTTACTCCTAACGTTTCTACCGGTTAAATAAACTCTTTCTCTTCTTTCAGTAGACTATTAACACACAGCGCAACAACCAAACCATACAGATTGTGTCGCAAGATGTCAATTCGTTCCGCGTTTTGAGCTTAAAATGAAATGAGCAAATGAAATCAAAAACAAAAAATTTGCTCTGTCCCATTTTCCTCGCACTAATCAAATGCGCTTTTCTACGAAATCGATCGGTCGCACAAATTTTTAGGTGAAAGACTCATTGACGCGCTTTTGCTCTTGCAACCGCATTATGCGTTGTGGGCGAACGAGCATATGTGACCTCGCTAATTCAAATTCATCGCCCACTGGACGTACACCAAAGAAATCTGGCAGATGCGGAATGATTCAGGAACGGTCCTCTCTACATTAGTGCCCAAGATGATCTAGCAATTTCTAAGGTGAACGCTGAGAATGTCCACAAAAAAAAAAAAACCCACTCATTCTACAGAAGTTCGGCTTACCCTTCACTCTGATCTGAAAACGATCACATTAAAACACCCACTTACTGCTTCACCAGCAGGTTCCATCTCGACCCGACAAAAATTCCCCGCATCGCTTTAGCTTCTACTTCAACCTTTCCTATTTACTGATTGCAGATTTGAAACTGATACCCCCGACGGGCCACCGTGCACTGGCTTTATTTTAAATTCGTAACCCTCAAAACTTTCCGCATTTGCCAGTTTCGTAGCAATTTCAACTCACTCCGACATCCAGCGATAAGAAAAAAATCAGATCAAGCTCATCGGGTAGCGATGCTACGTTAGTCGTATCGCGCAAAGGAGTCTCCGTGAATCGTATTAGATGAGCAGAAAAGCACACATACATATATGCTAACCCCGTATGAAAGCTTTACTATCGACCAAGAGTGAACCTCTACAAATTTACCTGCACAATCGCTATAAAATGAAGCATCTCCACTCGAGACGATCAGTAAAACAAGTTTTTGATGCAAAAAGTTCGTACAAATTAGATATCCAAGTAACCAAATGCTGGAGGGATAGAGCATCCAACCGAATGATCTACCCATTATATTGCACTTGCAAACTTGAGTGCAAAAATATTTATCACAGGTGAGCACCAATCCAGCATTCACAAACATCACATGAAATAACACCATAATGCCATTATATACATGATTCGCCGATAAAGACAATATCCGATAAAATCGTCCACCTGGATATATGCCTTTGATATTTGAGCACTGAGTAATGTGTTTCAAAATTACGAGTGGTATAAGCGTTTTCAGGATGTAAGATTTTGAACAAAAGGATATCGCAATCTTTAAGGACATTCTTAGTGTTTAGACGGTAAATACAGACGACCAGAAATCTTAGATGATATATGAACATTTACACTATTTAGTGATTAAGCAAGGAACACATGAGGAAGTCACTTATCGTTATAAAAACATAAGTGCTCGTTGTAAAAATTTAACGACATATAAGCCAACTTATCAATCTGCACATTTGCCGTAGCATCTACTTGAATATATAATGGGGTCAACAAAAAGAATTACAACGCAAGTGTGTGACCTTACAGGTAAAGACTACAGGGACAAGACTTCAAGAATAATCACAAAGTAAGCGTATAGATTTAAAAAAGAAATCTGTCACATGAAAAGGGTTCAGATTAAAAGGAAAAAGGCGAAGCTAAGTTAGAATTAATAATTTTGACGAGAAAATGATTTTTCACACCCTTAGCCTCTCTATAAAACGAACATATCGAAATTTTTCGTACGACAAACCCTTCCCCACAAAACAAACCCAGGAAACCCCCAAAAACAATGAGAAGGACAGTAGCAACCTAAATGGGCAAAATGGACAAGGACACGTCCACATGCAAGTTTAAAAAATTAAAGAACAAAAGGATACATGCACAAACCACCACAAGCTTTTATCACAGATTATAAAGAAATCAACAAGATAGCCGAATAATATCACAAAAAAAAAAATATCTGCAAGGAAATACATCGCGAAATATTCAATAAAAAGACCATCACACAAGTGAACAGGATGAGACAGTTTCACTAAACAGCGACAATAATCATTGCAACGCAGTCCAATGAGATAAAATAGTCCATTAACCAAAAAGCTTACTTCATTTATGTCTTTCAAAACGAGATGAGATATCCATCTTTGGTCAAAAATCCGCGTCAAGTCCCAATAGGAAACTGACATATAAAGTTAGTGCAAATCCGTCCTCGATTAAAAATGGGCTACACCGCTTAAAGAATGGACCATGTGAGCATAAACTTTCAAGGAATAATACACATATACAAATACAGATTAAACGAGAAATAAATCCCCACAAGAAATCGGACACAAAAGAAGGCCCATCGTCAAGGACGTCCTACACTTGGGATGTCGTCACATTATTTATCTCTGCCATACTGGGGCCTGCAAACAAACTCCCGTCCATCACAAATGTATTTCCGAATATCGCTTAAAATTCTGTAAGAGAATGCCGAATTTTCAACCAATAAAAACTTCGGCTGTATGCCACCATCGATTGTAAACCTGAATCCCATTTGAAGAACGCTCGATCAAAATCAAGAAACTGAGTCAATTTTTAAAAACAAATAAAACTATTGCCGTCATATTTGCCTTTATGCTGAATTCAGTGTGTGTGCCTGAGCGCTAATCACCCACACACTCGTTTGCTGGATGATTAGCACTCAGGCACACTGAATTGAGCATAAAGGCAAATATGACGGCTCAGATACCGATAGTTTTATTTCAGTTTTTAAAAATTGACTCACTTTCTTGATTTTGATCGAGCATTCTTTAAATGGGATTCAGGTTTACAATCGACGGTGGCATATAGCCGAAGTTTTTACTGGTTGAAAATTCGGCATTCCCTTCTAGAGTTTTAAGCGATCTATGCGATCACTTAATCCGCTCTTTATTACCCGATCGAAAAAGCATAATATCTTATAGAATCGATCGGCGCGTGTGGACTTCCATGAAGGCCTATCGGCTATTTACTTTTTTATAACATCCAAATGAATAAATTAAATTCGAAAAAAAAAAATCATCCCCAAACTTTTTTATGAAAAAACGACAAGGAAATTCAACGTCAATTATAAACACATCAAAAACCTGAAGAAATTAATCGAGGGTTTGGACTTAGGCCATCTTTGATGTATTCTTACATTAAAGATGGCGTAAGTCCAAACCCTCGATTTTTATAACAACTATCTTACAGATTAAATTTATCCACGCAAAAACAATGTAGAATCGTCGCTGTCTAGAGCGATTAACCAGTTTTCCTGCTACTGCTAAACGACATCGCAAGAAAACGCCAGCTCCCACGTCAAATATCCGACATCAACACAATTAGAGCAAGCTGTCATATTAGTTTTTCGCATATCGGTAGCGCAAATTTGGACACTTTAATTTAAAAAAAAAAAAAAACCCCAAAACTTCGTGGATAAAATACTCCCTCTCTTAAAACAAACAAATTATGAACAATCTAGTTGGTATATATAACATAACTGGTTGATTGCATCCCCCAATAGTTCTCTCTAAAACACATTATGGACAAAATAAGGTAAAAGAAAACCAGGGAAAAAACTAACCGGGAGGCGATCCACCTTCATTCTGCCAACTTTTGCGCGAGGCCCTCGCATTCCCCTGCAAAAGATTCCTTGTTAGGCTCTACTGTAACAAAATTATGGCAAACTGAGAGAAAGGGAACTATTTTGCACCTGAACGTTGCTAACACAGTTACTCGACTAGGAAGGATATGAGCTATATCGTTTCTGTCAAATTATCTGGCAAATAAACTAGTTCCTATCAAAACGATTCAATATCGAACTGATCTCCTACTCCAGAAACGATTAGAACCTAAGCCCGTAAAAAAACTATCACGCAAAGCAGGTGAATTACTACAGTTAGCACCAACGATCTGCCGATTTCGTCCCGCACCCACCATCCATAGTGGGAAATCGCCGGAATAAAAGCAATGCCATATACTAGCTGTCAGCAAATAGAGAATGTCGAGTGCTATTTTCAAAAGCAATCCGACACTTAACGACGTCAACAGCGCTCCAAAACCTGCTTCCACGAGAAGTTTTCGGACTGTGAATGTCCTACCCTTCGTCCACTCCCACTCCATCCCGAAAAAGCGAAGCATTTGGCATTCGGTAGTGGGCGTAATCATGCGCAGGAATTTCTCATGAAGAAAGTTTGGTAAGACCGTCAAATGTTGGCCAGGGTTGCCGAGAAAATTGGTAGGCCGTCAAACACTTGAAAGGCCAAACCTTGCAACTCGGAAACCAACAAAAAGAAGCCTTTGAAACAGCATTCGAAGCATAACCTGCCCATAAATGGCACCCCTCCACTCTCAAACTTCGATTAACATCTGAACGAATATTCCACAGCCCGAAACTTCATGTCACTACCTACCCAATATAGACCCTCAACTAGCGTAACGTTCATCGCGACGACGAACCATTGCCCTCCCACCGCACCTTTTGCGAGTTGTCTCTCAACTCCTTGGTCTTTAGTTTCGAAAACTCGCTGAAGGAGCAGGTCTGTCTCTGTGTTTTTACTCCTAACGTTTCTACCGGTTAAATAAACTCTTTCTCTTCTTTCAGTAGACTATTAACACACAGCGCAACAACCAAACCATACAGATTGTGTCGCAAGATGTCAATTCGTTCCGCGTTTTGAGCTTAAAATGAAATGAGCAAATGAAATCAAAAACAAAAAATTTGCTCTGTCCCATTTTCCTCGCACTAATCAAATGCGCTTTTCTACGAAATCGATCGGTCGCACAAATTTTTAGGTGAAAGACTCATTGACGCGCTTTTGCTCTTGCAACCGCATTATGCGTTGTGGGCGAACGAGCATATGTGACCTCGCTAATTCAAATTCATCGCCCACTGGACGTACACCAAAGAAATCTGGCAGATGCGGAATGATTCAGGAACGGTCCTCTCTACATTAGTGCCCAAGATGATCTAGCAATTTCTAAGGTGAACGCTGAGAATGTCCACAAAAAAAAAAAACCCACTCATTCTACAGAAGTTCGGCTTACCCTTCACTCTGATCTGAAAACGATCACATTAAAACACCCACTTACTGCTTCACCAGCAGGTTCCATCTCGACCCGACAAAAATTCCCCGCATCGCTTTAGCTTCTACTTCAACCTTTCCTATTTACTGATTGCAGATTTGAAACTGATACCCCCGACGGGCCACCGTGCACTGGCTTTATTTTAAATTCGTAACCCTCAAAACTTTCCGCATTTGCCAGTTTCGTAGCAATTTCAACTCACTCCGACATCCAGCGATAAGAAAAAAATCAGATCAAGCTCATCGGGTAGCGATGCTACGTTAGTCGTATCGCGCAAAGGAGTCTCCGTGAATCGTATTAGATGAGCAGAAAAGCACACATACATATATGCTAACCCCGTATGAAAGCTTTACTATCGACCAAGAGTGAACCTCTACAAATTTACCTGCACAATCGCTATAAAATGAAGCATCTCCACTCGAGACGATCAGTAAAACAAGTTTTTGATGCAAAAAGTTCGTACAAATTAGATATCCAAGTAACCAAATGCTGGAGGGATAGAGCATCCAACCGAATGATCTACCCATTATATTGCACTTGCAAACTTGAATGCAAAAATATTTATCACAGGTGAGCACCAATCCAGCATTCACAAACATCACATGAAATAACACCATAATGCCATTATATACATGATTCGCCGATAAAGACAATATCCGATAAAATCGTCCACCTGGATATATGCCTTTGATATTTGAGCACTGAGTAATGTGTTTCAAAATTACGAGTGGTATAAGCGTTTTCAGGATGTAAGATTTTGAACAAAAGGATATCGCAATCTTTAAGGACATTCTTAGTGTTTAGACGGTAAATACAGACGACCAGAAATCTTAGATGATATATGAACATTTACACTATTTAGTGATTAAGCAAGGAACACATGAGGAAGTCACTTATCGTTATAAAAACATAAGTGCTCGTTGTAAAAATTTAACGACATATAAGCCAACTTATCAATCTGCACATTTGCCGTAGCATCTACTTGAATATATAATGGGGTCAACAAAAAGAATTACAACGCAAGTGTGTGACCTTACAGGTAAAGACTACAGGGACAAGACTTCAAGAATAATCACAAAGTAAGCGTATAGATTTAAAAAAGAAATCTGTCACATGAAAAGGGTTCAGATTAAAAGGAAAAAGGCGAAGCTAAGTTAGAATTAATAATTTTGACGAGAAAATGATTTTTCACACCCTTAGCCTCTCTATAAAACGAACATATCGAAATTTTTCGTACGACAAACCCTTCCCCACAAAACAAACCCAGGAAACCCCCAAAAACAATGAGAAGGACAGTAGCAACCTAAATGGGCAAAATGGACAAGGACACGTCCACATGCAAGTTTAAAAAATTAAAGAACAAAAGGATACATGCACAAACCACCACAAGCTTTTATCACAGATTATAAAGAAATCAACAAGATAGCCGAATAATATCACAAAAAAAAAAAATATCTGCAAGGAAATACATCGCGAAATATTCAATAAAAAGACCATCACACAAGTGAACAGGATGAGACAGTTTCACTAAACAGCGACAATAATCATTGCAACGCAGTCCAATGAGATAAAATAGTCCATTAACCAAAAAGCTTACTTCATTTATGTCTTTCAAAACGAGATGAGATATCCATCTTTGGTCAAAAATCCGCGTCAAGTCCCAATAGGAAACTGACATATAAAGTTAGTGCAAATCCGTCCTCGATTAAAAATGGGCTACACCGCTTAAAGAATGGACCATGTGAACATAAACTTTCAAGGAATAATACACATATACAAATACAGATTAAACGAGAAATAAATCCCCACAAGAAATCGGACACAAAAGAAGGCCCATCGTCAAGGACGTCCTACACTTGGGATGTCGTCACATTATTTATCTCTGCCATACTGGGGCCTGCAAACAAACTCCCGTCCATCACAAATGTATTTCCGAATATCGCTTAAAATTCTGTAAGAGAATGCCGAATTTTCAACCAATAAAAACTTCGGCTGTATGCCACCATCGATTGTAAACCTGAATCCCATTTGAAGAACGCTCGATCAAAATCAAGAAACTGAGTCAATTTTTAAAAACAAATAAAACTATTGCCGTCATATTTGCTTTTATGCTGAATTCAGTGTGTGTGCCTGAGCGCTAATCACCCACACACTCGTTTGCTGGATGATTAGCACTCAGGCACACTGAATTGAGCATAAAGGCAAATATGACGGCTCAGATACCGATAGTTTTATTTCAGTTTTTAAAAATTGACTCACTTTCTTGATTTTGATCGAGCATTCTTTAAATGGGATTCAGGTTTACAATCGACGGTGGCATATAGCCGAAGTTTTTACTGGTTGAAAATTCGGCATTCCCTTCTAGAGTTTTAAGCGATCTATGCGATCACTTAATCCGCTCTTTATTACCCGATCGAAAAAGCATAATATCTTATAGAATCGATCGGCGCGTGTGGACTTCCATGAAGGCCTATCGGCTATTTACTTTTTTATAACATCCAAATGAATAAATTAATCATCCTTTATCTAAACATATTCGAAAAAAATCATCCCCAAACTTTTTTATGAAAAAACGACAAGGAAATTCAACGTCAATTATAAACACATCAAAAACCTGAAGAAATTAATCGAGGGTTTGGACTTAGGCCATCTTTGATGTATTCTTACATTAAAGATGGCGTAAGTCCAAACCCTCGATTTTTATAACAACTATCTTACAGATTAAATTTATCCACGCAAAAACAATGTAGAATCGTCGCTGTCTAGAGCGATTAACCAGTTTTCCTGCTACTGCTAAACGACATCGCAAGAAAACGCCAGCTCCCACGTCAAATATCCGACATCAACACAATTAGAGCAAGCTGTCATATTAGTTTTTCGCATATCGGTAGCGCAAATTTGGACACTTTAATTTAAAAAAAAAAAAAACCCCAAAACTTCGTGGATAAAATACTCCCTCTCTTAAAACAAACAAATTATGAACAATCTAGTTGGTATATATAACATAACTGGTTGATTGCATCCCCCAATAGTTCTCTCTAAAACACATTATGGACAAAATAAGGTAAAAGAAAACCAGGGAAAAAACTAACCGGGAGGCGATCCACCTTCATTCTGCCAACTTTTGCGCGAGGCCCTCGCATTCCCCTGCAAAAGATTCCTTGTTAGGCTCTACTGTAACAAAATTATGGCAAACTGAGAGAAAGGGAACTATTTTGCACCTGAACGTTGCTAACACAGTTACTCGACTAGGAAGGATATGAGCTATATCGTTTCTGTCAAATTATCTGGCAAATAAACTAGTTCCTATCAAAACGATTCAATATCGAACTGATCTCCTACTCCAGAAACGATTAGAACCTAAGCCCGTAAAAAAACTATCACGCAAAGCAGGTGAATTACTACAGTTAGCACCAACGATCTGCCGATTTCGTCCCGCACCCACCATCCATAGTGGGAAATCGCCGGAATAAAAGCAATGCCATATACTAGCTGTCAGCAAATAGAGAATGTCGAGTGCTATTTTCAAAAGCAATCCGACACTTAACGACGTCAACAGCGCTCCAAAACCTGCTTCCACGAGAAGTTTTCGGACTGTGAATGTCCTACCCTTCGTCCACTCCCACTCCATCCCGAAAAAGCGAAGCATTTGGCATTCGGTAGTGGGCGTAATCATGCGCAGGAATTTCTCATGAAGAAAGTTTGGTAAGACCGTCAAATGTTGGCCAGGGTTGCCGAGAAAATTGGTAGGCCGTCAAACACTTGAAAGGCCAAACCTTGCAACTCGGAAACCAACAAAAAGAAGCCTTTGAAACAGCATTCGAAGCATAACCTGCCCATAAATGGCACCCCTCCACTCTCAAACTTCGATTAACATCTGAACGAATATTCCACAGCCCGAAACTTCATGTCACTACCTACCCAATATAGACCCTCAACTAGCGTAACGTTCATCGCGACGACGAACCATTGCCCTCCCACCGCACCTTTTGCGAGTTGTCTCTCAACTCCTTGGTCTTTAGTTTCGAAAACTCGCTGAAGGAGCAGGTCTGTCTCTGTGTTTTTACTCCTAACGTTTCTACCGGTTAAATAAACTCTTTCTCTTCTTTCAGTAGACTATTAACACACAGCGCAACAACCAAACCATACAGATTGTGTCGCAAGATGTCAATTCGTTCCGCGTTTTGAGCTTAAAATGAAATGAGCAAATGAAATCAAAAACAAAAAATTTGCTCTGTCCCATTTTCCTCGCACTAATCAAATGCGCTTTTCTACGAAATCGATCGGTCGCACAAATTTTTAGGTGAAAGACTCATTGACGCGCTTTTGCTCTTGCAACCGCATTATGCGTTGTGGGCGAACGAGCATATGTGACCTCGCTAATTCAAATTCATCGCCCACTGGACGTACACCAAAGAAATCTGGCAGATGCGGAATGATTCAGGAACGGTCCTCTCTACATTAGTGCCCAAGATGATCTAGCAATTTCTAAGGTGAACGCTGAGAATGTCCACAAAAAAAAAAAAAACCCACTCATTCTACAGAAGTTCGGCTTACCCTTCACTCTGATCTGAAAACGATCACATTAAAACACCCACTTACTGCTTCACCAGCAGGTTCCATCTCGACCCGACAAAAATTCCCCGCATCGCTTTAGCTTCTACTTCAACCTTTCCTATTTACTGATTGCAGATTTGAAACTGATACCCCCGACGGGCCACCGTGCACTGGCTTTATTTTAAATTCGTAACCCTCAAAACTTTCCGCATTTGCCAGTTTCGTAGCAATTTCAACTCACTCCGACATCCAGCGATAAGAAAAAAATCAGATCAAGCTCATCGGGTAGCGATGCTACGTTAGTCGTATCGCGCAAAGGAGTCTCCGTGAATCGTATTAGATGAGCAGAAAAGCACACATACATATATGCTAACCCCGTATGAAAGCTTTACTATCGACCAAGAGTGAACCTCTACAAATTTACCTGCACAATCGCTATAAAATGAAGCATCTCCACTCGAGACGATCAGTAAAACAAGTTTTTGATGCAAAAAGTTCGTACAAATTAGATATCCAAGTAACCAAATGCTGGAGGGATAGAGCATCCAACCGAATGATCTACCCATTATATTGCACTTGCAAACTTGAGTGCAAAAATATTTATCACAGGTGAGCACCAATCCAGCATTCACAAACATCACATGAAATAACACCATAATGCCATTATATACATGATTCGCCGATAAAGACAATATCCGATAAAATCGTCCACCTGGATATATGCCTTTGATATTTGAGCACTGAGTAATGTGTTTCAAAATTACGAGTGGTATAAGCGTTTTCAGGATGTAAGATTTTGAACAAAAGGATATCGCAATCTTTAAGGACATTCTTAGTGTTTAGACGGTAAATACAGACGACCAGAAATCTTAGATGATATATGAACATTTACACTATTTAGTGATTAAGCAAGGAACACATGAGGAAGTCACTTATCGTTATAAAAACATAAGTGCTCGTTGTAAAAATTTAACGACATATAAGCCAACTTATCAATCTGCACATTTGCCGTAGCATCTACTTGAATATATAATGGGGTCAACAAAAAGAATTACAACGCAAGTGTGTGACCTTACAGGTAAAGACTACAGGGACAAGACTTCAAGAATAATCACAAAGTAAGCGTATAGATTTAAAAAAGAAATCTGTCACATGAAAAGGGTTCAGATTAAAAGGAAAAAGGCGAAGCTAAGTTAGAATTAATAATTTTGACGAGAAAATGATTTTTCACACCCTTAGCCTCTCTATAAAACGAACATATCGAAATTTTTCGTACGACAAACCCTTCCCCACAAAACAAACCCAGGAAACCCCCAAAAACAATGAGAAGGACAGTAGCAACCTAAATGGGCAAAATGGACAAGGACACGTCCACATGCAAGTTTAAAAAATTAAAGAACAAAAGGATACATGCACAAACCACCACAAGCTTTTATCACAGATTATAAAGAAATCAACAAGATAGCCGAATAATATCACAAAAAAAAAAAAATCTGCAAGGAAATACATCGCGAAATATTCAATAAAAAGACCATCACACAAGTGAACAGGATGAGACAGTTTCACTAAACAGCGACAATAATCATTGCAACGCAGTCCAATGAGATAAAATAGTCCATTAACCAAAAAGCTTACTTCATTTATGTCTTTCAAAACGAGATGAGATATCCATCTTTGGTCAAAAATCCGCGTCAAGTCCCAATAGGAAACTGACATATAAAGTTAGTGCAAATCCGTCCTCGATTAAAAATGGGCTACACCGCTTAAAGAATGGACCATGTGAGCATAAACTTTCAAGGAATAATACACATATACAAATACAGATTAAACGAGAAATAAATCCCCACAAGAAATCGGACACAAAAGAAGGCCCATCGTCAAGGACGTCCTACACTTGGGATGTCGTCACATTATTTATCTCTGCCATACTGGGGCCTGCAAACAAACTCCCGTCCATCACAAATGTATTTCCGAATATCGCTTAAAATTCTGTAAGAGAATGCCGAATTTTCAACCAATAAAAACTTCGGCTGTATGCCACCATCGATTGTAAACCTGAATCCCATTTGAAGAACGCTCGATCAAAATCAAGAAACTGAGTCAATTTTTAAAAACAAATAAAACTATTGCCGTCATATTTGCCTTTATGCTGAATTCAGTGTGTGTGCCTGAGCGCTAATCACCCACACACTCGTTTGCTGGATGATTAGCACTCAGGCACACTGAATTGAGCATAAAGGCAAATATGACGGCTCAGATACCGATAGTTTTATTTCAGTTTTTAAAAATTGACTCACTTTCTTGATTTTGATCGAGCATTCTTTAAATGGGATTCAGGTTTACAATCGACGGTGGCATATAGCCGAAGTTTTTACTGGTTGAAAATTCGGCATTCCCTTCTAGAGTTTTAAGCGATCTATGCGATCACTTAATCCGCTCTTTATTACCCGATCGAAAAAGCATAATATCTTATAGAATCGATCGGCGCGTGTGGACTTCCATGAAGGCCTATCGGCTATTTACTTTTTTATAACATCCAAATGAATAAATTAAATCATCCTTTAAAAAAAATCATCCCCAAACTTTTTTATGAAAAAACGACAAGGAAATTCAACGTCAATTATAAACACATCAAAAACCTGAAGAAATTAATCGAGGGTTTGGACTTAGGCCATCTTTGATGTATTCTTACATTAAAGATGGCGTAAGTCCAAACCCTCGATTTTTATAACAACTATCTTACAGATTAAATTTATCCACGCAAAAACAATGTAGAATCGTCGCTGTCTAGAGCGATTAACCAGTTTTCCTGCTACTGCTAAACGACATCGCAAGAAAACGCCAGCTCCCACGTCAAATATCCGACATCAACACAATTAGAGCAAGCTGTCATATTAGTTTTTCGCATATCGGTAGCGCAAATTTGGACACTTTAATTTAAAAAAAAAAAAAACCCCAAAACTTCGTGGATAAAATACTCCCTCTCTTAAAACAAACAAATTATGAACAATCTAGTTGGTATATATAACATAACTGGTTGATTGCATCCCCCAATAGTTCTCTCTAAAACACATTATGGACAAAATAAGGTAAAAGAAAACCAGGGAAAAAACTAACCGGGAGGCGATCCACCTTCATTCTGCCAACTTTTGCGCGAGGCCCTCGCATTCCCCTGCAAAAGATTCCTTGTTAGGCTCTACTGTAACAAAATTATGGCAAACTGAGAGAAAGGGAACTATTTTGCACCTGAACGTTGCTAACACAGTTACTCGACTAGGAAGGATATGAGCTATATCGTTTCTGTCAAATTATCTGGCAAATAAACTAGTTCCTATCAAAACGATTCAATATCGAACTGATCTCCTACTCCAGAAACGATTAGAACCTAAGCCCGTAAAAAAACTATCACGCAAAGCAGGTGAATTACTACAGTTAGCACCAACGATCTGCCGATTTCGTCCCGCACCCACCATCCATAGTGGGAAATCGCCGGAATAAAAGCAATGCCATATACTAGCTGTCAGCAAATAGAGAATGTCGAGTGCTATTTTCAAAAGCAATCCGACACTTAACGACGTCAACAGCGCTCCAAAACCTGCTTCCACGAGAAGTTTTCGGACTGTGAATGTCCTACCCTTCGTCCACTCCCACTCCATCCCGAAAAAGCGAAGCATTTGGCATTCGGTAGTGGGCGTAATCATGCGCAGGAATTTCTCATGAAGAAAGTTTGGTAAGACCGTCAAATGTTGGCCAGGGTTGCCGAGAAAATTGGTAGGCCGTCAAACACTTGAAAGGCCAAACCTTGCAACTCGGAAACCAACAAAAAGAAGCCTTTGAAACAGCATTCGAAGCATAACCTGCCCATAAATGGCACCCCTCCACTCTCAAACTTCGATTAACATCTGAACGAATATTCCACAGCCCGAAACTTCATGTCACTACCTACCCAATATAGACCCTCAACTAGCGTAACGTTCATCGCGACGACGAACCATTGCCCTCCCACCGCACCTTTTGCGAGTTGTCTCTCAACTCCTTGGTCTTTAGTTTCGAAAACTCGCTGAAGGAGCAGGTCTGTCTCTGTGTTTTTACTCCTAACGTTTCTACCGGTTAAATAAACTCTTTCTCTTCTTTCAGTAGACTATTAACACACAGCGCAACAACCAAACCATACAGATTGTGTCGCAAGATGTCAATTCGTTCCGCGTTTTGAGCTTAAAATGAAATGAGCAAATGAAATCAAAAACAAAAAATTTGCTCTGTCCCATTTTCCTCGCACTAATCAAATGCGCTTTTCTACGAAATCGATCGGTCGCACAAATTTTTAGGTGAAAGACTCATTGACGCGCTTTTGCTCTTGCAACCGCATTATGCGTTGTGGGCGAACGAGCATATGTGACCTCGCTAATTCAAATTCATCGCCCACTGGACGTACACCAAAGAAATCTGGCAGATGCGGAATGATTCAGGAACGGTCCTCTCTACATTAGTGCCCAAGATGATCTAGCAATTTCTAAGGTGAACGCTGAGAATGTCCACAAAAAAAAAAAAAAACCCACTCATTCTACAGAAGTTCGGCTTACCCTTCACTCTGATCTGAAAACGATCACATTAAAACACCCACTTACTGCTTCACCAGCAGGTTCCATCTCGACCCGACAAAAATTCCCCGCATCGCTTTAGCTTCTACTTCAACCTTTCCTATTTACTGATTGCAGATTTGAAACTGATACCCCCGACGGGCCACCGTGCACTGGCTTTATTTTAAATTCGTAACCCTCAAAACTTTCCGCATTTGCCAGTTTCGTAGCAATTTCAACTCACTCCGACATCCAGCGATAAGAAAAAAATCAGATCAAGCTCATCGGGTAGCGATGCTACGTTAGTCGTATCGCGCAAAGGAGTCTCCGTGAATCGTATTAGATGAGCAGAAAAGCACACATACATATATGCTAACCCCGTATGAAAGCTTTACTATCGACCAAGAGTGAACCTCTACAAATTTACCTGCACAATCGCTATAAAATGAAGCATCTCCACTCGAGACGATCAGTAAAACAAGTTTTTGATGCAAAAAGTTCGTACAAATTAGATATCCAAGTAACCAAATGCTGGAGGGATAGAGCATCCAACCGAATGATCTACCCATTATATTGCACTTGCAAACTTGAATGCAAAAATATTTATCACAGGTGAGCACCAATCCAGCATTCACAAACATCACATGAAATAACACCATAATGCCATTATATACATGATTCGCCGATAAAGACAATATCCGATAAAATCGTCCACCTGGATATATGCCTTTGATATTTGAGCACTGAGTAATGTGTTTCAAAATTACGAGTGGTATAAGCGTTTTCAGGATGTAAGATTTTGAACAAAAGGATATCGCAATCTTTAAGGACATTCTTAGTGTTTAGACGGTAAATACAGACGACCAGAAATCTTAGATGATATATGAACATTTACACTATTTAGTGATTAAGCAAGGAACACATGAGGAAGTCACTTATCGTTATAAAAACATAAGTGCTCGTTGTAAAAATTTAACGACATATAAGCCAACTTATCAATCTGCACATTTGCCGTAGCATCTACTTGAATATATAATGGGGTCAACAAAAAGAATTACAACGCAAGTGTGTGACCTTACAGGTAAAGACTACAGGGACAAGACTTCAAGAATAATCACAAAGTAAGCGTATAGATTTAAAAAAGAAATCTGTCACATGAAAAGGGTTCAGATTAAAAGGAAAAAGGCGAAGCTAAGTTAGAATTAATAATTTTGACGAGAAAATGATTTTTCACACCCTTAGCCTCTCTATAAAACGAACATATCGAAATTTTTCGTACGACAAACCCTTCCCCACAAAACAAACCCAGGAAACCCCCAAAAACAATGAGAAGGACAGTAGCAACCTAAATGGGCAAAATGGACAAGGACACGTCCACATGCAAGTTTAAAAAATTAAAGAACAAAAGGATACATGCACAAACCACCACAAGCTTTTATCACAGATTATAAAGAAATCAACAAGATAGCCGAATAATATCACAAAAAAAAAAAAATATCTGCAAGGAAATACATCGCGAAATATTCAATAAAAAGACCATCACACAAGTGAACAGGATGAGACAGTTTCACTAAACAGCGACAATAATCATTGCAACGCAGTCCAATGAGATAAAATAGTCCATTAACCAAAAAGCTTACTTCATTTATGTCTTTCAAAACGAGATGAGATATCCATCTTTGGTCAAAAATCCGCGTCAAGTCCCAATAGGAAACTGACATATAAAGTTAGTGCAAATCCGTCCTCGATTAAAAATGGGCTACACCGCTTAAAGAATGGACCATGTGAGCATAAACTTTCAAGGAATAATACACATATACAAATACAGATTAAACGAGAAATAAATCCCCACAAGAAATCGGACACAAAAGAAGGCCCATCGTCAAGGACGTCCTACACTTGGGATGTCGTCACATTATTTATCTCTGCCATACTGGGGCCTGCAAACAAACTCCCGTCCATCACAAATGTATTTCCGAATATCGCTTAAAATTCTGTAAGAGAATGCCGAATTTTCAACCAATAAAAACTTCGGCTGTATGCCACCATCGATTGTAAACCTGAATCCCATTTGAAGAACGCTCGATCAAAATCAAGAAACTGAGTCAATTTTTAAAAACAAATAAAACTATTGCCGTCATATTTGCTTTATGCTGAATTCAGTGTGTGTGCCTGAGCGCTAATCACCCACACACTCGTTTGCTGGATGATTAGCACTCAGGCACACTGAATTGAGCATAAAGGCAAATATGACGGCTCAGATACCGATAGTTTTATTTCAGTTTTTAAAAATTGACTCACTTTCTTGATTTTGATCGAGCATTCTTTAAATGGGATTCAGGTTTACAATCGACGGTGGCATATAGCCGAAGTTTTTACTGGTTGAAAATTCGGCATTCCCTTCTAGAGTTTTAAGCGATCTATGCGATCACTTAATCCGCTCTTTATTACCCGATCGAAAAAGCATAATATCTTATAGAATCGATCGGCGCGTGTGGACTTCCATGAAGGCCTATCGGCTATTTACTTTTTTATAACATCCAAATGAATAAATTAAATTCGAAAAAAAAAAATCATCCCCAAACTTTTTTATGAAAAAACGACAAGGAAATTCAACGTCAATTATAAACACATCAAAAACCTGAAGAAATTAATCGAGGGTTTGGACTTAGGCCATCTTTGATGTATTCTTACATTAAAGATGGCGTAAGTCCAAACCCTCGATTTTTATAACAACTATCTTACAGATTAAATTTATCCACGCAAAAACAATGTAGAATCGTCGCTGTCTAGAGCGATTAACCAGTTTTCCTGCTACTGCTAAACGACATCGCAAGAAAACGCCAGCTCCCACGTCAAATATCCGACATCAACACAATTAGAGCAAGCTGTCATATTAGTTTTTCGCATATCGGTAGCGCAAATTTGGACACTTTAATTTAAAAAAAAAAAAAAACCCCAAAACTTCGTGGATAAAATACTCCCTCTCTTAAAACAAACAAATTATGAACAATCTAGTTGGTATATATAACATAACTGGTTGATTGCATCCCCCAATAGTTCTCTCTAAAACACATTATGGACAAAATAAGGTAAAAGAAAACCAGGGAAAAAACTAACCGGGAGGCGATCCACCTTCATTCTGCCAACTTTTGCGCGAGGCCCTCGCATTCCCCTGCAAAAGATTCCTTGTTAGGCTCTACTGTAACAAAATTATGGCAAACTGAGAGAAAGGGAACTATTTTGCACCTGAACGTTGCTAACACAGTTACTCGACTAGGAAGGATATGAGCTATATCGTTTCTGTCAAATTATCTGGCAAATAAACTAGTTCCTATCAAAACGATTCAATATCGAACTGATCTCCTACTCCAGAAACGATTAGAACCTAAGCCCGTAAAAAAACTATCACGCAAAGCAGGTGAATTACTACAGTTAGCACCAACGATCTGCCGATTTCGTCCCGCACCCACCATCCATAGTGGGAAATCGCCGGAATAAAAGCAATGCCATATACTAGCTGTCAGCAAATAGAGAATGTCGAGTGCTATTTTCAAAAGCAATCCGACACTTAACGACGTCAACAGCGCTCCAAAACCTGCTTCCACGAGAAGTTTTCGGACTGTGAATGTCCTACCCTTCGTCCACTCCCACTCCATCCCGAAAAAGCGAAGCATTTGGCATTCGGTAGTGGGCGTAATCATGCGCAGGAATTTCTCATGAAGAAAGTTTGGTAAGACCGTCAAATGTTGGCCAGGGTTGCCGAGAAAATTGGTAGGCCGTCAAACACTTGAAAGGCCAAACCTTGCAACTCGGAAACCAACAAAAAGAAGCCTTTGAAACAGCATTCGAAGCATAACCTGCCCATAAATGGCACCCCTCCACTCTCAAACTTCGATTAACATCTGAACGAATATTCCACAGCCCGAAACTTCATGTCACTACCTACCCAATATAGACCCTCAACTAGCGTAACGTTCATCGCGACGACGAACCATTGCCCTCCCACCGCACCTTTTGCGAGTTGTCTCTCAACTCCTTGGTCTTTAGTTTCGAAAACTCGCTGAAGGAGCAGGTCTGTCTCTGTGTTTTTACTCCTAACGTTTCTACCGGTTAAATAAACTCTTTCTCTTCTTTCAGTAGACTATTAACACACAGCGCAACAACCAAACCATACAGATTGTGTCGCAAGATGTCAATTCGTTCCGCGTTTTGAGCTTAAAATGAAATGAGCAAATGAAATCAAAAACAAAAAATTTGCTCTGTCCCATTTTCCTCGCACTAATCAAATGCGCTTTTCTACGAAATCGATCGGTCGCACAAATTTTTAGGTGAAAGACTCATTGACGCGCTTTTGCTCTTGCAACCGCATTATGCGTTGTGGGCGAACGAGCATATGTGACCTCGCTAATTCAAATTCATCGCCCACTGGACGTACACCAAAGAAATCTGGCAGATGCGGAATGATTCAGGAACGGTCCTCTCTACATTAGTGCCCAAGATGATCTAGCAATTTCTAAGGTGAACGCTGAGAATGTCCACAAAAAAAAAAAAAACCCACTCATTCTACAGAAGTTCGGCTTACCCTTCACTCTGATCTGAAAACGATCACATTAAAACACCCACTTACTGCTTCACCAGCAGGTTCCATCTCGACCCGACAAAAATTCCCCGCATCGCTTTAGCTTCTACTTCAACCTTTCCTATTTACTGATTGCAGATTTGAAACTGATACCCCCGACGGGCCACCGTGCACTGGCTTTATTTTAAATTCGTAACCCTCAAAACTTTCCGCATTTGCCAGTTTCGTAGCAATTTCAACTCACTCCGACATCCAGCGATAAGAAAAAAATCAGATCAAGCTCATCGGGTAGCGATGCTACGTTAGTCGTATCGCGCAAAGGAGTCTCCGTGAATCGTATTAGATGAGCAGAAAAGCACACATACATATATGCTAACCCCGTATGAAAGCTTTACTATCGACCAAGAGTGAACCTCTACAAATTTACCTGCACAATCGCTATAAAATGAAGCATCTCCACTCGAGACGATCAGTAAAACAAGTTTTTGATGCAAAAAGTTCGTACAAATTAGATATCCAAGTAACCAAATGCTGGAGGGATAGAGCATCCAACCGAATGATCTACCCATTATATTGCACTTGCAAACTTGAATGCAAAAATATTTATCACAGGTGAGCACCAATCCAGCATTCACAAACATCACATGAAATAACACCATAATGCCATTATATACATGATTCGCCGATAAAGACAATATCCGATAAAATCGTCCACCTGGATATATGCCTTTGATATTTGAGCACTGAGTAATGTGTTTCAAAATTACGAGTGGTATAAGCGTTTTCAGGATGTAAGATTTTGAACAAAAGGATATCGCAATCTTTAAGGACATTCTTAGTGTTTAGACGGTAAATACAGACGACCAGAAATCTTAGATGATATATGAACATTTACACTATTTAGTGATTAAGCAAGGAACACATGAGGAAGTCACTTATCGTTATAAAAACATAAGTGCTCGTTGTAAAAATTTAACGACATATAAGCCAACTTATCAATCTGCACATTTGCCGTAGCATCTACTTGAATATATAATGGGGTCAACAAAAAGAATTACAACGCAAGTGTGTGACCTTACAGGTAAAGACTACAGGGACAAGACTTCAAGAATAATCACAAAGTAAGCGTATAGATTTAAAAAAGAAATCTGTCACATGAAAAGGGTTCAGATTAAAAGGAAAAAGGCGAAGCTAAGTTAGAATTAATAATTTTGACGAGAAAATGATTTTTCACACCCTTAGCCTCTCTATAAAACGAACATATCGAAATTTTTCGTACGACAAACCCTTCCCCACAAAACAAACCCAGGAAACCCCCAAAAACAATGAGAAGGACAGTAGCAACCTAAATGGGCAAAATGGACAAGGACACGTCCACATGCAAGTTTAAAAAATTAAAGAACAAAAGGATACATGCACAAACCACCACAAGCTTTTATCACAGATTATAAAGAAATCAACAAGATAGCCGAATAATATCACAAAAAAAAAAAATATCTGCAAGGAAATACATCGCGAAATATTCAATAAAAAGACCATCACACAAGTGAACAGGATGAGACAGTTTCACTAAACAGCGACAATAATCATTGCAACGCAGTCCAATGAGATAAAATAGTCCATTAACCAAAAAGCTTACTTCATTTATGTCTTTCAAAACGAGATGAGATATCCATCTTTGGTCAAAAATCCGCGTCAAGTCCCAATAGGAAACTGACATATAAAGTTAGTGCAAATCCGTCCTCGATTAAAAATGGGCTACACCGCTTAAAGAATGGACCATGTGAGCATAAACTTTCAAGGAATAATACACATATACAAATACAGATTAAACGAGAAATAAATCCCCACAAGAAATCGGACACAAAAGAAGGCCCATCGTCAAGGACGTCCTACACTTGGGATGTCGTCACATTATTTATCTCTGCCATACTGGGGCCTGCAAACAAACTCCCGTCCATCACAAATGTATTTCCGAATATCGCTTAAAATTCTGTAAGAGAATGCCGAATTTTCAACCAATAAAAACTTCGGCTGTATGCCACCATCGATTGTAAACCTGAATCCCATTTGAAGAACGCTCGATCAAAATCAAGAAACTGAGTCAATTTTTAAAAACAAATAAAACTATTGCCGTCATATTTGCCTTTATGCTGAATTCAGTGTGTGTGCCTGAGCGCTAATCACCCACACACTCGTTTGCTGGATGATTAGCACTCAGGCACACTGAATTGAGCATAAAGGCAAATATGACGGCTCAGATACCGATAGTTTTATTTCAGTTTTTAAAAATTGACTCACTTTCTTGATTTTGATCGAGCATTCTTTAAATGGGATTCAGGTTTACAATCGACGGTGGCATATAGCCGAAGTTTTTACTGGTTGAAAATTCGGCATTCCCTTCTAGAGTTTTAAGCGATCTATGCGATCACTTAATCCGCTCTTTATTACCCGATCGAAAAAGCATAATATCTTATAGAATCGATCGGCGCGTGTGGACTTCCATGAAGGCCTATCGGCTATTTACTTTTTTATAACATCCAAATGAATAAATTAATCTAAAAAAAAAAAATCATCCCCAAACTTTTTTATGAAAAAACGACAAGGAAATTCAACGTCAATTATAAACACATCAAAAACCTGAAGAAATTAATCGAGGGTTTGGACTTAGGCCATCTTTGATGTATTCTTACATTAAAGATGGCGTAAGTCCAAACCCTCGATTTTTATAACAACTATCTTACAGATTAAATTTATCCACGCAAAAACAATGTAGAATCGTCGCTGTCTAGAGCGATTAACCAGTTTTCCTGCTACTGCTAAACGACATCGCAAGAAAACGCCAGCTCCCACGTCAAATATCCGACATCAACACAATTAGAGCAAGCTGTCATATTAGTTTTTCGCATATCGGTAGCGCAAATTTGGACACTTTAATTTAAAAAAAAAAAAACCCCAAAACTTCGTGGATAAAATACTCCCTCTCTTAAAACAAACAAATTATGAACAATCTAGTTGGTATATATAACATAACTGGTTGATTGCATCCCCCAATAGTTCTCTCTAAAACACATTATGGACAAAATAAGGTAAAAGAAAACCAGGGAAAAAACTAACCGGGAGGCGATCCACCTTCATTCTGCCAACTTTTGCGCGAGGCCCTCGCATTCCCCTGCAAAAGATTCCTTGTTAGGCTCTACTGTAACAAAATTATGGCAAACTGAGAGAAAGGGAACTATTTTGCACCTGAACGTTGCTAACACAGTTACTCGACTAGGAAGGATATGAGCTATATCGTTTCTGTCAAATTATCTGGCAAATAAACTAGTTCCTATCAAAACGATTCAATATCGAACTGATCTCCTACTCCAGAAACGATTAGAACCTAAGCCCGTAAAAAAACTATCACGCAAAGCAGGTGAATTACTACAGTTAGCACCAACGATCTGCCGATTTCGTCCCGCACCCACCATCCATAGTGGGAAATCGCCGGAATAAAAGCAATGCCATATACTAGCTGTCAGCAAATAGAGAATGTCGAGTGCTATTTTCAAAAGCAATCCGACACTTAACGACGTCAACAGCGCTCCAAAACCTGCTTCCACGAGAAGTTTTCGGACTGTGAATGTCCTACCCTTCGTCCACTCCCACTCCATCCCGAAAAAGCGAAGCATTTGGCATTCGGTAGTGGGCGTAATCATGCGCAGGAATTTCTCATGAAGAAAGTTTGGTAAGACCGTCAAATGTTGGCCAGGGTTGCCGAGAAAATTGGTAGGCCGTCAAACACTTGAAAGGCCAAACCTTGCAACTCGGAAACCAACAAAAAGAAGCCTTTGAAACAGCATTCGAAGCATAACCTGCCCATAAATGGCACCCCTCCACTCTCAAACTTCGATTAACATCTGAACGAATATTCCACAGCCCGAAACTTCATGTCACTACCTACCCAATATAGACCCTCAACTAGCGTAACGTTCATCGCGACGACGAACCATTGCCCTCCCACCGCACCTTTTGCGAGTTGTCTCTCAACTCCTTGGTCTTTAGTTTCGAAAACTCGCTGAAGGAGCAGGTCTGTCTCTGTGTTTTTACTCCTAACGTTTCTACCGGTTAAATAAACTCTTTCTCTTCTTTCAGTAGACTATTAACACACAGCGCAACAACCAAACCATACAGATTGTGTCGCAAGATGTCAATTCGTTCCGCGTTTTGAGCTTAAAATGAAATGAGCAAATGAAATCAAAAACAAAAAATTTGCTCTGTCCCATTTTCCTCGCACTAATCAAATGCGCTTTTCTACGAAATCGATCGGTCGCACAAATTTTTAGGTGAAAGACTCATTGACGCGCTTTTGCTCTTGCAACCGCATTATGCGTTGTGGGCGAACGAGCATATGTGACCTCGCTAATTCAAATTCATCGCCCACTGGACGTACACCAAAGAAATCTGGCAGATGCGGAATGATTCAGGAACGGTCCTCTCTACATTAGTGCCCAAGATGATCTAGCAATTTCTAAGGTGAACGCTGAGAATGTCCACAAAAAAAAAAAAAACCCATTCTACAGAAGTTCGGCTTACCCTTCACTCTGATCTGAAAACGATCACATTAAAACACCCACTTACTGCTTCACCAGCAGGTTCCATCTCGACCCGACAAAAATTCCCCGCATCGCTTTAGCTTCTACTTCAACCTTTCCTATTTACTGATTGCAGATTTGAAACTGATACCCCCGACGGGCCACCGTGCACTGGCTTTATTTTAAATTCGTAACCCTCAAAACTTTCCGCATTTGCCAGTTTCGTAGCAATTTCAACTCACTCCGACATCCAGCGATAAGAAAAAAATCAGATCAAGCTCATCGGGTAGCGATGCTACGTTAGTCGTATCGCGCAAAGGAGTCTCCGTGAATCGTATTAGATGAGCAGAAAAGCACACATACATATATGCTAACCCCGTATGAAAGCTTTACTATCGACCAAGAGTGAACCTCTACAAATTTACCTGCACAATCGCTATAAAATGAAGCATCTCCACTCGAGACGATCAGTAAAACAAGTTTTTGATGCAAAAAGTTCGTACAAATTAGATATCCAAGTAACCAAATGCTGGAGGGATAGAGCATCCAACCGAATGATCTACCCATTATATTGCACTTGCAAACTTGAATGCAAAAATATTTATCACAGGTGAGCACCAATCCAGCATTCACAAACATCACATGAAATAACACCATAATGCCATTATATACATGATTCGCCGATAAAGACAATATCCGATAAAATCGTCCACCTGGATATATGCCTTTGATATTTGAGCACTGAGTAATGTGTTTCAAAATTACGAGTGGTATAAGCGTTTTCAGGATGTAAGATTTTGAACAAAAGGATATCGCAATCTTTAAGGACATTCTTAGTGTTTAGACGGTAAATACAGACGACCAGAAATCTTAGATGATATATGAACATTTACACTATTTAGTGATTAAGCAAGGAACACATGAGGAAGTCACTTATCGTTATAAAAACATAAGTGCTCGTTGTAAAAATTTAACGACATATAAGCCAACTTATCAATCTGCACATTTGCCGTAGCATCTACTTGAATATATAATGGGGTCAACAAAAAGAATTACAACGCAAGTGTGTGACCTTACAGGTAAAGACTACAGGGACAAGACTTCAAGAATAATCACAAAGTAAGCGTATAGATTTAAAAAAGAAATCTGTCACATGAAAAGGGTTCAGATTAAAAGGAAAAAGGCGAAGCTAAGTTAGAATTAATAATTTTGACGAGAAAATGATTTTTCACACCCTTAGCCTCTCTATAAAACGAACATATCGAAATTTTTCGTACGACAAACCCTTCCCCACAAAACAAACCCCCAAAAACAATGAGAAGGACAGTAGCAACCTAAATGGGCAAAATGGACAAGGACACGTCCACATGCAAGTTTAAAAAATTAAAGAACAAAAGGATACATGCACAAACCACCACAAGCTTTTATCACAGATTATAAAGAAATCAACAAGATAGCCGAATAATATCACAAAAAAAAAAAAATATCTGCAAGGAAATACATCGCGAAATATTCAATAAAAAGACCATCACACAAGTGAACAGGATGAGACAGTTTCACTAAACAGCGACAATAATCATTGCAACGCAGTCCAATGAGATAAAATAGTCCATTAACCAAAAAGCTTACTTCATTTATGTCTTTCAAAACGAGATGAGATATCCATCTTTGGTCAAAAATCCGCGTCAAGTCCCAATAGGAAACTGACATATAAAGTTAGTGCAAATCCGTCCTCGATTAAAAATGGGCTACACCGCTTAAAGAATGGACCATGTGAGCATAAACTTTCAAGGAATAATACACATATACAAATACAGATTAAACGAGAAATAAATCCCCACAAGAAATCGGACACAAAAGAAGGCCCATCGTCAAGGACGTCCTACACTTGGGATGTCGTCACATTATTTATCTCTGCCATACTGGGGCCTGCAAACAAACTCCCGTCCATCACAAATGTATTTCCGAATATCGCTTAAAATTCTGTAAGAGAATGCCGAATTTTCAACCAATAAAAACTTCGGCTGTATGCCACCATCGATTGTAAACCTGAATCCCATTTGAAGAACGCTCGATCAAAATCAAGAAACTGAGTCAATTTTTAAAAACAAATAAAACTATTGCCGTCATATTTGCCTTTATGCTGAATTCAGTGTGTGTGCCTGAGCGCTAATCACCCACACACTCGTTTGCTGGATGATTAGCACTCAGGCACACTGAATTGAGCATAAAGGCAAATATGACGGCTCAGATACCGATAGTTTTATTTCAGTTTTTAAAAATTGACTCACTTTCTTGATTTTGATCGAGCATTCTTTAAATGGGATTCAGGTTTACAATCGACGGTGGCATATAGCCGAAGTTTTTACTGGTTGAAAATTCGGCATTCCCTTCTAGAGTTTTAAGCGATCTATGCGATCACTTAATCCGCTCTTTATTACCCGATCGAAAAAGCATAATATCTTATAGAATCGATCGGCGCGTGTGGACTTCCATGAAGGCCTATCGGCTATTTACTTTTTTATAACATCCAAATGAATAAATTAAATTCGAAAAAAAAATCATCCCCAAACTTTTTTATGAAAAAACGACAAGGAAATTCAACGTCAATTATAAACACATCAAAAACCTGAAGAAATTAATCGAGGGTTTGGACTTAGGCCATCTTTGATGTATTCTTACATTAAAGATGGCGTAAGTCCAAACCCTCGATTTTTATAACAACTATCTTACAGATTAAATTTATCCACGCAAAAACAATGTAGAATCGTCGCTGTCTAGAGCGATTAACCAGTTTTCCTGCTACTGCTAAACGACATCGCAAGAAAACGCCAGCTCCCACGTCAAATATCCGACATCAACACAATTAGAGCAAGCTGTCATATTAGTTTTTCGCATATCGGTAGCGCAAATTTGGACACTTTAATTTAAAAAAAAAAAAAACCCCAAAACTTCGTGGATAAAATACTCCCTCTCTTAAAACAAACAAATTATGAACAATCTAGTTGGTATATATAACATAACTGGTTGATTGCATCCCCCAATAGTTCTCTCTAAAACACATTATGGACAAAATAAGGTAAAAGAAAACCAGGGAAAAAACTAACCGGGAGGCGATCCACCTTCATTCTGCCAACTTTTGCGCGAGGCCCTCGCATTCCCCTGCAAAAGATTCCTTGTTAGGCTCTACTGTAACAAAATTATGGCAAACTGAGAGAAAGGGAACTATTTTGCACCTGAACGTTGCTAACACAGTTACTCGACTAGGAAGGATATGAGCTATATCGTTTCTGTCAAATTATCTGGCAAATAAACTAGTTCCTATCAAAACGATTCAATATCGAACTGATCTCCTACTCCAGAAACGATTAGAACCTAAGCCCGTAAAAAAACTATCACGCAAAGCAGGTGAATTACTACAGTTAGCACCAACGATCTGCCGATTTCGTCCCGCACCCACCATCCATAGTGGGAAATCGCCGGAATAAAAGCAATGCCATATACTAGCTGTCAGCAAATAGAGAATGTCGAGTGCTATTTTCAAAAGCAATCCGACACTTAACGACGTCAACAGCGCTCCAAAACCTGCTTCCACGAGAAGTTTTCGGACTGTGAATGTCCTACCCTTCGTCCACTCCCACTCCATCCCGAAAAAGCGAAGCATTTGGCATTCGGTAGTGGGCGTAATCATGCGCAGGAATTTCTCATGAAGAAAGTTTGGTAAGACCGTCAAATGTTGGCCAGGGTTGCCGAGAAAATTGGTAGGCCGTCAAACACTTGAAAGGCCAAACCTTGCAACTCGGAAACCAACAAAAAGAAGCCTTTGAAACAGCATTCGAAGCATAACCTGCCCATAAATGGCACCCCTCCACTCTCAAACTTCGATTAACATCTGAACGAATATTCCACAGCCCGAAACTTCATGTCACTACCTACCCAATATAGACCCTCAACTAGCGTAACGTTCATCGCGACGACGGGCAAGAAATATGGGATGCTCTTTATAATAAGTTGAACAGATTCGCATTCATTGGCTCAGTGTAATCTGGAAGTGAATATTTCTGGAGAAAATACAATCAGAAAATTAACACAAACAGCTTTTGACATATCAACTGCTAACTCTACGGTCGATAGTGAGATAAAAAAGCGGCTTTTGACATAAACTCACTTAAGGTCACAGATAAGACAAAAGCTGGCAAGCTTATGCGACTGTAAAGTTGAAAAAAACTTAAATAACTCTCGGACAATTCAAGCTCCACGACGTACGCGTCTCATTTGTCAGGCGAAGCAAAGGAAATGAGCAGGAACTTTTATGTCTGAACAAGAGAAATGGGCTAAGAATCCTCGAGGATCTCAACAAAGACGAAAAAATGTCGTTCACCAGCACAATCCTTACTTCATTCCATGCTGCTCAGGGCCACGAGAGGGAATGAATGAATAACCAAAATCTTATTCCACAAGACGACCACGACTGTAGTCGCATCCAGGGTGGTATACCACAACAGCAAAACTACACATAAAACACGATCTGTGAGTGGAAGCAGATGTTATTCTCCATTAAACAACTAAATTTATGCGGCTTTAACTCATAAAATTGCCCATTATTGAAAGAAGCAAAAATGTATGAAAAACTCTGCACGAAACAGAGATTCTCACTTGGCAGTAGAGCAGAAAATTGCAAAGGCAAAAAACAGGAGAGGAAAATGAAAGGAGTGGAGAGATCCGCTCCTTTCACCAGTTCCCTCCCACCATGACTCATTCCGCCTTCACGACTGCTGGAGGTTTGATAAATTCGAACATTTTGGATCGGTGCAGCATTTCCAAAACAACACTTTCAATATCGTTTAGTTTCGCTCAGTCGATCACGAAGTTCAGACAACCTGCACCACAAATAATCAACATTGTAGAACTTTACATGTTCTCTCATCTAAATTAATAAGTAAAAACATAAAACTCACAGGACAACCTCGTCCAGATCACCTGCGAAAGCGTGATTCTCGCTCAAAGCTGAAACGAATCTAAAGTGTTAAACAATTACAGCAAAGTGTACATTTACGTGAAGCAGATATATATATATATATATATATATATATATATATATATATATATTATATATATCTGCTTCACATGCATCATGTAAATGTGGTTCCTTCCACTATTATATCCTCCCCAAGAAAACCTCTGTCATCTCTTAGCGACACAAATGGCCATCCTGTGTAACCCACGTAACCGCCCCAAACGTATAAAACTGTTTAAAGTTTCGGGAATAGTCAACAACTATGCTGCACACTAAAAGATCACTCCCCTGCCTATATTCGCAGTCTCATCATAATAAGGAAGCATAAGCAGTCACATTTGCATATAACTTCACCGACCAACCCTTGGACAAGTTTATTAAAATAAGGATACCTTTTTTAATAAGCTGAACGGTCAAAATGGACTCGTTTTCCAGTTCATACAAAAGTTTTTTCAGCAGTGCAGCTGGTCAACTTCTTCTATACATGAGTTCATGCTCAACATAAGAATAGATACGAAGAATATGAAGCAAAGTAAAAGAAGATAATTTTCACATATTTGAAATAATGACCAATTTCACTGTTTTGATAATATTCTGTCAGGTGATATGGACTTCAACAAACACTCTACAAATGATATGGATTTCCTAAAAGAACAAAAAAAGATTCTCATAAGTGCATTTGAACGCGTTTTTTTACCTAGCACAAATATTTGCATGATTCTGCATAGTGAAAATGATAGGAACATTGACCTAGACTAAAACCATTCAGGTGATCAAAACTTTTTGGGTCACAAGAACAGAATAAATTCTACAAATCAATTCCACAAGATGATAAAACCTTACTGCTGCCGTTGTTGGTGCTATTTGTAGATAAGTCGATTTCCCGCGCCGTCGTTCCACCGCTTGAGCCCACGGTCGTCTTCGCCCCAACACTATCGCTCGATACCACGCTTTCTTCGTTGCGTTCTATAATGACACTCTAATCAGCTATAATAATATAATAATGTGCATCGCTGGAAACTACCATCAAAATGCTATGCAAATGAAGGACTCATCTCAGTAATGGAATATGAATATTTTCGCGACCTTACTTAACTTTACAAAGTGAATACCTGCCTCAGCAATTGAATCCACCTTCACAATGCAAATCTGAATTGCATTTTTTAAAACAACTTAGCATCCCTATAAACGCAGGATGGTGAACTCTTGCACTTGCTCTAATGAAGCTCCAAGAGAGCAACCAAGTGAACAGAAGCCTCTCCTCCCAAAAAAGATTTCATAGTTGTTTCGCAGTGGAGATTTCATAGTTCCCGATTAGAAGCCACCCATCAACAAACATACTGACCCTTTTAAAGACTCCAGATCTCCTGTCCTGGAAGGTTTTTTGCGCATGCCAGGGATTTTATGTAGCGTCTCATTCCTAGTCTCCGGTGGTTTTCAACATGAACCCCTCACTGTAGATTCTCCACGACCTCCTTGTCCAACACCTAAACACAGCATACAAACCGTAAGCAAAATGAGCGGCGGAGTTTTTACTGCTAAAATAGCTTATATTCCATATTATTTCTACCGACCTCACTAATATCGCACGATTTTTTAAACGAGATTCTTAAAATTTCTACAAAATTCCTGGAATAAATGCGGTCATTACGGATGAATGTGACTGCCATAATCACTTCCACCCACCTATAACACTCTCCACGACATTTTATTCTGCATAATTAAGTTTGCTTCAATAAAAACAACATCCCTCTGCATAGAAATTTATTATATAAGCAATGAACTGGAACTAAGTAAGCCATAACAACATACCGCGTGCAAGAGAGCGATAAATAGCCTCTCGTTTCTCGTGCTCGACCAGATGCCGCGCCCTCTCCTCCTGGCGTCTCTTCTTCGTCGCAAAACGACGCAACTTCTCCCTGCCCACATTGAATTCCCGCACGAGAACCTCATCGCCCACCTCTTAAAAACGTATTCTACAAATAAGACATCAGTACCGTTCAATCACCACAGTCACATGTGACAATATTTCAAGTTTCTCAACACACTCTATATCCATTTCCCTTTCTAAGTCTTACTCTTTACACCCATGATGTACGCCACTAAAAATCATCGCGGCGAACGCTGTGAGATTTGCAAATTAGGGACAAATCGACCGTCCAACTTTCTGGCATCTTTCTGACAACTCAACTATCAGTTATTTAGTCATCTCACCCTGGGATTCTTCTTTTAGACACAATCCCTCCCCAAACGGCATAAGGCTACATAAACGACAAAATTCTGAGTGCCTGTACAGCATGCCAAAGTCCCAACGTCCGAAAAGCAAGAATCTAAATCACCTTTCCTGAAAGTGTAATGGAAAATCTGATTTGCCAATCTGAACTGTGGAGAATTACACTCCAATTTCATGGCATTGTCAGCTAATTTCTCACCTTCATTCACTTATTTTTTCAATATATTCGGCAACCACACAACATTTCATATTTCATAGGCAATGCGTAAGTAATTCCTACAAAAAAATTACCGTTTGCTTAGAGAAGCAAACAGCATCACACTGAGTATTTTCATCTCCACAACACTAAAAAAAGCGACATCTACCTAAACAGGAAGGAGTGGGGAATCTGCGGCCCAGCCGCGGCACAGATCCTAAGCGATAAGAACGAGGAATTGATAGCGCTTGGGCCGTGAGAGTGGGTAGAATCGCGGCCCAGTCGCACGGAAAGGGGACCGACGGCAGTTTTCTATCGAAACTACCATTCGACGAAGACTGCTAAATTGCTATGAAACAAATCGGTTGTGTACGGAGCATTCCCACACGGCAAAGAAAGGATTTCCTGACGGCTGTGTTCGAAGACCAAAGAATCCCATATTCTCGCGGCCTGGTACCAAATTCCCTTTCCACGGCAGCCGGACCGATGCATTCCCCATCTTTTGTCCTAGCCACAGCGCCACGCGGGGGCCAGAGCATGCAATCCTTATCTCTCACGAAGAAATCATCTTATGAATTTTGATCAACGTCCAGCCATCGATAGCTCGACGTAATAAGTGTTTCGGCGATGCAATAATGCTTTTTGAAGCTAAGACAATGTCGCGACCCTATCTAGGGTAGCCTAGACTAAGCTAAAACCTTCGGTGGATGAGATCTTTCAGAAAACATCCTCCACTTATGATGTATTTATCAAAGCGCAAAACCCCAACAACTTGAGGAAGGTTTGTAATCCTCCTTTGGTATCAGCTGAATGACGAAACGTCGACGAAGCTTCTACTATCTTCTTTATGTAAAAAGAAACCTTGCAGCAAAAATGGGGACGATCTCAAGGCAGAGAAAAAAAAAGAAAACTATTAACGACGACAAGAATTTCCGAAAGAGAATGACAGAAGTCGATGAATCCTCGGAAGTCATAGGAATTTCCTCTACGAAACTGAAAGGAAGATTTTTCGAATAAGAAAAATCGAAAGCATCCACAACGCTGAAAACATTCCAGCAAGACAGAGACAGAGGTCGCCTTTCTTGAAACCTGTAGGACATTTTTAATCGCAAAAACCGATATCTCAAGAAATGAAGTAATTCAAAATGCTCTCCAGTTATCCGATTATTGGATTATTGGGCCAACAGGCAATCAATTTTAAGATGCCCGCCTCTATTACTTGACCAACGAATAAGACCTCAGCTCGCTGTAATTTTTAACCTACTTGCCAGCACTTCTGAGATACAAAATTTATGAAGGAGAAGTAATGTTGGCGATATCCCACTTGGCAGCGACCAAAGACCCTTTCAAAGCCTTGCAGGCTGACCGAAAAAAAAACATGGTCAACACTTGTGGCCAAGTTTGGGCTATCGTGGTGATTCAGCAGGACCAACCAAGTAGATACAACGCACGGAATCTATGCATTACCATACACACTTTCGCTAATGTTTGCGGAAATGGATTATTGTAAAGCCACGCTATGAAACATCTGAAGCTTACACCATATGCATAAAATTACAGGAACTAATAAAAAAGAGAAATGAACAATGCATTCGTCTAACGAACGAGCATTTACACATAAAGTTTTGAATGCCGGGTATGATAAGGTGAGGCCATTTCCATAGCCGAACGGTATCGTGGTAAAATCCTATGACGAACGCTGGAACAGGCCCACAATAAAACAGTAAATGTGCGAACAAGGGCGCAACTCCCGAACCCATCAGACTGCCTTTTTAAAATTCCCGTGCCTTTTGGCATTCCCCTCCACGTTTCCGACCCCTAACATCTCCGAAATCTGGAAAAGAAATACAATTTGATGATTTCATTACAACGCCGGATAAAGCATGGTATCGATATCAAAAAACTGCACAATATAAATCACCGAACTATAAATGCAAGTCACATATAACAACTTTTTACTAAACCTGCAAGATGTCCCACTTTTTGGCACTCTATCATGCATCTATCCTGTTCAATCATGTGTTCTTTCATTTGAGGCTCGCTGTTTATTGTCAGAAGGTAAACAGCGAGCCTATATGCCAGCCGCATTCTATGAAGCATCCACCCTGTCATTTACCTTTTCGTTCTTTACCTTCAGAATACAGAAAGCAGAAAAGAAATGCCCATTCAGCGTCACGATCCTCCCTCTTTAAGTCAAGTGAATGAACACTTAACGTCAAAGAATCATATAACGAACCAAATTGAAGCGATCGATCGTGCTCGTCGTCCGCCCTGCTAACTTCAACACCGCTTTCGGCGGAACGCACCGCTTCTGAAGTTTCCTTCGCCAGGACGGGTGGTAGAGGGCGACGTGCTTTTCCGTGTTCGCCAGTATCAACCGTCATTGTGCCAATTCCGCTGCTCGGCGTTAATGCAACATGAAATTAACCGCTACTCTTTACATACCGCACATCTTATTCCTTTCCAACTCACATAAACGAATGGAACGGAATATATTCCAGCCGCCACTACCAGCTGCAAACTTGTGAAAAGATGCAGCCAGCGCCATTTGAACGATAAGAAACGTTGACCGACTCATTCATTGCAAATCAAGAGATCCATAAGAATTAAAGATATTTGAGCACGGTAAATTAACTCAATCAGGAACAAAAAAGTCTCAGAACAGTTCCAAAGGTTTATATATATATATATATATATATATATATATATATATATATATATATATATATATATATATATATATAATGTGTGCACAAACGCGCACACATAACTTTTGCGCAAAAGAAAAAGAATGAAGCGATCTCACTGTAAAATTAAAATTCATACCTTGCTTGGAGCAGCAGGTACTGCTCTGACTTCCGCTTTGCCATTATGCATATCGCGGTTTCCAGCAACGACCTGAATTAGCCGATCATTAACTACCAAAGAGAAACCAGGACAAACTTTGGCTACCTGGCGTCAGTCGAGACGTGGCTTCATGTAAGTGCACAAAGTTTTTTATTTTTTACAAAAGAAGGAAAATTTCGGGCACAAAAGCGACTGCTCCCAGTCGAAAATTTTTGCCAATAAGATAGACACTCTGATGTATTTCCCTTTGTTGTTACTATACGATAAAGGAAAAGCCTTCAAAGATGACTTCCTTATAGCTCCCAAGTGCTCTTATTGCATCCACAACCGCTGCTATTCCCTTCACCACACGACCGCGAATGCGACCAAGTACAGTTCGTTGCAAGTTGTGAGAATTTCAAACAGTTATTACCCTTTGATCAACAACTGATTGTACTGTGCTATTCGACATCGAAGTAGATACGTGTCCTTGCAGTGGTCCCTCACGCTGTTGGGCAGATGCGGCTGTTACGACGGTCCTTCCATCTCCCGACTGCCCGTTGCGTTGGACCTTGCCTGATGACGCCTTGGAGGTTCTCACCACAACTGGCAATTCCACATGAAGAGAGCATCTGCAAAACAATGTCATAACTTTAAAACAGATATTACTATGTGTGTTTCCATCCGTTTTGTCTTTAATTTCAGCTCGCTATCCACTAATTGTGTGGCGATGAAATTTGGCTGTTACAGTCGTAAACAATACTTCATCTCGAGTGATCACTAACCGTTCCCCGAAGGAATTACTAGCATAACCTGTAAGGTTATCATGCCAAAACCAAACAAACAAATGGAAACGCATCACTATCAGATATTTTGTCGTTGTTTCTGAATATTCGAGGACTCGCTGGCATGGCGAACCGGAATCGACGCACAGAACGTAGATGAACATACTTATAATTAGTTCTTTCTGTGTCCTTACTCAGAATGAACCTTCTATCTGTTTCTCTCAAATTTCTACACATAAAGCGACTAAATTGGTATATTTAAACGCGATCAAACAGCCTGAAATTCGGAACTATATGATACTAGTGATGATCGTCGGGCTACAACCTCCACCGCAGAAATGATGCAGGCTCTTCTTCGTTCACGGAGATTTTCAAAAATGGCCAGGCGTTCACAAAAGACATGTTTTTTTCCAAAATATCGATGAGAATAGTGGGCGCTGCCATTTCTACCGCGGGTGATGACATGGACTGTTGAGTTCAAAAAAGCTTGTGACCCCAACAGTTTGAAAACCGTGCATATCGGTGATCAAAAAACGAACCCTAAAAATCGAACGTTGACGGCGCCCAAAACAACCCGACCCACCGATCCAGAGAAGCTGCGCACTTTTTTCGTTGGAATAAATCCTTGGGGTGTATAACCGCGTGGTTTATCTGAAAAAAAAGGTCAATATGCAATCAAAAAATCATTTCACAGTCAGCGAAAAACTCGAAACTACGATTATACAAATCATAACAATAGGACAAATCTCTTCGCTAGATACTGCTGCAAACTAAGATATAAACTTAAGACAGCGCATTCACACACTGGTAGACAAACATACGCATCAACAAAAAGTCATAGGAAACTTAACATCCTTCGTCTTCCGATCTAAGGTATACTAACTCTTATAAAATCCTCAACTACACTCCTCACAAGAAAAGAACGGTGATGATTTACAGCTCTTTGGGAGTACCGATAGAAGAACGTTTATGATTCAAACTTCTGAATCATTGCAGAACTTTTGCCATAAATTCTAAGGCCAACAATAATCAAAAGCCGGCAGATCTCAGTCATTATACCAATCGTTTAAAAATGAAGTTCGAGCAAGTTAGACGTTGGAAAAAACCACATGATATCTCAAATTTTCAACCAAATCCATCACAATCCCTCTGATAAAGTTTTTCTAGCTTTATTATCTGTAAATATGTTCCGCAGGAAAGTCAAACGCGGAACCATTAATGCCTGTCGCTATAATAATGCAGAGAAAGGAATGCGCCGGCGACTTGAAAAGTGAAGCTATAAGGAAGTAATGCAGTGATGTAGTCAAGGGACAATCAGATAATATAGCAACTAAGGAATCTTTAATGCGAATAAATATATACCACCTTTACACTAAAGAATATGCGCTAATCCATACAATATCAAACGCCTCCTGGAGGCGCAAGTTAATTCCGTTCTAATAAGAAGAGTAATACAGGACATTCAATACCGCATCAATAATTAGCTGATTGTTTGCTGTGGAAGCCGAGCTGCTTCTCACCGGCAATTTAAAAGTTTAATGAAGTGTTCAGGTATTAACACGTGAACTGAAAAAACTACCTTTCCTAGAAAACAAATGCCTATGCGCACATGCATGAGGACCTCATTTCTATCATACTGAAGCGCAAATCAAAACTGGAAGCCTTATAGCACATGCCTGTACCAAATCAAAGGCACACCACCCTAACGACCTAATCTCACGTTATTCTTCGAACCGAGACACAAAAAGCGATACAATTTTCAAATACCGCTCTTCTAGCATAACGCTTTCATAGACAGTGAAAATAACAACTCCGTAAAGAAATTAAAACTGAGGAGCTTTAATTATTTCGAGGTGAATGCCACGAACACCCTGCATTGGTCAATCAATCCCCTCGCAAAAACAACAAAAATCACCGGCACGAACAAGTGGGCCTGAGAGAGAAACGAAAGCCGAGTGAATAGAAACAGAAACTGCTTCATCTATTTGCTAGTTCTTTCACTCATCAGTGTCCTTTCCAAAAATAGGTCATTTCTACGTTGATCTCCCAGATACCGTTCTAGGATAAACCCTGAGAACTCTAAGAAGTATGAGTGTGCCAAAAGTGAGCACGATATGGCTCAGGCCATATGTGCAGTGTTGCAGATGTCAGTATTCAGATATCCCCACAACGCGTTCAAGCACTGTAAGAGTTTAGTCATCGAAGACATAGTTACTTTATCACACATCCATAGAAAACAGCATTGAACACTTTAGCATCCACGAGGATAAAGTTTGAGCTCAAAAATATTCATCAGTACAGTCCAGATGAAAAATACCTGCGACAGCTGCACTGCCACTAACACCTTAACGCTCTGCGTTGTCGCAGACATCGCTTTTAGCTCACACTCCACTTTCGCAATCCATCTGCGCAATACTCTGTTAACAAAGCGAATTTACGCAGGCAAAGATAAAAGACTTTACAACAGGCCCCTATGCAAAGGTGATAAGAATGAGAGATAGCCCCCTTTTGGCCTGCCTTGCAAAACCTCACCTCTTCCTCTACCTGCATTCACGAGGGATTAAATATCATATGGTGACTGCATGATTAGCATGAAACCACTTACTGCATAGCTATAAAAAAAACGCGGCCTGCAATTGGCTTCGGCACTTCAACATCTCTTATTCGAAAAAAAAAGCAAAAACAAAAGATCCTTGCCAACATGGTTTTGCTAACATCTTATCTCAGCACGCCCACACTTAAACCTAAGAAATGCGAGATTTCCTTACACTCTCTTCGATTTGTCACACTTTACCTGTCTCTTCCCTTTCTCAATTTTGTATATCACCTATCCAAATTACTCATAAGTTGCCTGTTGCACTTTGCAATGAAAATGATCAGATCTGATAGATGATTTTCCTGAAAGTCACCCAAGTGAACTTATTTGCTCGCTGGGTAGTTAAGGAAATGTAGTACCCGATGTTCGCGCAAGCTCAAGTTTATATGGTATCCATCGCTAAAAAACACCCCACCACATGTCGAAATGGCTCAATAAATGCGTTTCATGATACCAGGAAGGAATTAATGTCCTGCATAATACCCTTAACAATGTGATCTTAAACATGCGTTTGATTTATGGATGAATCATATGGCTCTCAATTCTTCTTTGCAATATTCTTATTCTCAGATATTTTAGCGATCGTCTTCCCTGACGATTCATAGTTTCATTTTCCACATCCCTTTATATTACCAGCCATAAAACTTATCGAAGATTTACCAAATAATTCTTCGAATTTTCGAAAATCAACAGTACCAATACATCGCGCTTGCCAAGAAACTAATACCTTAAATTCCTTAATAATATGCTCACCTCACAAATCCATAAAGTCATCCCTCTCCCTCTCCGCTCCATTTTCCTGAGAGATTTTGCAAATGAGTCTGCCTAAAAGCGTTTTAAACTTCACTAGTGGATACTGTCCACAGCACACAACTATCCAAACAAATTCTTCATTTCAAAATACTGAAATCGGAGGGAAATATTTCCTGAGGGAAACTCAGAACGACTCTAAAAAATCGTCCACTCATATAGGCTGAACAAAGAGGTGAAAAATGAAAGAAAAACTGATTTCGAAATAACTAAGTAAAAACTTCAAAAACTACACGAACAGATTTACTTGGATAGTAGGAAACTCGAAAGTGGCCGATTGCGTAGTCAGGCAACGGAGACAGCGTATCGATGAATTGGACGACGTTCCGGAATAACCTGACTATATCTTCGCGCGCAGCTTCCCCTCCCTTATAGGCAATCGTCGCCACCTCTGTTCCTCTTAAACTGCAAAGAAGTACTTCTCTGTAACTTTACAACACTCATCACTTCATACAGCGGATGTGAAAATCTCACCGAACGCCTAATAGCCGATAACCGTTAAATGGAAACAACTTGAAACGCCCTGCTGAAGTACCGACAAGGCAAAAGAAAAGAGGCCGGGAATAATGAAATATTTCGCAAAACACGCCTCGAGCTGTCTTTTTATAGAGTAGTTGAAGGTGTGCAAAGAAAAACACACACAATATTATCGGATTCATCAATTACGTAAGACTACTCTAAAGTCATTAAAAATACTTTGGCATATTGATCCTAAAAGTTTGTGTTGATCAGAGAATGTTTGCAACTTACTAGGGAGTTGACAATCATGGTCCAACATAGCGTGGCATATCTACTATCTATCCTACACACTAGGTGGGATTTCTCGCAGGCCTAAGAGGAAGATTCAAGTGAGAGGAGGAAGAGAATGCAATTACTACACAACTTGTTCGGCGGTTTGAATCTGCTTTTTGAGACGTTATGAGAAGAAGAATCCAGAAAATGTTTGCTTCAAACGGAGAAGATTAAAAGCAAAATTATGCGTAAATAAATTTACTCTTTCAGAACGATGCGCTCGCCTTCTTGTGGATAGTAGATGGTGATGACGTAGGCCTCAAGTGTTTCATCGTCTTCATGACTGCCGGCTGCGATCGCGATCACTACCTCGCGAAGCTTAAATAGGAAGATAATTCGATGCAAAATTGGTTGCATTCAATATGAATATGAAATAAATTAAACTGAAATAAATTACGCGACATACTCCTCAACAAAACGGATCCATCCGACGAAGGACGAAGGTCAAATTTTTCTAGTAATCTCGTCAGTCTAATTTTAGATCCATTACACAAAAAGGAATCATTACTTTACTAGTTCTATCTAAATAGATTGACCTTAGATTGATCGGCGAGTACAAAAAAAAACTGAAAATTCATCGAAACCAACACCAACACCCCCTTCCTTCCGAGGGCTCTTATTTGCTGCACGGAAATTTGAACGAAAAAAAATTCAACAAGCGGATTAAAAAAAACCAAATAGATCTCATTTTCAAGCCAGGAATCGATGATCTTTACTAGCAGAGACATAAACACCGATTTGCAGGAGTACTTATACAAGACTACTACCAAGTAAATAAAACTATATGAAAGTAGTGAATATTTGTAGATCTAATTACCAGCATTTGAACATATCGCCAGCATAATTCATTTAGGAAGATAAAAGAACAAAACCAGAAGCTCCATTACATAATAAAGGAACGAAAAATGGTTATCCTTGGTATAAAATCGATGCCCATATATGTCACAGTTGGAGCAGCATGATATTGCTAGAACTATCTTAATCGCATTTTCCACGCGGCTAAGTCTAACAACTAATGCCATTACGTGGCGCGGCCTATGCTTAAGCAAAGAGGATGATACAACCCTATCCAATCTAAGCAACAATTCGTACAATTTCAGCAAAATTTCAAAAAAAAAAAACCAAAACAAAAAAAAACGGTGGAAATAATTGATGAACCATCTCTGCTCATTATTTTCCTCCATCTCTATGTCAGTGATCGCCACCTAACGTCGGTCACTTCAAGCAGAGGAAAGCCAAACGAACACAACTTCGATGCCTAAAAAAACTGTAAGAAAAGAATGAACAGCAAAATACACAAAAGAAAAAAGCAAGTATTGCAGCAACAACTAACATAACGCTTCGCGATCACATCTGAAATACCTTCCATAGTATTCCAGAAGACGATTCCCGCCTCGGTATTCTTCCTCACTAGTTTCATGTCATACCCTAAACAACACTTTACACAATTCTAGCAATATCTAAGCAAGCTGTAAATCAGCGCAAAGTAACTTGGTAGAAAAATAGTCAAATAAAAATTCAATATCTCTTGCATAAACATCGAAGAATGAGCGAGCAAAAGAATGATGTAAACTATTTCTTTCCACACATAGTTGCGTCCTAATCGCTATTTGTCTTTAAGATATGGCCATAAAGTCTTGCTTACCTTGTTCACTGATCATCCCAACTTGCTTACCTCACTCCCCATTGAGGTAAGCAAGTTCACTGATCATAATCGCATTTAAGCCAGATCGCGCAACCCCGATATTCTCAACGTCTAAATGAAGTAGCACGGCTATAATAAATTACAAGAAACTTAGAGAAATTCAGTATTAACTTGTAAAAGTAATGGAGCATGTGCCGCATCGAAAGGAGGCGGTTCTAAAAAGCATTAGGATTGTGGTACAGTCAATATTTTGGATGTCACCAATAACCGAGGAACTTATCTCCCGCTCCGCCCTCCACCCCTTATACAATGCAAAAACTCACTTTGCAGGATTAACAGAATGGTTAAAGGAGCTGATCAGCATCGACGGATAAAGAACATCAAGAAGGAAATCACACAGACGAAACGAGACTGCCGGCGAAAAGATTCGCCGCGACTTCGCGGTTTTACTGGGAACCAGTTACTTTTAAGCATCATTTTTAAAGACATAGCTGCATACCTATAATAGATAATAGATAAACAAGGATCTTCCTCATTCTTATATTTATTGATTGCCTCAACTCAATTCTAGAAGTTATTTTGGAACAGAAAAAAACTTCAACCGTAACACAGGCACATCATCTTACACAGCTGGTGTTGAACTGCTTTGGTTTTCAACATACAACTATGCCTTAAGCAATGCCAACTATACCTTCGTAAAGGCCTACAATAAGACGCCATCTATCAAACGATATACGTTCAGGCAGCTACTCCACAACTTTCGCCCGTTGACATAAAAATGCCACACACTTTTTTTCCACGTCAATGCAAGCAAAGATTTGGTCAACTTTTGCAAGCATCACGCACTCGTCCAACTCACTCCATTCATCATCATCATCATAAGAAAAAACTTAGTCGCACCTCAGGGCTCTCTAACAGCCTGATTAAGATGTTATTCATCCCGACACGATTAAACATGTCTCGCTCCTATGACATCTAGATCGGGACTTGAAGCAATGAATTTTTTGCATGCATTCTCCATCAGCTAATTTTTCGCCTTATATACACCCACTGAATGTACGTCGGATCTCTCCCAGGATTCAACAGAAAAGATTGTCGTGGCCACCAGGCTAACTTTTCTTCTTCGGTGAATCGATAACAATCAGCTAAACGTAATAAAATCTACAAGGAAAGAAATTCTTTGGGAGATACCTTTCATTTTACGAAGCGTGACGTCTTTTTTGGAGACCAAATTACGACCAATGAGAACCGCGGAGGCGACACCCGCTATCGCTCCAACCAAGAAGCGAACAGCATCGCCCTCTTCCACGTCTTCATATGTTGAATCTCTCCCCTGAAAAGTGATCTTTTTATCTGCGGTAGACTTCCTTATCTTCCTATCCCAGTATCCTCTAGTAAGGGAGAATTATAGCTGGGCAAGCATAAAACCAGTCCAATGCTGCGTCGCTTTTTGCGAAACGGTTTAGTTTACAACATGAAGACTACCTGGAAGGACTTGAATATCAGTTATTTCAAGTGGAACATTGGTTTTCGATCCACTTAAGGCAGGTTACGAAGGAAGCCAAGAATATTTTGGGTGAAAGATGCGGAAAATGAGGACCGACCTGGGTAACGCTCCGCCTAGCATATATTACGAAGCGCATGGGATGAAATGGAAGGAACTGAAGAGAAATCTATCGAGCAGACGAGTATATAGTCGAAGCGGTGGAAGAATTGGAAAGAAGAGAAACATATTTGCTTCAGCATCCATGCAACATGTCGCAGGCGCTTACTGAGAGAGCCTTCCAATATCGTGTGCTTATCAAAAGGTCAGAAGGACGGTGGGGGAGGATGGATGATTGATTCAGTAGATTTATGGACACGAGTAGCTAGTCCTCGACTCCTAGAATACTAACGCGTTGCGCAGCTAGGAACTGGTGAAATTGAGCCCAGAACGCTAAGGGGACGAACGAAGGCGAAACTTGCTGGTCCGAGCAACCGTGCCTTCAGCTTCTGTCACCTATATCAAATCTCGGTTGCGCACGAAACAAGACTGCAACTCATAACACTGTCTCGTTGCCTACCAAAGTACTCATAACATCCTTCAAGCAAGCATAATTTCTCAATGCATCAAATTGCCACGGAAATGTGTGCCAATATAGAAAACAATCATTCACATATTGTATTCTTAGCATTCAATTTCCATTAAAATTAGATAAACGATGCAAAAAAAAAGGTATTGCAATGGTAAAATGGTGAAGATTATTTAAAACAAAAACCAAGAGCGAAATGAGATTGCTATTAACCGCCTCATTCAGATATGCTCACGTCGAAACCTCAAAAAACAAAGGAAGAATATGAGAGAACATAACTTCCATTTGAATAAATATATCGAAACAAGCGCAAGAAGTGAAGAATGTCTTTAAAACCGCACTGCAAACTTGAGTTTTTGACCTCCCTTCAAGCGACAGATGAACAATCACAGACACATAAAGATTTTGTAAATCAACGCAGTAAGCGTCCCTTAATATGTAGTAATTGCTTCAAATTGTAACTGCTCCTCTTCGCAAATGCCCAAAACTCAAGCAAATTCGCACTAAGGAAAAAATCGATCACGGCTTTCCGCAGTTCTTACTTGGAGACGATATACTACGACTACGCGCCTGCTCTCCGGTACCCCGCTTTCGAACGCCTTGTGATTATTTGGGTATATGGCTCTTCAAGGCGTTGCAACCGCACTGCTATTCTGGTTTCAGAGTCCCTGAAGTGGGATTTCAGCTAAGACTTGCCGGGCTTCTTACTTCTTGGGTTCCGGTTTTTGAAAAGCCACACTCAGTACAACCTAACAGGAAACCAACTTTCGACCATTGGTTTTGACCAGCTGTCTGAGGCAGAAAAATGGTCCAAAGACGCGGAGAACGATGCAGAATTTCGGCGCATTTAACGCAAACATCAAACTTATTTCTGATTGCACTTGTCCTAAGGGTCTCCATTTCACAAGCGTTTAAATACCCGTCGGAGTTCACACGCTTCTCATTTCTTTCTCGGATGTCAAATCGATCAATGCAAACTCTGAACCACGCATAAATTCGAGCGGATCTCCTACCCGCTTGAGCGACCGCTCTTGAATTCAGCATTCCCAGCTTTTAAATGATCCTATCAAATTACCCGGTTAAAGTACGATAGCATACCTGTTTTTGCTGCAATACCGTCGTATCACGCAAGTCCGACATCCTTCAAAAAGAGAGAAATTTGCAACGGCACAAACAATGGACACATAAAAATGCATCAGAAAAACGAACAAAGTGTAATCCCATGTACTAAACAATCCTAATGAAACCTACCAAATAAAGCTATCTGAGCGAAACCTTCTACCAACACAGCAACCCATGTTCTAAAGTTTAGCGCAAGTAAACAACTCCTCGTCAAAATCTTCTCTCTTCTTTTATGAGGGTTGTTGGAAAGAATTGGTCGTGTCTAGGTGATAGATAGATCATAGCTCCGGTTCCAACCTTCAAGGCTTTTGGAACAAGAATATCTCGTTCTAAGTTAAACTGCTCCACAACTTCTATAAACCACACCCGATATGGCTTTGTTTAAGGCCTGATGTTACTTTCAAAAATACTGCGACCAAAAAAGCATGCAATATCCAAAAGCAATCAGTGAAAAGTTCCACACATTGGTGACATCACAAACATGTCCGGAGACATACTAATTGCTTTCTTTCGCATCACTACGTTCACGTCCATAAAACAATCCCGCAACTTGCGGTCTTCGATTCTTCTTGTGCTGATACTTCCATGAATATACTTGGAAGACCCTGCGAACCACCTTGCAGCAACCGTCCAGCCTGTACGGCAAAGCGTATCGGCACAGAATCGTATGGCAAAGCCAACTGCACTCAAATCCTGGCCTGGTATCGCTCCGCCTTATACATCAATTAGCACAAAACCATGCATTTGTAGATGCCCTATTAACGTTGTGAAGTGTCCACACAAGGAATCACGCAGCTACGATCCCCACAACGTTCTGATCGGCGATTCCAATAAACAGATCTGCGCTTATTTGAGGACTAGCACCTCTGAATACTTTGCGAGTGGACAGCAGCGCCGCGAGGAACATATGTGTAGCTAAGGTCTGGATGTTTTGCAACAGCCATGCGAGGTGCAAAAGTCTGTGCTAGGATCTCATATTACGTTATCGCTTGTTCGGCTCTATGCCCACTCACAGCGGAATTTTCCCCTCTCCACAGTACCACACCATCGTTGCTATGGAATTAAAACGCTAACTGCGCAACCGTCTGAGCATGAATTTCCCAAACTTAGGCTTCATGACACAACCCTTCTCTAACACAGATGTGCTCTCATTTGTTCGTATAACGGTCAAGTATTCCACCTTAACTGCCCAAATAAAAAATTAGCCGTAGACATCGATTCCGCTCTTGCTCGTATATAGCGCTAGATAGTGACACAAGTGACCGTATTGAGAGTCCATAAACCTGTATACCTTGCATAACGCACCTTGCAACTATCCATAGCTCAAATGACCAATGTGACTCAATCTTATGTGGCATGATTATGTACGATTTAGCTGTAATTCTAAGACGCTGAGAAAGCACGGCTACACATCCGACTAGGCTGCCCGGATTCCGTCGACTAAAACTCGACTATCGAAGGAAGAAGTGATAAATTAGTCAAGGAATGCGAACAATGCAATTGTGACCAACAATGAAAGCAAAAGTTGCTAGATCGCAGACCTGCCCGGAAAATTGTTTAGCATAATACAAGCGCAAGAAATTGGTGTGTGCTCGATCACTGGGCCTTCTGAGGATTGTTGAGCTTGCTCCGATCACCTGGACTCCAACCCTTTTGGCGCTTATACGAGATTTGAGAGCCCTGCGATCCAATCGCTAGGGAAAAAGAAGGAAGAAAGTGAGTGAAGCGAAACAATCATTCTATCATACTCATTGATTTCCGCTACGCACCCTTACCCATCAGCAAAGAAAATGTGATGAAAATCAGGCGATCTTCATTGTCATTGCTTGGGCGAAAATGTCACATAGAACAACCTTATGTTGAAAGCATCTCTCTCGGAATTTCTGAGGCTTATTTTTTCACTGCCTTCTTCAGCCGTCTTCGTATAAAAAAAAAAGGGATACCGAGAATAAAGGGGAAGAAAATAAATATCCATACGAAATGGACGATGAAAACCACCTAATGGGCTTCGAATCAGATTGTTAACTAACATAGCCTCAACCTCATATTGACGAAATTTCGACGTCACACCCGCAAATCCTAAGCAGTGATAAGCACGCCATAGTGTCGACGCACCGGTAACCCGCAACCAGTTAACTTTATCGTGAGGTCGTCGGCATGACCTCCCTTCTCTTCCCGCTTTTCGCTCCCCTCTCCTCCTCCACCCTTCCTCCCTTCCCTCCCTCTTCCACGTGTGTCAGTCCCCTCCGAGCGTAACTCAGGTGTAAAGATATGGAAATTGATATTCGCAAGTCACGATTTTGCTTCCAAGACATAATGAAGCAAATGGAAAATGACCGGCACACTTTTTCGAAAAACCGCTACTGCACTCCATGTAAATTTTACACCGACACACTATAACATTCACGCCACTTCGACTATGCAAATAAACGTTCCGAAATAATATCCCTTGGCCCATACTATCCCTGTCCTTTCACTCTTCTCACAGATTCGTTTTCATCATACGACTAAATAATCTCACATATGTGGTAAGAGCATCCAACGGCTAATGCCCACTTCAAACACTTGTGCGACCGCTGAAACTGGTCACAATTCGGTGTCGGGGATATCCATCACTAACGAACATTAAATGATGCCATACCTGACATTCTCGCCTAACTATGTAAGAATTCCTGTCACATGCTGCCAACACTTGGAAAAGAAATGTTTAATCATCGCCTTCGCATGTATCATCACAGCAAACAACAACAAAAACCACCATCTACTATATAACACCACCCAATAACACCGACCTCTGCGCGAACAACGCACACAACATCTACTCTACGAAGAATGAAACACCCACCCCACCTCCGACCCTGTGGAAACAATAACGCATTGGCCATCCACTCTATACATATATGTAGACAAGTTTCCCGCCAAATTTCAACATCGCTGATAAACTGTTTGGCACCAAATTTGATTTATTATTTGATAAATTGCTTGAGGTCAAATTTGCATTATTGTTTAATTGGTTGGCGCCAAATTCGAATTACTATTTCATAAGTTGCTTGGCACCAAATTTGAATTATCATTGCAAACAGTTGTTTCAAGACATAGAATTTTGTGACGTTTGTCATAGACGGAGGCGATATGCTTACAATGGATATTCTATTTCTCCAGTGAAAGAACTAATTACTTTTAGCATAATTCGAAAAAGTCCTACCACGGTCTTTTGATTCGGAATACCTTTAGACCAGATATTTTCCAACTGTGCAAAAAAAAAAAAATCCATGAAGAATAGATTTTTCTAGGTACTCCATCCACCAATTTTACAAGTCTTCTTGCAAGTACTATAAAGCAAGTTATCCTGCTCTACAATATTTTGGGCTTTAGGTCATACAAAGATAGACGTTTAATAAACTTTAGAATAAAAAAAACTTAGGTTTGCGCAGTTACATCACCGCTAACATTTGTCGCCTCACGATTGCATATTAATTTCCTCTTTGAATTTCCGAAATAAAGGATACTCGTCTCCTCAATAATCGTTTCGTTTTTTCAATACAAAACTCGAGAAAATTAGCTGTTTTTCGGGACTGAAACATTGTGTTAACCTTTATTGTAACTCAACAAAAATTACTATCCGTCCTGTTCAATTCTCCTATATCCTTATATAAAGAACTTTCAGGAAATATTTTATAATTTATATACTACTTGCTGATTACCTATATCAATCTAAGTAAGAATAAAAGAGTGATCACGGAAATTTGGGCAATGGCTAATGTCGCCAAGTTCGGGCACATAGTTGGCACATATTTTCGAATGTTGAGCATCTCCCCCTATACAACAACTTAATTTTTATATTAGAAGGAAGTAAAGAACACTGAAGTTGGCTCTTCCGTTCCTCTCCGCCTTGTTCCCACGAAAAAAAGTCCTTCATTAGCGACAAATGACTATTGCAATGTTGCAGCTGTTATTCTTTTTTTCACATATTGTCCAAGAAATTTTTCACGAATGTTGATCTTCTCCTTCCACTGCCATTCGGATTCCATTAACTTTTTATGTTTGAAGCTTTTTGGACTTCAGTTTGCTTAGGCGTCATTAGATAATCGCTTCATCTCATTCCTTTAAGGCATCTACCGTACCACCTCATTCCTTTCCGGCATCGGTCGTACCACCTCATTCCTTTCCAGCATCTATCGTATCACCTCATTCCTTTCCGGCATCGGTCGTACCACCTCATTCCTTTCCAGCATCTATCGTATCACCTCATTCCTTTCCGGTATCGGTCGTACCACCTCATTCCTTTCCAGCGTCTATCGTATCACCTCATTTCTTCCCAGCATCGGTCGTACCACCTCATTTCTTCCCAGCATCGGTCGTACCACCTCATTCCTTTCCAGCATCTATCGTATCACCTCATTTCTTCCCAGCATCGGTCGTACCACCTCATTCCTTTCCGGCATCGGTCGTACCACCTCATTCCTTTCCAGCATCTATCGTATCACCTCATTTCTTCCCAGCATCGGTCGTACCACCTCATTCCTTTCCAGCATCTATCGTATCACCTCATTTCTTCCCAGCATCGGTCGTACCACCTCATTCCTTTCCAGCATCTATCGTATCACCTCATTTCTTCCCAGCATCGGTCGTACCACCTCATTCCTTTCCAGCATCGGTCGTACACCTCATTCCTTCCCAGCATCGGTCGTACCACCTCATTTCTTCCAGCATCGGTCGTACCACCTCATTCCTTTCCAGCGTCTATCGTATCACCTCATTTCTTCCCAGCATCGGTCGTACCACCTCATTTCTTCCCAGCATCGGTCGTACCACCTCATTTCTTCCCAGCATCGGTCGTACCACCTCATTCCTTTCCAGCATCTATCGTATCACCTCATTTCTTCCAGCATCGGTCGTACCACCTCATTCCTTTCCAGCATCTATCGTATCACCTCATTCCTTTATCGGTCGTACCACCTCATTCCTTTCCAGCGTCTATCGTATCACCTCATTTCTTCCCAGCATCGGTCGTACCACCTCATTTCTTCCCAGCATCGGTCGTACCACCTCATTCCTTTCCAGCATCTATCGTATCACCTCATTTCTTCCCAGCATCGGTCGTACCACCTCATTCCTTTCCGGCATCGGTCGTACCACCTCATTCCTTTCCAGCATCTATCGTATCACCTCATTTCTTCCCAGCATCGGTCGTACCACCTCATTCCTTTCCAGCATCTATCGTATCACCTCATTTCTTCCCAGCATCGGTCGTACCACCTCATTCCTTTCCAGCATCTATCGTATCACCTCATTTCTTCCCAGCATCGGTCGTACCACCTCATTCCTTTCCAGCATCGGTCGTACCACCTCATTCCTTCCCAGCATCGGTCGTACCACCTCATTTCTTCCCAGCATCGGTCGTACCACCTCATTCCTTTCCAGCATCTATCGTATCACCTCATTTCTTCCCAGCATCGGTCGTACCACCTCATTCCTTTCCAGCATCTATCGTATCACCTCATTTCTTCCCAGCATCGGTCGTACCACCTCATTCCTTTCCGGCATCGGTCGTACCACCTCATTCCTTTCCAGCATCTATCGTATCACCTCATTTCTTCCCAGCATCGGTCGTACCACCTCATTCCTTTCCGGCATCGGTCGTACCACCTCATTCCTTTCCAGCATCTATCGTGTCACCTCATTCCTTTCCAGCATCTGTCGTACCACCTCATTCCTTTCCAGCATCTATCGTATCATCTCATTTCTTCCCGGCATCGGTCGTATCACCTCATTCCTTTCCGGCATCGGTCGTACCACCTCATTCCTTTCCAGCATCTATCGTATCACCTCATTTCTTCCCAGCATCGGTCGTACCACCTCATTCCTTTCCAGCATCTATCGTATCACCTCATTTCTTCCCAGCATCGGTCGTACCACCTCATTCCTTTCCAGCATCTATCGTATCACCTCATTTCTTCCCAGCATCGGTCGTACCACCTCATTCCTTTCCAGCATCTATCGTATCACCTCATTTCTTCCCAGCATCGGTCGTACCACCTCATTCCTTTCCAGCATCGGTCGTACCACCTCATTCCTTCCCAGCATCGGTCGTACCACCTCATTTCTTCCCAGCATCGGTCGTACCACCTCATTCCTTTCCAGCATCTATCGTATCACCTCATTTCTTTCCAGCATCGGTCGTACCACCTCATTCCTTTCCAGCATCTATCGTATCACCTCATTTCTTCCCAGCATCGGTCGTACCACCTCATTCCTTTCCACCATCTATCGTTTCACCTCATTTCTTCCCAGCATCGGTCGTACCACCTCATTCCTTTCCGGCATCGGTCGTACCACCTCATTCCTTTCCAGCATCTATCGTATCACCTCATTTCTTCCCAGCATCGGTCGTACCACCTCATTCTTTTCCGGCATCGGTCGTACCACCTCATTCCTTTCCAGCATCTATCGTGTCACCTCATTCCTTTCCAGCATCTGTCGTACCACCTCATTCCTTTCCAGCATCTATCGTATCATCTCATTTCTTCCCGGCATCGGGCGTATCACCTCATTCGTTCCCGGCATCGGTCGAGTTATACTTTATGTTAGCTCATTAAAGTTAGAAGTTAGTGAAGAATTTCGATATGTCTCTGTGACCGGAAGGAAGTTCTCAAATGATCCAAAAAACTTGCCCACTATCTCGACAACTTTTGTTCAAACTCACCATCTCCTTAGTTAAACAACCATTTTCAGTAGAAACTGTTGGAATACGCTAATTTACAAGCATAAATGGATGTATCAACAACAATGGTCGCCATATGCTATATAGCGCTTCACTAATGAATTTGAGAGACCTAAGATGCTTTATAATATTCTCATAATATACGATAAATTTAACGTAAGAAAATTGTATCGTTTATATATGAAATAGAATTGAAATTCAAAAAAAATTGTTATTCATATTTATTTCAGTTCATAAAAAACAGTTTATTCAGTAAAGAATTTTGGAAAGTTTCTAGTTGACCTTTTATTATACGAAAAATTTAGTTATAGCAATGTACTTATTTGTTTGCATCCACTATATGTTTTTTCTCGTTGAATATACATGTATCGTATATTAAAGATTATTTGAGAAAAAATTTTCCACAAACTAGAGAGTTGAATGAGGCAAATTCTAAGATCAAATAAAGCGAATAAATCAGAATTGCAGTAGTTACATTTTTCTTTAAATTTATTGTTTATTTGTTTTTCATCTTTTTTTATATCCTATTTTATTGCTCCACTATCTTTTATTTTTTTAATTGCCTCCATTTTTTAAATTCTTTATTAGTAATAGATAAGGAAAAGTTGATCTTAGATATTATAGTAATAATCAAACTATATATTTTTTTAAAATTAACTGTGAACGCTTCCATTTGATTCGCCTTCATTTTTGAATTGATTCTTAAATGGATATATTTCTTCAAAGAAAGAATTGCTCTCTATATGGAAAGTTTCTCTCATATATTTTTGTTTCCTTGTCTAAATATAAATCATTTAATCATTTCTGCCGCTAACCAGATTTTGAGAATAAAATTTGCAAACCGTCCTTTCAAGGTTGATTCGTCGCTTTCAAAGACTAATTGGAAAGTTGAGAATGGCGAATTTTTTAAGAGACAAAGACGACGAGTAGTATGAGATACTTTTTGCAACACTTTCTGCAAAAAAAAAAGAAATTTATTAGATGATCGCAAATATGTATAAGCAAATTTATGAGTGATGATTATACATCGATGAAATCAAACTGTACATTGATCAATGTTAGTAATCATTGAGGACAATCGTTTACGATCAATAATTACGTAATTAAACCAACTGAGAAATTAATTTGTCTCGTGAATCGTAACACAGAGAGAGAGAGAGGGATAGAGAAAGAGAGAGGGGGAGGAAGAAGGGGAGAAGGAAGTGGTGCTGTGAGATCTCAGGGTAACAAAGTAGAGCTCTTGTTGAATTATAACGGGACTCATGGAATGAGGTAGTGATGAACCGATTGGTGTTACATAAAAATGTTTGACACAAGATCTTTTGCAATATTTTTTGCGCAAGAAAGTAAGAACATTTATCGATGTTGCGGTCATTACACACCTTCAGTTAATATCCACTTTCTGGATTTACATCAATCTTTCTGGATTTACGCAATATCCCTTAGAGCAACGTATTCTCATATTTTTATTGAGCTTAAAATGCTAATAAGGGATCTTCTATTATGCAAAAACCAATCAATAATAAGCAGTTACCCCACTGTAATGTTAGTGTAATGCAAATGCAAAAATGCACTATAATGCAAAAACCCTCCCCCATCCGGCTAAATTTTACGAACCGTTCCGGAAATTGACACCGAATAGGAAGTCCCAGCTCCCGTTTTTTAAAAATTTCTCTTCTCGTACATAATAACTCCTTGGCCGAATATATCCACAAAAAAACCTCTTTTAGTATCGTTTTTGAAGTTTTATATATATATATATATATATATATATATATATATATATATATATATATATATATATATATATATATATATATATATATATATATATAATAATATAACTTTTAGTGCAGTACAATTCTCTCATAGTATAAGTTTCAACTCATCGAAATTTTTTAATACGTTTTTTTATTCCGGCCGGATGGGGGAGAATTTTTGTTATAGACGTTTTTTGCTACGAGGGAATTGAAGAAATGAATCATCGGTTTGAAAATATTCTAAAACGATGATGCTATCAATAAGTAAGTTTCTTTAGACTTGCTTTAAAGGGAGGTATTGATTTAATCGAGAAGCAAGTGAATAAAGCGCTAACTTAACTAATTTCAACACAACTGACCCTTTAAAAAAAATGTCACGCTTTTATTAGCGAAGAGAGCATCACTAAAAGTTGTTTCATTATTTGGATTTTGCTAAGCGTTCAACGGAAACTCACATCAGCTATTTATCTGAATAACGAAAAAAAAAACTCGCATCAAATAATGCCTATAAATTAGCTTATTCTATGTGGCTAATTTTGAAACGATGTATCATTCAAAAAAAAAAAAAAAAAAAATGCTGAGCTCGTTTACTCATACAAACAATTCCGAATCTCGAAACAGCAACCTAATAAAATAGCTCACTTAAAATCTATTAAAATTACCTCAACATATAACGCTAAGTTTTATATTTTTTCATTAAGAGATGTATAGTATGAGGCAGAAGGTCATAGGATAAAACAAATTATTACTTAGTAAATTTTACTGAGAAAAATTTTATGATATAAAATCAAAAATGCTGATAGATCGGCGAACCACAAATAAACAAAAATAAATACAGATAGAAAAATTATAAAGAAAAAATGTTGGAAAAAAAGGGCAAAAAACAATTATCTGAATGAAAAGAAATTAAGGAAAGCCCTAAAAATGATACAAACATTTAAAAAAATACTTCATTGATTGTTTCCGTAGTTTCAACGCTATAAAACTATGAAAGACAATGCTTAATCAAAATCGAGCATTTCTTTGAAGTATGCTGGTGGAAGGCTTAAACAAGAAAACCTGAGCGGTTTGCCTACCTAGCATAAATGGTTTACTCATCTAGCATAAAAAATTACTTGCATAAATGGGATTCTTCTTCCCATGGATAATTTGGGAAGCGGGAGAAGTTAGGGGGGGGGGGGAAGTATAATTTTTGGGATCTTTTGAGTAGATGAGCCGTAAAAATCCAAAATTCCAAAAATTTTGGAAGAAGTTATTTGAAAGCGCAAAATTTTCGTCACCTTTTCAAATATGTTTAAGTGATTCTTAGTAACTAGCTAATTAATAAAATCAACATATTCGATGCAAAATATTAGCCCACAGAAATATCCAAAGTTAAATGGGATGACCGAATATGATGAATAGCCATGGATATTGATCGTCATGAGAGCAGCATTCGCAAAGAATGTATTCGTTTAGAATTTCTTCGTTGCCGATTTGAAGCCGAATAATCTGGAGGATTTTTTTGCGTTAAATAATTTTTTTTTCATCAACGAATTTTTAAATCAGATTGTGAAAAAATTTTGATGACTAAATTTTTCTAAGTTCAAATATTAAAAAAAATTGAGGTATCGTTGAAAACTTATCGACTATACGTGGGTACCAGTCGTTCGACTAACTCTCGATGGTTTTGATTGACACCGTTTAAGGAGAATTGCGCTACTAACTGCGACGAAAACAACAAGAACGAGTGCAGCACATCCAACCGCAAGCAAAGGCCACAGCTCAGCCGCTTCCTCATTCTTCACCGATATTAGTGATTCCTCATTTATGATCATCCTGCATTCGTTATCAACTAGTCGATGATCTAAATAAAGGTTAGCGAGTATCGCTTCATTTATAGTCAAGCATAATAAAATACATCGGAAAGCAGAAACATTAGACATTTTTCACGCATAGCATTGGCGGAGATATAAGGTATACGACACCTATATAAGCAACGCTGGAACAAAAAAAATGTATTTGAAGTTGATTTAAGTTTGAAGTCGAAGGTTGGAGACATATAAGGTACAAGACATAAAAACATTAGACGTCTAAGGTGTAAGACGTAAAAAAAATGCATCACTGCATTTGAAATTGGAGCCAGCTCTTAACCACACTTCTTTCGTGCACATTACATTCGACGTTCCCTTTTATTAATTCGTACATTTTTGTCAACCGACCTACGCCTTAAGATTGCGGAATTCTTTGCACAGGTCAAAGTTTACTGTGTAAATTTGAGGTCCTTGAACAAGAAAGCCGATAAATAGATCATAGAGGATTAAATGCGAAAAGACCATTTTATGTATTATTGGATTCTCGAAGTCAACCTCATATCGCTGGCAAATTTCTACTATTGTGTAGCCTATAACAACGCCGAACGCATACGATACAATTTAGAATGGAATGTCTGAATCCAGCGCCTTCAATAGATTTTGGGCAACATCAAATAGCCAAAGTTGCCTCAATAAAACTGACACCACCAGACTTACTGGTGGTGAATCACTGTATTCTATTTTTTTTTTTCGACGAAACACTCGATGAGAAGATCAAGGACGTTATGTTGCACTATGTTCATATTGAAGGAAAATGCTTTAAAGTTTACAACATTCTCAAAGGTAAAGGAAGAATATCGGAAGAACTGGCACTAAACGCATCTGGATTCTTTTCACCTGATCAACCAATTTCATATATTCCCAGCACAAACTATACTATGCAAATGATATCCTCATACTTTGTTCAATCCAACCGCCTACATAAATCTATAAAAGAAGACTTGTCTTTTTTCTAATCCACATGATATAAAAAGAAAATCCTATTTTGCGAAATGTATACAAATTCTTTTGCACCTTTGAGTGTCTGCTTATAATTTTTTTTAAAGCTGATAGGAAAATAAGAAAAATATTGCGAGGGAAAAGCCTAAAATACACACCATGTTAAGTAAATATTTTATAGCTCTAACTTCAACGGTTGTAATTTCTGAGTTGAAACTGTCGAAATTTTACATAATGCTGTGGTATTTCGCAAATATAAATTTTCAAAAGCAAGGAAATCAAAAAAAAAAACCTATGGCACATCGATCACAATTTTCGCCAGCCCAATGTGGTTCACAAACGCAGATATTCTCGGATGAGATCGCACCATGTATGCAGATGATCGGCAAATCGCAAAACGGTCCCTTATATCCGATATCACATAGACAGAATGTTTCCACCTAAAATGAGCGGATGAATATTAAATAGCTCATCGCCTATTGAAAATCCCAAAATTCACTGTTAAACCCTCGTTGCATACTTGGAAAAAGGCATCTTTGCATAGTTTGAAAAAATTTCCGGCCTCTTTATACTCATTCGTCAAGTTTCAAATATTTATGGGTCGAAATTTAATGCATGCGTAAGGATGAAGCGTCAATGAGAAGCAGCTTTGCAAGATATTATACGTATAGCAGCAGTATAGTTTCATAATTTGCAAGAACAGAGGAATCTTTACACTTCAATCATCATCCGAATCAATCGATCTACGCATTATAAATGCAAAATAACCGAATTATTTATGCAGATATTTACTATAAGATAGCGTTGCAAACAATAGTGAAGGCAAAGATATTGAAAAAAAAGTTCTTTGAAAAGTACGAGCAAATTTAAAACCTACTCCAGTGCCAACAGAAACTCCATTGTAACAAGTTCTTAGTTGACAAAATAAACCTGACCAACGATCGGTACATTTGCATTTACCGTCCACCAATTTGCCTTTTCCTTCAACGCAATGCGTTACCGTTTCGCACTTCTTTCCTGAAAGTTCATATCCGATGAGTGATTTCAACATCATGAGGGTGCATCCAGGCTCTGCAATTCACTAATCATCAAGAGAAGGAAAAGACAATAAGGTTTTACTTAAGAATATGGCTCTATTGGAGCATAAAATAATATGAATTTATTGTGTTTTAATCTAATTCTTAATTGTTTCAAATGCGCTTGTTAATGCTGAAGATTTGAAATAATTTTCAGCTAAAGAAGCTGGATGAGAAGAATATCCACAAGAAGCGGCGGCATGTTAAGTGCTTTTTGCATTTCAATTTATCAAGCCAACCATTCATTTAAACATGTAAAAACAATAATAAATGGTCTCACAATCGTATTTCGTAAAGAGGTAGTGCAAAATCGACAAAGAGCTTCTGTGGGCTGTAATTGACTCACAGCGGAAGGAAGTCAAATCGTAAATTTAATGATGCATTCAAATGTCTATAACTCCTAAATGAATCACCTAACCAGGGTTGACAATAAGAAACCAGCATATTGAGTGAATAATAACCGTCATTATATCAGCAATACTTTTGTTGTGCATAAATTGATACTACGCAGTGAGAGATAGAAACACATATATGCGGCACAGAAATATAACCTTGCCATATGGCATTTCCGTGGAAAATTTTGAATGTCAATAAGAAAAGATTTTCGGCAATGAAAATAGCTCACATAAATTTATCCCCCTCATTCAAATGCTTTTTACCGCTTTACTAACAGTAGGTGATAATAGTATAATTAATTAAAATACTCATAAAATCTTCAATATTGTATAAATATTTAAGGATAAAACAACTTGACATCTAATATCAGGAAGCTTAAAGAACCCGTTTAACTGATATCTGATGCGAATGTCATGATAATGCACTAAAGAGTGCTAAGATATCATCCGAATCAATAAACTGTGATAATGGTACACCAAATTGAACGTTTGGAGCAGTGCAACAGATAGTAAACAACCTATTCTAGGTCACTGCAAATTCCGCGTTTTTTTATGAAGTGTAATTGATGGCACAAAAAAAAGCAAACATTTTTGAAATGTAGCTTCTATCGATGTTGTCAAAAAATCACTCAATGCATCAAAAACTCAAATTCAAATTCAAAAAAAAAAAAGTTTTAAGCTAAAGTCCGACGATTAGTTGAGTTCTTTCGAACGTTATGAATATTCGACAAAATTAAAATGCTATAAAATCTCGTTCATAATTTAATCCTATTAAGAGGGCCACTAAAGCTTCAATCGAATTAAATAATTTTTTTTTACCTTAAAAAACGAATTTGAATTCATGAATTTGAAAACTAAATTTATGAATTTCTTTCAAGGAATTTTAGAAATTAATGAATCACATCAGACATTATTTGCAAGTGTTTTCTATTACAATAGATACTGTTATGATAGAAAGGAAATTACATAAGGTGGAAGTAAGGGAATGAGGAAATATTCTACACATCACAACAATTCAATGTTTTTTTTTTTTTGCTGCCAGACTATATGAACAATATATACAAATGAATGGAAAAACCTTAAAAAATATTTTCCTTGAAGTTTAAAGGTCAAAGGTTTCGTCAAATTTGCAATCAAATATTTCGATTCTATTTACTTACTCATCTACTGCATATTTCGAAGCGGAAATGATGAGAATTTTATCTCACCTGTGAGGCCATATGGACAATGGCATTTGCCGTTCGTTGATGACGACGATCTCATACCACCGTTTAGACATGGTTCAATCTCACATCTTATACCCTCGAAACGTTGTTGACAATGACATTTACCCTATGAAAGAATTTCACATTATTCCAATATAAAAGCAATTTTTTTTTTCGATGGGAAATTCGATTTGTTCAATAGTTGAAGTTTTTCAGGTTAGAATTTTTTTTTATTTAATAAAGGTGAATTTCGAAGTTTTTAAGCGAAAACAGCAAAGCGCGAAATTTTAACTGTATAAGTTTTTAAACGAAAGACAATTTAGTAATGATTGATTTCGAAAACAACAATTTTATAGCACCTTTTTTTTCTATAAATTAACGAGAGATTTTATAGTGCAGGAAATAAATGAACAAACAAATTAATACAGTATTATGACTAATAGAAGGCCATGTTCTTATAATTTTCTAAACTATTAAAAATTGAACGTTATATTCAAATGAATAAAATTTAATTTTATTAATTCTTGTTTATAAAATAAGATTTTAAAAAAAAAGATAGTAGAAAATAAGCCGCATATTTAGCTTACATCAATGATTGATCCACCATTGAGACAGGTAATATTTATCGACACGTCAGGACCAAAATAAATTGGCGGTGACTGTATGGCGGTCGTATTGAAGATATTCATATTGGTAGCATTAATTGAGCCGAATAATGCAACGAATATATCTAACAGAAATAACATCCATCTGCTTGTCGTATGCATAATTCTACTGGAATAGATGCTCTTATTTTTCGGACTCAATAAGAGTATAGAAGAAATTAATACGAATTAACTGAATGTTGAAAGTTGTTTGAACGAAATTAAAGTGCAAAAATTGCCAGATAGCAGCCATATGAGAAAATGCGGTTGCTCAATGATACGCTAAACAGATAGGAATTGAATAACATAGCAATTCAGTCGTAAAGGTAGAGCTAGGGTTAAAAGCAGTTCAGTCATAAGGGTAAAGCTAAGGTGCAAAAGGTATACAAATAGGAATATACCAAGACTATAACGAGACTATAATACGTCTAAAATGTGGAATGCGAATAAACCAGCAGTTTATCCGAATGGCCAATTATACGCATTCTGATATTGATAAGATCTGCTTGATTTGAATAAAATAATTTTTGATGATTAATTTCGTCTATTTGGGTTTATTCATATCGTTTCCACGAAAAAAAATTAACGTTTAAACCATTAACCATCAGTATCATTTTGTAAGGATTGCAGAAAATTTGAGAAAGCGAGAATGTAGAGCATCTCTACTTGGAAATATTTACGTATAATAGAGTTGTCATTGAGGAAAGAAGGTTCCCTCCTTTTCGTTCAACTTCCTTTTTTCAGCTCAGGATGTGGGGGGAGGGGGGGGGGGAAGAGGTGAGGGGCCGCAGTTCAAGGATTGCCTGCACGACCTATTCGAAATGACTCAATAAATGTTGCAGCTCGACAATAATTGTATTCTCTAGTGCACACCACAGGAATCGTCACGGAAGTGACACCCCACTCTTATTTATAGGTTGTGGTCATTGAAGAGCACAAAACGCGATGGTCATTCGGCTCACCAACGTCTAATTGCTCATTTAATGCTTCTGCGGCAAGCTATACTTTGCTAAATGAGAGACCACCGTTCACGCTTCTTCGAACTTGATCAGTTCATGGTCACTCAAGTGAGAGAGAGAGAAAGGGAAAGAGAGCGACAGCGAGAGGGAGAGAGAGACAGAAAAAGAAAAGAAGAGAAGAAGACTACAACATGAGCCCGTCCACACGCAACTAAAGGTATGCAAACATCAATTAGCATGCAATTGCAAACAGGAAACTAAAAATAGAATAATTGGGTAGGAAAGACGGATAGTTGGGTATGAATGATCCCATAACGGATAGGCATCAGGGTATTACTAATGAAATAATTGAAAGCAGTTTAAAAATTATTTGTTTAAATGTTGTCACTAAAAGTCCTGCCAAATCCACCTGTCCTTACCTGTCTCGTCTTTCGCTTCGTCCCCTCTCCACCCATTAATCTCCGTTTCGTCTCATTTTCACTCCCGCCCCTCCTTTTTTTTCTCCACATTCCTTGACCCTCTATACCAATTCTCCTCCCTCCCCCACTTCATTTACCTCCACTAAACAATGAGAGATTTCGATTGGACTTGGTTGGACTTCTGTTAGCACTAAAATGACGGGATACTCAAACAACGATAATTTTATTGTGCTTAAATTTACCTCATCGAGCAGCTCAGAAAGTCATTCGTTGCGCTCCTCTATTACATAAGATAAAAAGATAAAATATCTTTAAAATTTTTGCAGCGAGCATGTCAAACAATAGCATTTTCCTTTAATATGATTTTTCATATATTTCTTCCTCTTCATATTTCTTCGATAAATGAAAATCACCAATGATAGTAGTGAGAAATTCCTCTTGCTAAATTTTATGAATTTCTTAAGGATCCCAAAAATTGATATGAAAGGATATATTATATATCATATTTTATTAGAGAACTGAATAAGTTAATGATACACATGATGACATGTGTGTTATCTTTTATCAGAGAAGCATTAGTTTATCGTGAAAGATGATATCGAAATAATATCGACATAGTCAAAAATCATCACGAAAACTCCTTATGTGAAATGGAAGTATGTCTCGAATGAACGAAAACACTCGTAGCATATGAAGAAACTCTTAAGACATGATGTTATTGCAGACCTATATAATCCAAACGGTTCTCAAAGAAAAACTCATTGCTGCCGGGGTTCCACAGTTTGCTGTCCACTCCCGTCCTCTCATACTTGCCTTGATTCTAAAGATGAGAAAATCTTGTATGTCGGAGTAGTCGGTTATGCAACACAATACCAATTCCGAGAGGGTTCCCCGCTCCGGCAAAAAGCTCCCAACCCCTCGAGGGCGTGATTCATCATTTCACATGGCTGGAGCCCTATACACGAGGGCCACCACCTATCAAACACTAATTCTTATTGCGAAATTCCGCCTGCATTATTAGAGCTAATATTTTATATCAGCGGGTTTGCACCCTTAGTAAGCGCCAATGAGGATTTTAGTAAAGAAAGAAATTTCAGGCCTTATAGAAGGGCTGGATGAAGTAGCAGGGTGGTGATGTTTGCAAGCTGCACCTAGAATGGGTAAATATAGCCACAGCGTAAATTCATTTCTAAGACACAGTGAATTAAAGAAATATGCGGACATACTAATACACAGCATCCGCCATTAAACAATCTTTGTTGAACAAAGATACAAAAAGGCTGGCACTTTTGCTAGCTAGTGAACGGGAACTCAGAGATCATGATATATTTCGACACGAAAAAATTGGACATCTGCCGAATAACCTCCACAATTAACAAGTTCCTCAGTGAAATTTCATTAATATCTCTTCTGACCTGCGCTACCGGTCGTGATACTCGCTATAATATGAATTCCTCCAATTTGCTGTGTTTTTTGTGGTTTATGCATGTTTCTTCTCTTTTATGGGCTAAGGAAAAGCTGAGTGTTTCTTCTATTTTTCCTTGAAAACATCACTGTTGTGGGTAGCATGCTTCCCTCTGGAATGCAACAATTAAGTTCATACAAAGGTCTTACTAGAATAGAAATGATAGACGGTAAGCCTCTACAGAGTGATATTTTCTCGTTCCTTAAGTATCGATGATTTTTGCACGGAACTAGAAAAGTTTTTGAGATTTTCCCCGCATTGAAAAGAATACGAGTTTGATAAATCACTCCGAATGTTTGCTTTTTTTCCCATTAAAAGGGATTCACCAGTAAAGAAATAGTGCATGACCATGGTTGCGCGCTTGTAAAATTAGGGGGGCATTGAAATTCTGCGATTCATGAATAAAGTCAGCCGTCGTTTTATATCGATCAACTCATCACAGACATCTGCTTCAACTCATTACTATCCTCTAAGGGATTCACAATTCATTCAAAATTTTCTTCAATGCGTTCAATCTTCTTCTTTCAATATGTGTTCATCGCGTTTGAATTAATTTCTAAATGAAAGTAATAGATTCGGTTGAGGAAAGAATAATTTCAAATATAATAACTTGATTATATACTATAACCAGATGTGCAACTCATCAGATTATATAACCTGATTATAGAACCAGGTTATATAGCTTCAAATATAAACTATCAGCGTATCAGTAAAAAAAAAGAGTAAAGTATAGCCATCAACAATTTCATCGACAATTACGTTAACCCAGTTAACTAACAAAAGAACCTGCAAAAAATTCGTAATAAAAAGAAAATTTTCTTTTGGTGGTTATTGAAATTGGACGAAACCATAGCCTTCCCTACATACGTTTATAAATAATTCACCTTATGCGATTTAAGACCTATAGTTCTTTTATTTTGTTTGATTACTTCTATTCATATTAGGTGTTCAGCCTTTATCAGGTGATAGGCGAACTGAATAACCTCACTTTATGAGACGATTCATACAAGCAGCAATAATCGCTTCAAATTCTTTCGACACTTCATTCACAATAACGTTTTATTTGCTAATAATTCCATTCGAATAATCTAGTGCATATATAATTAATTTTAGAAATCATTAAAATATTTAGAATTTAAAGTTATCTAATTCAAAATCAGTGTAATATTTAATGTATTTCACTTCAAAACTTGAGAGGATTCTCAATTTTTCTCTCTATGAGCTTTGTTATTCAATAATCGTTGAGCTTCTTATATACAGTAATCCATAAAAACAATTGTTGGAAAATCACGAGAGAATAGCGTCGTTTTGAATAAATCATCGCTGGCATTCACTGCGGGGTTAAGGCAATCATACCTATTATATACGTGTGCTTTGCGAACACCTTTGTGATATATCGTAAAAAACCATGCAAAAGGATTTACAATGAGCGTCAGCAGATCAGGTCATTCTTCGTGTTTTGCATGGACACATCCTCGCTGTTGCTCCTACGGGAGTACTTTAAGGGTATATGCCATATGCTCGTTTCATCTCACGAATTGCTCTAAGCAGGATATCTCAGGGTTTCCAATAATAAAGCATTGCAATAAACTAATTAGATATTGAATGGATGCGTGCTTTATGCTTCAACATATTCCGACTCGCTTAGGACATCAATTATTTGATCTATTTTTCATCTATTTTTGTCTTATTTTACAACAAATATTACATAATAAAGAAATAATTTTAAACAATTACTACAATTTACATATTCATCAACAATAAATTAAATAGTCGTGCAAAGAATAACGCTCTAGATCAAGTGTTAAGTGGTAATAAATTCATGCAAAATTGTCTTTATGTGACCAACACATGTGTAAATGTGAAATATGCAAATTCAAAGGCATATAAATTGCTCAAACCGTTTATGTGACCAACACATGTGTAAATGCAACCAACAAAAGAATATCTATTGCAGTCAACTACTAGTGAGCGCAATTAAGAGATGAGAGGCACAAATTGATGGATTGGCATCAACCCAATAAAATTTGAATTATATTTGCATATTCAATTATGATTAAATTTTCTCGGCTCACTTTTGATATCTCATGCTTTAAGATTTCATTTACATATTCGTTAATTTATAGATCTGAATCAGGGTGAAAAAAATGGGGCTTGAAATAGTCATTCTAAATGTGTTATAGAGTAAATTTATATTAAAGAGTGGTAGTCACAAGCTGCCTTATCGAGCCAAAGGTTCGTTTCAATTGATTCACTTTTTGATTTACTTAGAAATAAGTAAGTCACAAAATGAGCAGATTGAAACGATATCACTTTCTGACAAGTAAACGAAGGTGAACGTTATTTTTACTTGATGACATTTCGAATCGCAAAGCGATAAATATAGCAAAATGGTGTGCTATTCAACATACATACACATATAATAGGACGATATCCAGATAGTATCACATCCTTTATGGACGGAAGAATAAAATAAGAGCTGAAAACAGAAAAACGGGAAACGGGAGTAGAGTAGGATGATGTAACAAAAGAATAAAAAAAGTAATATTGAATTGTTACTATTTACAGCATATATTTTCGCCGTATTACTCCGGATATAAGCCCTTCTTAATTAAAACATCTTGCCGACAATTCAATACGTTTGAAGGTTCTGGAACAAAGCATAGCTGCACTCTCGTTGAAACTCTTCTCTCCTCGTCACCATGATTGTTATGAAGTCGACATATCTAAACAAGAGATTTCGCAATTTGCTCAACCATTGACGATTTTACGAAAGGTGAGAGGTAATGAGAGGATGTCAATGTCACCGCAGGTGGGGTATCGTCAAAAAGGAAAAAGAAAGGGATGAGTGGTATCACATCAATCGAGGTCAATTTATTCACGATTAACGTCACAAGGTGTAAGCTTTTTGTGCGTATACGATATTATTGAGGATCGATGTAGAACGCCAACTACAAGGTCAACAACAACCGCAAAACCCAAAGTCTGACACGCTAATATCCATTACAATATGTACACGCCCATATCTCTTATTGTAACGTTGCAGTACAATTTGCTATGATCCGGTGGCTGTTGGGGAGGGGAGCTGGGGGGAGGGGGGTGTGCATGAGTGAGCGATTGCAGAAATAGAGGAAGAATAATTGAAACTATCACTATCATTAAAGGCAATTATCAAATATCTGCAAGAAACTGAACTGATTTAATTATAGCCGAAATGCGCTACAAATAAATTCAGGAAATAAAAGTTGCGAGGCTTATTGAATGAATGTTCTCGTATAATCGACATAACGGATAAGGATCAAGTTGAAAGCAACGATAGGAAACTTGAAATAAATCCTCTTCTCTATTTTAAAATAGCTTCATAAATATTTAAAGTTTGAATTCACATAAATAACCTAAAGCAACTGAAAATGTTTATTTTAGCAGTTGTTTTTGAAATTTACACGAATTTATTGTTGGTAAGTTTATGGCGCAGAACTGCTAATGATGATAATGGGTAAACTTTTACATATTCTCAGCTCTTTAGCAATATTTTCCTTGAGTTTTATAGTTAAGTATACCGAAAAAAAACTTTTTCAGTGGAAAAAATCCATAGATATTCTTCACTTTAAGAAAGATAAAATAAAAAAAACTGATAATTCCTAGCACTTTGCAAACACACTTCAAATAGTACTCGGTCATATGCGCCATAGACTTTATACTCGTTAAATCGTACTTTGGAATTTAGTTGGACTTTATCGATAGTGTAAGTAAAAGGAGTTTGCGCTTCTAAGGCAAAATATCAAAAGCCTAAAATTTTTGATGCGATTGAAACACGCTAAAAATAATCGGGCATATTTTATATGTCTATAATGATACTTCATTACTCTCTTAATTTTAAGTTCTCTAAATTTTACTCTATTATAGTATAGTAATATCTATTTTAGTAATATGGAGATAAATGATACTGCAAACTGTGATGAATGTCACTCAACGAAAATTTCTTCTCGTCGAATAAGTAGATTTGTTTGATGACCGGTGTTTCTATTGCGTAATAACATGTGTGAAAGACATACGTCAATTAAACTCACCAAATGAGGCAATGCGTGAATTAAACGACAACCGATACTTGCAAACGCGATTCATTCCTAGTCCAAAAACGTTATATATAACGTTATATTGTTTATATATTGGGATTTGCGTTATATTTAACAATTGTGTTATATTTAAGATATATTTAGGAAATGTGCTATTTTTACTTTATTACATAAGATTGTTAAAATATATGTTTAGCCTATGTAAACTAAATTTGCATTTGATGCAAAATGATATTAAAACTTCATTCAAATTAAACTGAATTGATTTAACAAATAAACTGAATTTAATTCTAGTGTGATTCGATTTTTCTTATGCTGCAGCTCAATTTGTGTGAGCGTGAGGGAAAGTAAGTGAGTGAGAGATGATTTAAATAGTGCGGCGCAAAAATTCATTCAAAAGAAAACACATCAAAAATAAAACAACAAAAGAAATAAAGTATAAAATACGCATATAAATGAAGAGCAAAATTTTCGATGAAAAATTACAAAAGAAAGGAGTAATTATCATAGCATTTGAATAGAGCAGATATGGCTAAAAACGCAAAAATCATACAAAAAAAAAGGGCGAAAAGAATTTGCTGACTTGATAATTCAAAGGTTTAATAAAGTACGAAACGCTGTTATCACAGTCTTTGTCTTTAAAACAAAGTTCAGTTTTAGTAGAAATTAATTACTCCATGCAATTATAGTCTAACCAGTGATAAATGATTTAATGCCTGCAAAGATTTAACACAAAGAGAAACACATTGGACATTGGTTCTAGCTGATTTACTAATAATAACAACATTACGTAAAATATTTTATCACCTCCAATAACAAAACATCGTCATTTACAATACATTATCACGAAAATATATTACTGCTTACTCTTCTATAAGAAATTACTCTTCTTGTTTTTGTACTAAAAAAATTGATATTCATTTGAAGTTACAATATGAATAGGCGGTTATTCGAGTTCATGAAAACTTTAGCAACTCATAATGAATATAAATATTTGTGATAAATAGTTTCAGAAATTCGATAAAAAGCGCATCCATTATTTGCGTTGAAGTACGCATCAACATTAAACATCACCACAACGAACAATTTAGAAGTTCTGCGAACAAAGACGATAATCATGAAGCGATCGCTTGAAGGGTCAGACGACAAGCACAACGATCGACGATCGACTTCAAAGATTGACCAAAGGAAGGGGGCGGAGTTGACGAATACATTTGCCCGATCACTCCACCCTATGCCTTTTTATATATGGGTTAACTCGTTCTATCTCCTCTGTATATTCCCATTCAAATAGATCAAGTTAGCTGGACTGAAATTTAAAGAAATAGTATTAGAGCGAAATAATTTCGAAAAAAAGTCAACAAACGATCCTTCTAGAAGATTAACTCCAAAAATGAGAGAATCTTTCCTCTACGGACACAAATAAAAAATATTATTTGAAAATTATACAATTCTAAATTAAAATAATACTTCTTCATCCTAAAAAAGTGATAAAAATTTTTGAAAAAGAATAATACAGCAAGCGAATACTCGTGAAAATATATATTTCCTTTCAAATGTTTTCTTTTATGATGTTAAGCAATAATAATCACGCGAATAACACAAAGCAATTTAGTTTCATTATTTGAATTGCAAACACAAAAAGAATCTGCATAGTCTACATCTGTAAGCCATGCAAAAATACTGCGCAATTTGCACCGAAATGTGTTGCCGGAACGTGGAAAAGGAAGAGGAAGGTCAGGAGGCTAATAGAAGGAACTTCTAGATTAAAAGCATTTGGAAACCAGCTCTTTGCTTCTTTATGCAGCTGAAAGATCCCCATTACGCATTTTTTGCAACGTTTCCGGCAAGCGATCGAGCACCTTCAAAACATGCACACCTGTCCAAGGTAGTCACTTCGCCGAGTAATTCACTGCAAATGTTTAACATTACTAAATCAGACAAACACTTTAAGCAACACTAGCAAATGAAACGTGATCACTTTTTCTTACACATCTGAGTTCAACTTTACCTGATTCCTTCAAAAGAAAGAGCCTTGCCCACATCCTTCCCATCAAAGGGCTTTCCTTCCAGTGAAAGAGCATTGCCTATTTCCTTCCCCTGAAATGGCCTATTTCTTCGTTCATATATGCAAAAGAAGGCTCAACGTAATCATGTGCTTATTGGTAATAACGAATGAACGAGCTAGTATTTGCTAAGCACACTCAATTATGTTGTGGAATTGTTATTCTCCTTTAAGAGCTTTATACAACTTAAGTGCTATACAAATCGCAATTAAAGGGAAATAGGACTACCATATATCTTCATGTAAATCTTTTTCTCGAGTTTAGAAATAGCCACTAGTGAAAAATTTCACTGGCAAACTATAGCGGAATTTTTTGATGCATAAAACAAAGTTTGTACGGAAATTGCCGAAAAAAGACAGAAATTTTCCATATTGTGCAAAGCGAATGGAGAACAGCGACAGAGAAACTGTTAATAGTGACTTTCATTCCTTTCGTTTAACCAATCACTTTCACAAATTATCAATAAAAACTGGAATATGCAGATTTTTAATATTTCATCTATTCTTAGCGATTCACAGATCTAGGAGGTCTTCCAATAAAATAACTATTATTCTACGGTCGCATTGGGTACAAAATGAAAATCGAATGAATGCAAAATGAGTGCAAATCTTTTAAAACAAAGTATCTTAGATTTTTAATAATTGATATAACACCATAAAACATGGAATAGCAGATGAACGTAATATGCATTATATTCATCAGTTCTCTGTAACTATTGCTCTTGTGGTTCTCTAGTTGAAACTACTAGACAGAAGGACAGGTAAAAACACACATATGAACAGGTAGGATTTTACCGTGATTCAACATTGCAAAGCAAATTAGCAAAATCACATCCAGCAGATGCAAATATATGTATTTTTTTCATATGAAGCAGGTAAATGTTATCGGAACCTATGAACAGGTGGTCGCAAGATAGCTGTCTTCATATTTTAGACAAGAGCGACGAATAGCTCCATTTTTCTTTTCGTTGTACGAATAATTGAAGCTGCAATCCATAATTCCTGGAGAATCTCACTCCATAACATTTGCTCCCTTTCAATTACGGTCTGCCTTAATATCGGAAGCAAAACGTAGCTATTGGTTGCTCTATTAATCGAGTTTTTTTTTAAAAATAAACTCTTGCGCTAGGGCGTATTCTAAGTAATTTTCTATTGCCATTTTAACATTTACAAACTTCAACAATTCAGGCCAAAAAAATCGGCAACATTTCAATTATGGATATTGCGCAACTTATATTTTTTTAAAGAAATATATTTTTTATTGGCGATGAACAAGATGAAATTTATCGATTGTTGTTTCTCGTTTTGATAGGTTACAATTGAAGAAAAAGCAGCCATTAGAAGATGCAAATGCATTTTTGCATATAGTAGCGAAATCTATATCGAATAAGACAAAGCAATCAAAAATTTGCATTAAAAACGTTTTTCAAAGTGGAGACGAATGAACGTTTAAACATATTCCAGCAAACTTCACGTTTGATTAAAATGCCAAGAAAAGGAGTAAGGAAGAGGTAGTTGAGGAAAGCTTGAACTCTACAATCTACTTCGTAAGCAACAACAATAATCCCATCGGTGATTTTCTCTGTTGATCAGAGCACACTATTCATATACAACAATTGGCTGTGACCATTAAACGAACACATCGTCAGGGTCAATTAAGATTTATACCTTTAACGTTCGACAAAAAGAAATCGGTCGATTATCAGTAAGAAATGGTCATTTTTGCTCAGTGAGTTTCCACGGATGAAACGTTCGCTATAAACGAAATCCGAAAATCGATCAACGAATCACATTTCAATGGGAAACATTATCTTAATAGATAAATGATTGCATTCGCTAATTTCGAATTTCTTCTCAAAGCATTTTTAATTAGTATATAAGATGGCAATAAGGTTTTATTGGCTTATTGAATGTTGTGGGCAATCTATAGATCGGCAATAGGCAGCAATGAAAGGCACATGATAATATTTAATAAAATTTTATAGTTTGAAAATTTATTTTATATCGATAATGTTGAAATATTTTCAAATGTTGAAAATTGTTGAGCGCAAAAACGTTGCACTATGTTTGTAATTACATTATTTCATCATAAATAAAGCGCTAAAACTACGCTTCAAATGCTTCAAAAGCTAAGAATAACATCTTTCAAGCTCCACTATTCTAATTCTATGAAGTGGATGAATAGGACGATGAATGAGTGACGAAATGGGACCCATATGGTTGCCGAAGCAATAATTGCTTCTAAAATTTCGGTTAGTTTGGCCTAATTTAGCGCATAGCTTAGCTATAGTATATAAGATTTAATTTAGGAAATTATTGATGATTTCTACAAATATATGTCTTAAGCAAAATACGTCACAAAATATTCAATAAAAGCGTATATTCTCGAACATAAAACTATGTGAATATTAAATAGAATAGAACGATTACATTTGACAATAACGTAAAGTGTCCAGGATCTCATTTCGAAAATATCCAAGAAATGCATCTAAAAGGTCGAAGAAAAACCTACAGATACCTAAATTATATTATAGGCATATCGTCCATTTTTTAAAAATTAAACAAAAATCAAAAGCCATCGGAAACTAATAGAAATGATGAAAACGCACGAAATCAAACTTGAGGTAAAATAAAACAACGAGAACATAGTTGCTTTAAAATAACAGTCATATAACGTTCGAACTTTCATATAAATGGCAACTATAAGTGCTTAATTTCCCTAATGAATAGAGCTGCATCAGCTATGTAGACCTTCTCACATATGATCGATAAAACCATTGTGTCACTCATTAAATAATATAACAGCACTGTATAGCAACCTATTTGAGATCTGATACAACAGTAGTAGAAGGGCATTGATATTATTTGAGGCGTACCTCTCAAAAGCGCATATGTCTGACTCATTCATAAATCATTGTTATAGTACCTCTTCTTTAATAATGCAGAAACACATAAAGGAAATTAAATATACTCTCATAGTTGGAAAAAAAAATCTTAGCGTTATGCTATGATCGTCAAAAAAAATAATATAACTTATAAATGAATGTGTTAAAAATAATAACTAATAAAGTGTTAAAATAATAAAGAAAAGCGATTAGTGATTATTTAAAAGCGTTATAACTTCATTTATCATTTTATATTTCAATAATTTTGTCCACATTAAGTAATCGAATCTCATTCAATAATCGTAGAGTATTCTGTTTTCGATATTATCATCAAGAAAAAACTCCAATAACAATACTGCGATATTGATAAGATGAATAATAATAATAGGAAAATGAAATAATGCGATATAGTAATATTGAAGTAATATCAAAGTTTTAAAACAAATAAATTCAAGCCTTCTAGTTAGAAAAAATCCTCAGTTTTTCTCTCAAAAAATTCGTTTCTTTCATATCACAACAACCACAGATCTCATTATATTCGCCGCTTGTGCTATGCACTAGTCACAAAACTGCAACAAATTCATTGTGTGGTCGGTGCTCTAGTATTTAAATCGATTTTTTAAACGTTCTGATCGGGTTTTGATCGTAGCGCTTAAAGATTCTTCGATCTAACTAAGTGAGAGTATTGATAGCATTCGATCTATGCATATATCTTGCGGGTCTAATTATGTGGAACTAATTGTGTGCTATATTGCAGCATGCTTTCGTATCGCAATTTCATTCGCTCACCAACAAATTAACCATTCGAACAGATGCCCAATAATACCATCCTCACTCATATAAACTCCTCATATCATCTACGGTTAATACGGCTATAAATTTCAACGGCGTATACATGAAACAACGCCAACTCCCGCGTTGTTCGAAAGTATTCCTTCTACTCTCAAATACTTCCAATGCCTCGCAGGTGTAGCTGAATTATGAGCGACTAGACGGTATTCAAGCTTTCCTTGCCGAGCTTATTTGTTTCGATGGCGTTATTTCACCATCCTACTTTCCGTCAACTACTTTCCTCAAGTGTGCGGTATCACACATAAGCGCGAGTATGTATTTGAGGAAAACTAACCAACATTATAACGTTTGTAAATTTATTTTATCGGCGCTTTCATCTATGGCTAATTAAAAATAACAGCCCATTTTGTTCGTAAAGTTCCAATTGATAGAGCTTGCTAAAATTGTTTGCAGAGTTTGCAACTGCCAAATCGCACGATAGAGTTTGCATACGTTCGATTAAATTGCGCTTAGCGTACTTACTCATCGAAACAAAAATTGTTCGCATCAAACGGATAGCTTAACTTTAAGCCTCGCAACATAATTAGTTGAAAGGAGCGTAGAAGAGTATGCCAAGAAAGCTACCAAAATATACGCTTTTTACAATTACACGAATTAGATCAGTCGATCGACAAATGCAAAATATAACAACTAATAAATTCACTTCCCCGCAAAAGAAAAAAATCGACGCATATGCAAATCAGTGATTAAAAAAATATCATTCACGCATGAAAACAAAGACTTGTAAATTTCTATCTAATATCAATAGCAAATTCGATGGGCATTTGGAGAGAAAGTGAAGTCCATACATAGGCTACGCTGGAATGTAGATTATCATCATCAAGTTCTTTCGTCGTTCTTTATAGTTCACTAGTTGGACACTAATAGGCAAACAAGTAGATAGACAGGTATATAAGACAGGTATATACATGCTATAAGCGGACATATTTATAATTTCAAATCAATGAAAAATTTGTCGCCACAGATTCGGGACAAACAAATGCTCCAGTGTAATTGTTATAACAAAGTGCGATAGCATTATTTTACACTGTCAAACAAATTCAACGACGTTAACCATAATTATAGAACATTACAATTATTGTAGTTACTGCCTTCAATTTGTTAGTAAATAGTTATTTGCTTATATATTATAAGCACATTTCGAATTCTAAATGAAAGATGCACTCATTATTCATAGAGGACTGTCGTATCGTCTTTCAAGAGGAAAAGTATTTATATTTCGATGGAAAACAACGGTGTTCCTTCAATAAAATCAAATTAAAAATCATTTCCCCTAATTCTTCTTCGTATGAATACTGAAACTTCTTGAGAAATTCATTCAACTAAGAAGAGTTTTTCGACATGAGGAAATTTGATCTCATAAACTTCTTTCCTCATCCATTTCCTCCTTTTTTTTTTCAACAGCTCACTATATATCCGATTAACGCTATAGCAAAGCTCAATGAACGAATATTCGGTCGCCGTTGACACAATAGCAACAACTAGCAACAACTGAATAGCCAGCCTGTTCATAGTAATCTAGAGTCAATGAACTTCACTCTTCACTTGTATATGAAATCTTGAATGTGAAAAACGGATGTCGGCGATCATATGAACGTTTCCAACCAGAAAAAAAGAGAGAGAAAGAGAGAGAAACTCACTAAGGTAAAGCGAACTTCGCTCGAAGTGAATCGGATTGAGAGAGAGGAGGGAAGTGATTAACGATATTCGCATAAAGCGGTCTCATAAAAAGTATATCGACATTGGTCGAATGCACTAAATGAAAAGAGTATAACCTTCATGTATTATCTGAAGCTTTGCATCAATTAACGATTATTTTCGTTCTCGATAGATACTAATGCTAAGAACATCATGAATTCTATCTCTTTTCCACTAGTTTTCCCCCTCTTTACCCTTCCGCTTTTCTTTCTCGCCTTGCAAATTTTGCAATGAATGTGGAATTTGTTGTTGCATGTCACTCCTTAGCAAATTAGCGACGTAAATATATAGTGTGGTATGTATTCATTGCATTCTCAAACGTTGTTTTATGTTTTTTATTTGGAAAGATTTTGCGAAATTTCTGATTGTTTTATATCGGATGGGAAAAAAAACTTCTTGGAAAGGAGCAGATTTGTGCATGATTTTCGTCATTGTTCGATGAATTTCTCCTTATCCATTCTCGTGAAAAAGAAAATCAAATACATCTTTCTTGCATATTGTTGAACATCTTCGATCAACAACAGGCACTTAAGGAGAGAGGGATATACCGAGCTAGAAGAGATGTTTTCTCTTCTATAGAAAGCAAAAAGACAAAGAAGACACTGAATCTTTCCCGACAATTCCTCGTCCAATGCCAACATACTAAACAGACGACGAAAACACTAGCAATTTTCATAGCATATCAATTTTTCATTCTCTATGTTCCCATCCATATTATATTTTCATATTTTTTCTTCAAGCACGAGTATAATGAATTCAGCAAATTTCTGTTGAAACTTATAGTTATGGTTTTATTTTCTATTTCCATCTTATCATAATTCAATATAGGAACATAATAAATGAGAGAGTATAAACGAAGTAAAGTTGGGATAGGGAATAAATTTCTAGTTGAAATTATTGGCAAAGACATAAATATCTTTCAAGACTACTTGTTACTTCTTTTGAAAAAATTTGAAGTTCTGGTGAAAATGTATTTGTTTATATTAGCGCAACACTTCATTCAGTGTTTATTAATTAAATTAATCATTCCACTTCTTATTGTAATTCATTACTTATTATAGTGTTGTTGTGGTTGTTTACTAGAAGTGTGCAATGAATGAGTATTTTGTAGTGAGTGCATTAGGGCATTGTAACCGGAAAGATATAGAACTAATGGCCATACGCGCTAAAACCATCAATCATCACTTGGGGCGCACTGTCAGCAAGGTGCAATAGGTCACTCACTCAATACATTGTTACGATTCACTGCACACGGTAAAGGTAGAACGCCATGCACATATGCACAAATATGGATCGTGCACATTGGACTATTTACTGATAGAAACTCCTCAAGATTTCAGTTTTATAGTTAGATAAATGTCGCTTAGGTTTGCAAAATTACTAATCTCCCCATGAGTGAAAACTAGGTGGAAGTCGATTTCTTCTTTACTAATCAATGATTAAGCGTCTCAAAACTAATTCAAATACGTTGGAAAGCGGAAATTCCATTGATCAATCGACAATTTGAAGATCTGTAATTAAGGCAATCGTTCATAACGTTCGATAAACTGTCTTATTTGATAAAAAATTCTAAATTATATAGACACTTTTTGCCGAATTTGAAATTCGATGATATATTATAGAAACGAGAGTTCCATACTTCAGCAAATAGTCGTCACATTCTCTTATTAATGGTAATTGCGTCAAAGTTAATTGACCTCATAAAAAAAGAAATTTAAAATTTACCACTGATGGTGATCCTCGTAAAATGATACATAGTTATGATCGAGTTTCTTCTGAAATGCAATACGATGAAAGATTTTATTTTGTTGAGAAAAATGCAATAAGCGGTAATATTTTCTAAAGGATTCGCTAGTGGTATGCTAATTTTAGTTGCATTCATTTGCTATCTGCTATTTGATGTATGGGCAAAGTGTGAAGTGCTCCATCAACTTATACCTTTGTTTGATCATTGCATACATACGAAGATCTTTTATTGTGCACAATAGCAAGTACAATTGCAAGTTTACAACTTTCAAAGCGCAATACATGAGTGATATATCCGGGTCTATGTATAGGTAAGTGCTTAAGTGTTTGGCCATTTAAGATATACTTTCAGATCAAATGTCATATTGGAGTTGCGGATTGATAGATGCAATGTCAACTATAGGATGATTAGCCAACTGCTTGTTTATTTTATATTATGTATCATTTTCATTCTTTAATTTTTTTTTCATCTTACATCAAGCTCGGATCCCGTTTTTTTTTTTGGAAGGCCTACGCAAACTGCATAATCTATTATGAATTTTTTAGTTTGATTTCAAAGCATCCTCATTCATATATTTTTTGAAATTTTAATGCCATTATGAAGATAATTTATTGCCATACATGCAACCTGAAAATCTTTATACCTTAACGAACATTTAGTATGAAAATATCCTTGAGTGAGGAATATTTCCGACATGGCGCTGAAATCATTTAGGAATATATTAGAATGTTCCGCAACGTAATCATAAAATTTCATATTTTTTGTAAAGACAAATTAGTTAGGGCCATTTATTATGAGGCAAAAAAATTTTATTCGAATTTTAGAGCTATGAAATCATTGTCGACATCACAATAAACAAATTGTTATCGATAATTATTTGCCAGAAAATGTGACGTTTGGAACGGCTGAAACGAATGGTTTCAAGGAACAAAGTTCCGCTTGCAATAAATTTCGATATAAGTTTTCATTCAATGATTTCTCTTACTTTAAAATTTTCATTAAAAAAAGGAACAAAGTTCCAAAGTATGCAATATTTTTAACCTTCTCGTATAATCTCATCCTTCCCTTTGATCATTTCATTTTTCAGCCACATCATTCTCAACCACATTCATTTCGTTGTTTCCGCAAGTATTGCCATTTCTGACTTATATACATAACTGTATTCGCCCATTGTGACGCATTATGCTCAACCATATCGAATAATAATATGATAGACATCTGATGATTGTTTGCTTCAGTGAGGAGTAGTCTATAATGCTAATTGAGATAGAGTACCGCTAGGGTGACCTTTGACCTTGTGCTCACTATCGCAATACCTTACATAACCATCGAGCAATTCATCTGATGAAAACATATCAATCTAACGTTGTGCTTCAGTGAGTTTGATTGTCATCGAAAACGAAACCTTCTCGGCATTTAATTGTATGCTTGCAATACGCACATATAACAAATCAAATTTGGCTTAGCCGTTCTTATTAGCGCTCAGAGATAAATAAGAGAGGAAATATACTCGAAAACAAAGGATTAATCAGCTGAGGTCATTGGATACGTTGCAATGGACGAAAGAGTATGGACTGAGATTTCAGCTAAGGAGGAACGATCAACGCAAAAAAAAGAGAAAAGTTGATGAAAAGTAATCGGCTACCTTAGATGGTCGTATGAAATGGGATTTTACAAAAAAATAGAGAAGCGAGAATGTGAAGATGGACTGTATCTGGCTGCAATAATGAGAATAGACAGATAAAGAAGCATCGGAAAAGAGTAAATGTATAATTTTTTAAAATTGTACAATTAAGAATGAAATACAATTGGGAACGAGAAGAGAATAAGACAAACTAGAGAAATATAGATGAATGAAGAAATAGATGTACAAAGAGAAGTAGATATGAAGATATGAGGCAATAAAACAATCCTAAATTTACAAATAAATATAGAAGCAGCAAAATTATCAACGAAAATATGGAGATTCAAATAAAAAAAAAAGAAGCTGGAAGAATTCTAACGCGAGCTCACCTCTCAGTCTTTGTTCATTGATGCGAACAGCTTGTTGACGTGTTGGACATTATCAGAATGAAATGCCTTACAAGAATAATATACATATTGGAATATGGCTAATAAAAGGCGAACACGTCGAACCAACAGAACTAAAAACAGAAAGAAATTGAATGGATGGAAAAATCTGGTGCAGTATATAAACTAATATTAAGTTTCTCTTACACAGTGATTATTTAAAGCTATTTGGTTTTTGCATATATATATATGGCGATATTCCTTTGATCTAAGTTGCTTGAAGGATCTCTACGTTAAATCTGATAAACGAAGTGCGCATCATCTTTTCTTCAAGTTGCCTTCTCAATATTTTGTATAATTGAAGAGATTATTTATGACTGTACTTTCGATATTTTATTTCAAATCAAAGAATAAAATCTGGAATTCTCCTTAATAAAACCTTGGCCCTAGTTTTTCAAAAGTTTCATTTATATCTGCTATGATTATGATAGTCATATAATATAATATTTTTCACTTAACAATATCTCGAGTATTTATTAAGCTCTATGCGGATGTTTTCTTTTAATTAACATGATCTCTTATACTTATAGTTTGTATTGCTGGTTTATTTCTACTCAGTAGCAAGATTGTTCACTTAATTCAACTCTCTTAGTCTTCCATTGCCAAAAACGAAAGAAGAGAGAATTTTTTGAGTTTTCTTTGCTAACTTCCACGCTTCTGAGGGATTTTTTTAACCTATTTCTTTACATGAACAGACGGTGGTCCTTGATCCGGTTCAGAGATGCAAGAAAATGCCATTTCGAGAAAAAAAACTGCCCAAATCCCCTCAAATGTTATGAAAAATTTCGGAAACAGCCATTTTTCTGGGCTGAAATATTGTATCGGATTCAAGAATTACATCATAGTCAGTCGTAATTGCAAATTTTATAAAATTCGAAAAGACTAAATGAGATAAGATTTCAGTCGGATGCATATCAATGCTCTCATGTTACATAACGATCTCTCCTCCTTGCAAATTTCAATTTTTTAAAAGCAAACTTTTCGATAATCTCACGTTTATTTCTTTTTTATTTTTATCCTAGAGGGAAATGGATTAATAAGCAAAAAAAAAAACGTTTAATCTCTGATAAGAACCGTAGATAGCTAAATTTATTGTTCTCAGCACTGTGTTAAATTATTCACATTTCTAGCACGCTGATATGCAATCATCCCTCTTCCCCCCCCTTTTTTTTTTAAAATATTCATTATATATTTTGGTCAATTAAAATTTCGCTACCATATCATTTATGTTCGCTTATCGAACATTTCTTCAGAATAAATAGCACAATACGGATGCTTCTATATATATATATATATATATATATATATATATATATATATATATATATATATATATATATATATATATATATATATATATATATATCGCATTATCAAATAGGTTCATATTTAAGCTTATAAAGACTATAAATTTTCAACATTTCGTTGTAAGGCAATAACAACTTTTATTGTAACTAGACAAAACTGAAAGTATTCAAGCGTTCTATAGAAAATTCAAAACGTTAAATTCTCACCAGTGTGAAATTTCGCCTTGTTGTCTTCAAATGTTTGCGGGTTCGCCAAGTTAAACTCGGATCATTTCTAGTGTCTGCCGACCATCGATTCCCAAGATCGGTTCTGAAATATGCTAAAACTCGATTCTTTGTAAGTCGACGTTATCTTCGTTAAATAAGAGAGGTGAATTTTTTTTTTGCTATCGGAAGTACAATGCATCAATAATTATCGAATAAAGCATTTATTCTCAGTATCTCGTCAGTATCCGATGGGCAGGAGACGAGCCTAAGCCCTCACCTTCACGCTACCTCACAACTTCAGCTAAACGGAAGTGGTAGTGATATGAAGAGACATTTATTCGTAATGAATGCTTTGTCGATTCAAGTAAACAAGTAAACAAAGCATTTATTCTTCGCGAACAAAATGATCCCACGCTCTCATAAGCGCACTAAAAACACAAAGAAGTGCTCTTTCGAGAATGCAAATTAGCTAAATTCAATGCGAATGGTCATTGCGAAGGAAATGTTTCACATAGCGGTGGTAGAAAACAGCTTTTAAGAGGCCATTCGGATGGATCATTGTATTTCACATTAAACGACATTATAGGATGACCCCTTGTTAATGTTATTAATGAAAACTAATTAATAAAGAGGCTAAATACGACGAAATAAGGGTTTAAATTTTTTTTTTTTTTGTTAGTTAGATGAGCATGAAAAATTGTTGCGAAAAAATTTGCAAACGAATTTCCTAAAAATCATTAGTAAGGCGTATATTTATAACGAAAGAATAGCATTTCTATGAAATTTTCCCTTTATGAATTTTTCTAAAACTTGCTTCACCTCCCCTCCACCATAGTTTTTCTCTGTAAATGTTCCACTCCAGTGTGCTTAGCTAGAAGCTATCTGGCGCGCCCTCAGGTTGCGGATAGGGAAATGACCGTCAGTAAGACGACTTATTGCCAATATGTTGAATAGGCAGCTGCGGATAGTCCAGCGACGAAATCCAGCAGGATGTGGCTGGGGTTTTGGGGTGGCACGCCACCACTTAAAAAATGTTCACAATACCCAACGAGGGTTTCGTGTCTACAGTAAAAGATCGCAGCGGCTACTGCCTTGTAGGTACTTCGTTGGGAAAAGAAAGGCTAGGAGAAGGAAACTCCGAATAACAAAGATCCGGCAAGCCGACTATCAGGCGACATACAACTGGCCACAGCAATATTGTTGCCAGCCATTTGCATCAATGGACGGAAAGATGAAATCAATAATATGACGGCTATTCAAATATATCAAATGTAAGTGTTCCTTCATGATGTGTAAAAATCCGACCTTTTTTAGATATTGCACCTCAACGCTAAGACAACACATCGTTTTAAAAGAAAATAAATGTCAAGGAAATATTTTATTAAAAAGCTCAATTGCATTCTTATCAAATCGAAATTATTTATCATTTTATCAGAAAATTTCATAAATTTTTTACGATTGGTAATATAATTGAAGAACGGATTGTATTATTCAACGATGATTGTTTGCAAAAATTTACAATGCAATCGATTGCTTGTCGATCATTATACAACGCAATGCAACAATGTGAATGTTCGATGAGCGTTGTAAGATTTGCAATCCGACAAGCGTCCTTTGCATAGATCATATTTCGATTGCGATGATACAGTGAGAGCGAATACAGAAATATCATTTGTGCATAAAATTTTACTAAAAACATGAGAAATTTAGCAAAAATTCAGTTATTTTATTGTTTATTAATTTTAATGCTTACAGCGGATGTCCCTGTAAGAGAATGCTGACCACCAAAAAGACCTCCAAAGTGAACATTAAAAAAACTGGTAATCTTTCAGTGAAAGAAGCACCTGGAAGCAAACTTATAAAGCTAAGTGTGAATGCGTTACGAATATTTGAAGGCCCTTGGGCATGTATTGATAGTCGTTACAAGCTGAACGTCCTGATTCTTCACTACAGGGATTGAGAAGCTGATGCTTATTGGTGGAACTGCTCTTATTACGTTAGTGTCCTAAGCAGCTTTTTTTAGCCAACATGTCATAAATATCCCCATAATACTTCAGCAGCCTAAGCTCCCAAAAAAACATGTAATAGGAAGTCACACCATCATTATGAAATTAGAGGAAAACAGTTTTTTGAACTGTTAACTATCCCCCTTCTCCTCCCTCCCCCCTCCCACCGAAGTGAAATTTCGGCCATAGGTCTCATGTTAACTAACTTGATAAGGGTGTATTTATAACAATTTGAAAAACAATTATGAAATTAGATAACAGTGAAGCACATTCCACCGACCTATTGGAAGTAGCTTCAAATGCTATGATTAATACTACTAATATATAGCACAAAATAAACTCAGCTTTAAAGTTTTTTGAACCGGAAACAGATGAAGGCCGACATTCGCTTTCCAGCAGATATCACAACTATTACAGGAATCGATTGTTGTAAAGCAAGAAAGAAGAAGGAGAAGAATATGAGAGTAAAATCAATAATACAATAATTTGTGAGCGAAAATAATCCGAAGCGTTTTCCGCTAAACAATAATGTAGATCGATTTTTCTTTAACAGAACCGAAAACTGCTTCTTATTATACCTTTATTTATTCATTTTATTTGGTCGCTTTTGAAGTCATATGGGAAAAATCAATCCTAAAGTTTGGTTGATTAATAAAATTAATAAATATCGTTTTCGACGATAATGCTATGGGTAAAATAGTTGAAATTTTGAAACAATATCCGACTACCCTTACAGTTAGTCACCTTTGTATGTGTTCATTAATTCTGATGTACTTTAATAAGTGCACCAAAGCGGGTATTATTAGCGATAATCCAATAAAAGAAAGCCTGTGTGCACGTTACACAGCGGGGTATCTCTAGGACAAGCGAACTCCTTTAGCGGTACTCTCAATTTGGCGCATTTCAACAATGCGGCGGAAATGCTTCAAAGAAATGCAAATCTTAATGGGGTGGTAGGTGGAATCAAGTGCCACTGCGGGGAATCATCTAAGCTTGTCAATCATTGATGATGAGATGCTTTGATGGTGTGATGCCTCTTCGGTCAACGATGATAGTTGTGCATATCGCACAAAATAATTACCACCTTGGCTCGTTTTCTTATGTTTCTATACGCAGCAACCATCCACCTGTAACATCTGAACGACGCATAATTTTTCACCCTCATCACCTATACAGCTTAAAAAGCATCTGCCTAAACATTTACTTATTAAAACTACTGCTGCTACTGAACTTTTTCTTTTTTGGATCTTGATTTATCGAAACTTTAGTAGCAGTTGGATTTTTTGAATCATCGGATTTCATTCGAAAATCAAGAGAAGGCTTTCATTCGAATCCGAAAATCCAAAAAAATCCAACAACTACTAAAGTTTCGATAAAGTCAAGATCCGAAGAAGGAAAAGTTCAGTGGCAGTAGCAGTTTTAATACGAAACTCTGTCTGCGAAACCTAGCGCAATGCAAAGGATCGAAGGACTTACCGATGAATACATTAGATCGAGCAACCGGTGTCGTAGTACTGAAGTCGATTGAATGTATGCATAGGAAGTTAGCCGCTTATCTACTTTCTGTGTTGAACATAAGAATATTTGTCTTCCCGGGGAATGGATTTTTCGAAGAATATAGAACCTGAAGATTTTGACGGTGAGGAGTAGAGGAAGGAAATACGAAATCAAAAATATCGCCACCCAGACACTGCCTCATATGAAATTTAGCCATCAAACGTGGAATTTTCACCCGTTTTTTTCCTGCAACCTAAAAACCTCTCAAAAAAAATGAGATCCCTTGAAAAATTTTAGACGTTGTTACGCCATTAGATGGAATAAAATTGGTGCTTCGAATGTGTACTTGGTCTCAATCGCGTTGACCTTACGATGTACTTCAAACAACATAGTTGTCTCAAAATGGTTTATTTGAAATTGGCGAAAAAAAAGAAAGCTCAACAATGTTGTTGCCTTACCAGCAAGAATCTATAGAGTACAGATAAATACGAGCAAAAAAATCGTTCAAATGACTTTCGTGAATATTCCTAACAAAATAAGCAATGAACTTTGAACGAGAAGAATAATCCAATTAAATGTGATTTCCTTCGAGGACACGAGTTTGCCTCATCAAATATTTCGCTCAATTAAACTTTATCTATAGAGAAAATAGCACTCTAGTAGAATCGAGAGAGACTACCATATCGAATCATTTCAGAAGGTATTTCTCTTCCTTTTTTTCTGCGTATTATGAAATGCATATGAAATACAAAAGTTTTGTTTTCGATAAACACGCTTTACTTCATTTCTAAAGATTTTAAGTTTCTTCGTAGTCTCTTTCTATTCGAAATCCCTAAAATAAATGAGGGGGATAGAGGGAAGTGAAAGGGAATAGAATGCAAAACTTGAAGATACGAACATTGCAAATATGCGACAAGTTAAACACAAGTCTCAAACGAATAACGCAATGCCTAGTGATTTGTTTTTAGGATGATGCATTGAGCAATAAAGATGTACTATCTAGAAGAATATCTTGCATTTTGGTTGATATAACGTTATCAGCATCATCTCAAGTATCTACTCACTTATCACAAACAATAGCGGTGGATTTTTTTTTTTTTGCATCAAATCGAATCATTAAACGTTTTTCGATCTTCTGCAATACAGCGAATTCGTTTGCTCCACTTTTGCAATTTTTGCACCATTCGGGTTTTTTTTAAAATCACTCCATTCATGTGTTGTTATTTTATCATTTCATCCATGTGAGTTGATCGTGGCTAATAATTCCGATACATATTCCGTTCGATATTCAAAAAGGAACTGAAAGTTTGCAGAAAAAAAAAAACTAATTACTATGAAAATTTGTATTCATTATATATTTCAATAAACTTTTTTTTTTAAATTAAGAAATGAGGCATGAAGCATTAATCCATTAAATAAGAAGGTAATGCTATAAATAGGCTATTGAAATTCACTAGCTATAATGACGAAGATATGTAAATAGTTCTCTCATTTATTTCACTTCAAATTTAGTGAATTGCATCAACGATGCATGTACCGAGATAAAGCAATGGAAAATTACAAGGATGACTATTGGCGATAAGTGACTGATTTTTAACCGAAAAAAAATGTTCGGATCCCATCCGATATCATTATAGTGGACAGTATAAATCAATTATTTCGCGGTGTTGTTTACCGCATCAATATAAGAACAACTCTATTAATGATTATCAAGTTTAGGTGTAATCTTATTCTCTGTATGAGTTGATTTATCCAGTAGATAACAATGATCCCAATATTGCAATCGCTTCAGAGAGACGAATGAATTGTCTTTCTTTGAATTTTCATTTAACAACAATGAGAGTAAAGTAAATTGAAATATTACAATAATATTAAAGATTTTCGGAAAAATTAAGAGTTATTTTAGTTAATAAGAATATGAATATAATGTAATATAACTCTGTGCTTACGATATTTCTAGATTCAACGTATAGAGAACACTCAGCATGAAGCCGCTCGTAAAGTAAAGTTTAATGAGCGACAATTTCAACTTGAAACCTTTGTGTAATTTGCGTTGAAAGTACTACACTTGTGTTTTCCCTTCCGAATTTCTGAATTTTTACAAATCCTCAATTCTATCTCCTCTCCCCCTCCCCCCCCCCCCCCCCCCCCACTAAGGAAAAAATTGGTCCTCCTCCCATTAGAAAAAAAAGTGATACTGAAACATGTCGAAGCGTTCACTATTTATCGCAAATTAATCCCACAGTACTTTCCCACTTATTTCTAAAGTGTTTCACGCCTTAATAGAATCAAGAATTTTTCGTATTTTTATGTGAGAAATTTCGACTAGTTCAAAGTTTCATTTTCATTAATAAATTCTTTGTGATCGAACAATTTGCTGATGGTGTTTGTTTTGTAAAACTTTATTGATTATATAGCTGAGCGTGTTGAGTTGTTTCATGAAGTGCAACGTTTAGAAAAAATTGAGTGAGAAAAAAAAAAAAGAAAACAACAATGGTTCACATGAATAGATTCGATGACGGAAATGATGGTGTGAGTGATGAACGAACAAAGACGATGCGGTTCGTGGCAATAATATCGTCTAGTTGCCAAACGTGACGCATTGAACGACATCACAACGTGCGACCAAGTAGGTCTCTAGGTCTCACCTGACCTCGTATCATTTTTCCAGGCTTCATAATGCTAGATTCGTTTTTCGATATGGATTTATTATGCTATCTTAAGGCGCACGTGTCATATCGTGTTAACCCCACGTTACGGTGATTAAACGATATATTGAAAGCAAGAGAAAAGATGACAGAAAGAGAAAAGATATTCGCTTCCAGCAGATAGAAAGCCGGAAATTTCGCTTAGTAGACAACTGTATAAATCGATTGGCGAAGAGCGCAAATCGTTTTCATATCGCGCTTCGCGAGAATTCTTCGTTACACTCTTCGAGCTGTATGGGTTTTTTTTTTGGGGGGGGGGGGGGTGGGGGTATTGTTGTAGAGAAGGGGAATTACTCGACAATGCATATATCTTTAAAGTTGGAACATTGAAAAAAGTGGATTCTCAAAAAGATAATATGCACTGCTTTGCGATTCCCCTCTTTACAATAATGCCAATAGAATGTATCGATATAAGAAAAATGCCCGCTTCATCGAATACAAAAAAAAAAACAATAGAATAATTTGAAAATATTAAAAAGTTGTTATTAGATTAGAAACAATTTTACACATTTGCGACAATTGTTCAGAATATTTCAACAAACGCCCTCTTCATCCAATTGGATAGAAAAAAATTCCAACAAATTAATGCAAATAAATTTGCTCATTCTTTTCGAATACTTGAAAAAAAAAACACTTTTCAACATATCCCAATCATTACTCATTATTTCCACAGTTATTGTGCGTGAATTTTATGGAAAATTCCAAAATTTTCTCTCGTAAATCGCGCGTGATTTTAAACTTTTATATTTTCATTTCATTAAAAGAAAAAATGCTTCATTCAAAAATAAATTAGAGAGGATGAAAGATATTCTTGCAACACTCTTAATAAATAAATGTGAAATGTTTCGTCCGCTATGAAAAATGAAAGTGAGGCAAAAAAAACGAATTGAATTGACGAAAAAAAAAATGTTGTTGAATTATAAAGTAAGCCTTATTAAGTAGAGCGCAACATATTGTCTCCAAAAACAGAAACAACTCTTAAGTTTTATTCGACAAATTCTATAGGCAGCGCAAACTGTGTGAGACAGATTGAATATGAAAAAAAAAAATTCATTTTACGAGAAAAATAAATTCCACAATTGAAAAAAAAAATACCGACGAATGTGGCAGCGAAATAAATGTATGAATGACACGGGTCAACAATGAAATTAGAGTTATTCTTTGTTGCAATAATTTTACAGTATTTTTTTTTTTTTTTGAAAGCTTCGAATTTTTTTTTTTTAGATCAATAAGTAGTTCATGAAAAGTGATTTCATTCGTCGAGTTTTCGATGAAAAAAAAATTTTTATTTTTTTTCGCATGAGAAAAAAAACAGATCGTTGTTGAGCACTTAGAATCATTTTACAAATAAAGAGGCACTTGAGCCAGTGCTCAGTGTAAAGAAGAAAAAAATGCTTAATAGCAATTCGTGGTCGTTGAGAGGGGGGGGAAGGGTCGTTGTTGCTGTGCCGCCTTTTTTTAGTGTTGTTTTCTTTCTCCGTTGTATTCGCTTCTCAAAGTCGAGAAGTGCGTTTGTTTTTTTTTTTTTTTTGTTTTTTTGAGAAAACAACATTTCATTGTTGTATTATATCACAAAAAAAACGAAAATCACAACAGTCAAGTTTGTGTGATTTTTATTTTTTTTTTTAATTGAAAATTTCAGTGGAAATTTTTTTTTTTTGCGATGAAAATGGGCGAGAAAATGATTGCCTAAATTAATGGAAACGAGCACACACGCAACAAAACACGCATACAGCCGGAAGTTAGATGTTAGCTCACGTAACAGAGACAAATAAAAATTTAAAAAAAAACGTTTGCCAACGTGGGCAATATCTTCTTCCTTTTGATACAAATTTTCAAATAGTGAATAGATTGTCGTTAGTTCACATTGTTGAATTGTGGAAACAATGATTTGATGTGATTGTTGTGGCTGGATGGAAGCCATATTACGTCGTTATCTATTGTCCCGTCTGAATGGTCTTCTGTGTGTGCGTGGCACGTTCATCGCCGTCCTTATTGATCAATGATGTGACTACGTTTGCACCGATTCCCCACGTGTTTTCACCGTCGAACACCAACGTGTCAGGTGGGTTGTGAATACCTCCCTGGTCACGCGCATAGATCTATAAAATTAGGCGTTTTTAAGTATTTGTATTTAAATTTTATTTAAATGCGACTAAAATTGTCGCTACGTTCTGGAACTGCAAGTAAATAATAAACTAATGAAATTTTTACATGTTGGGGATGAAAAGGAAGAGCAATCTTAATAAATGCTACAACAACTCGGGGAAATAACAAAATTCCGAAAGTGCTGCGTTAGAATTTTGGACATAACCTCAAAATAGCGATACTATGACGTCGTGATGTCTACGGACTTTAGCAATAAGCCAGTTTTCACTTTGAATTCCTTTTGTTTAACGATCAGAAAATTTGGAAACTTGATTATGAGGATCAAAAAAAATCAACAACAATTACTTTCTGAGAATTGAAGTAATTGAAGAAATGAATCGAGAACTGCTGCAGATACGACTGCATCTATCTATATTTAATGATCCGACAGCAATGGCCATCATTACGCTGTATGAGCAATACTTCAAGAAATTTAATACGTTGCAGGGTTTTTTTTTGAGAAATATACGATTCGAGATCATTATAATCAATAAATTGGTCCATTAAAATATGGACTGACGGATAGGCTTTTATTGCGTTTCAAGTATTTTTTCCGAAACAAAAGCACGCTTTAAAGTTTTTTCTTACCAAGCAATTATTTGTTCGGAATATACCGTTTTGAAATGATCTTAGCAATGTGCATTTATTTTGAGTGCGAAAACAATGGATTTACCCGGTGATCACAAAACAATTAACCTCGACTTTCCGCAATAAATGGTACTTCACTTTTTTTCAACAAGTAGTGTCGCTGCAGTCCTCAATATCATATAGCATTCCCGCTTTTTAGGTTTTTACCGAAACTGTAGCGTAGGAGTTACCCCGAAAACTATATGAAGCATATGGTTTATAGACTATTTTTCATACTTTGTTTGTGATATACGTAGTGGAAAAATTACCTTCATCGTACGACCAGCCTTCAAGACAGTGTTTGGTGGGATCGTGTAGACGATCTCGCGGCGGTTATCCAACTTCCTCTTCAGTCTGTGCTCGCCGAGATTCTCATCCTGCAAAATCGAGCGTACTGTTAAATAATGAAATCGTTACTTTACTAGAGAAAACCGTTGTTTTAATTACAGTATGTCGTAAAACTGAATGAATGCCTTGAAGAGAAGATAATTTTAGCGTGAAAAAGGGATAGAGCGATGTTATCTATGGCAGCTCAAAATTTGAAATATTTGTGTCCTTTCAGCTCATAGTGGTTAACCGCTCGCAGTCTTATAAAACCGATACTGCGCAACTGTGAAAAAACGTAGCACACATAATTTTGTTTTTATTAACGTTATAAGGACTTTTTAACCAATAGGCTAAGGCCTAATAAAAAGAATTGAAAAAAATTCAATGTTTGAAAAAGAACCTTGCTTCTGTGTGTGTTCTCAAGAGTGATGAATTTTCCATTGGGGTCACATTCAGAGATGGTGACGTTACCCTTGGCTGAGCGTTGGAACGTCGTCTTAGTGGAGACCTCTCCTCGAACGTTGCGAGTTGAATCAGTGTCTTCTTGTTGCTGCAGAGAGTGTGTCTTCACAACCTGTTCCACCATCTGACGTAGTCCAACGCTGAAAAATTAATCGCTTCATTATGCTTAAATATATTTTGTTGAAAGGATGAACATTTTCCGTCGAATTAATGCATAGGCTCTATGAGCAATTTTCTCTAATAATAAGCTTATTAAAATTTCAAATATATTGTTCTATGAAAGATTATTGCATAATGATTTTTTAAAAATTCGCTGCAATGAAGAACTCTCCATTTACTAAAAACTAAACTGAGTGCCTTCATTTTCGACAGTAATATCCTTTAGAATTTGAGAAATTTCATAACTATACTCAAATTCATAGTAATGAAGGTATACAGTTCACGCTATACTAACATAACTTCGCTATATTTTTACTCTCGTCGCATATTTTATGCTATTGTAATTGCATTGGACTTTATACGTTGATTAAACAAATACATATATCATTTATTCATAAGGGACGAATGAAATATATGATTAAAATTCAGCTGGTGTAAAGATAAGCAATTCTGTGAATGCTTACCGGCTTTCTTCGCCCTCCAGCATCTTTCTGTAGATGGCGATCTCAGCATCGAGCATTTGTTTGGTGTCAAGCAACGCTTGCAATTCAGCGACAAGCGTTTGGCATTCTTCACGCATACGGCGAAGCGTTGCATCACGGTCGTTCAACGCCGCCTCGTATTGTCTTTGATCGTCGTTGAGCTAAATTACGCATGCTATACCTGTACAGCTAATAGGTTAACCAGGTAACTATAACTAAATGCTAGTAGTCCCGTATGACAGTGGTAAAAAATTCTGCCGTTTTGCTTGTGCGGTCGTCAATGTTTTCTTCAGTATCTTTGTCTGTAAAGGTTTCTCTAAGCGTCAAGACAACCAACAAAAGAGGATACAGGTATATTGATTCAAGCACCAAACCGTATCGAGGCAAGGAATGGTTTTTTTTGTATCAGAATTTCCATGCATATCATGAAAAAGATATGCATATGGTCATAAAATGTACTATTCTATTATTGCAATCATAACCTCGCAATTTGAGACGTAATTGTTGTCAGTACCTGATAGTTGAGGTTCTGGACTTCCTTTTCAAGGAGGGCATTTTTGGCCTCGAGGTCGCCAAGTTTACCGCGGAGGTCGCCGATATTGTCACGCATTCTCTTGACCTCTTCGCGCTGGTAGCTCGATTCCATGTTCGCACGGTTGGCTGAGCCTTGCACCTCGGAAACCTAAAAAAAACGGAATACTGAGTTGTTGGCTCAATGTAGCTTCGAAGTGGTATCCGACTGGCTACATACGACTTTCTTTCCCAATAATGTTCCATTTACCGTGAAAAATATCCGATGAATTGAAATTTATACAATAATTTCAAATGTGATAATCTTTATCTTCCAAGGACACTTAACTTTGATATATGGAGAACTGCTAAGATGCTTAGTGAATAATGAAGAGTTGTTCAAAAATATAAAGTTTTGTTTGCGGAAATGGCTTACCTTAAGTTTGTACCAGCTCTCCATATCCTGTTTGCCTTGTTTAGCGATATAGTCGTACTCGTCCTTGATGTCGCGGATTGCTAGGGCGAGCTCGTTCTTGAAGAACTCGCGCGTGTCAGCGGGTGCTTGAGCGAGGAGGGCTTGAAGCTCCTTCACCTCCTGCTCATGTACGCGGCGGAGGAACTCGAGCTCCTCCATCAGTGTCTGCACCTGGTTCTGGAAGTCGATACGGCCCAGTGTTTCTTCGTCCAGATCCTGAAATCGACGATGTGGTGAATTAACCTTGCAAAACAATTTTCCAGATGTGAAAGAACAAAGATAATCTTGAATTCTTCAGCGAATGTAAGAATAGGCAAGAGCAATTATTTCGTCCCGCGCTGAAGAAGGAAACCCCTTACGCCTGAACCATTTCTTCCAAAAGGTTTCAACATGCGATCGTTATTAAGAACATCCAGATGAGATTAAATATCGTAGAAAATAGTGTCCTGAAGGCTCTGAATAATCTCAATCTGTATAGCAAGAGATGAACGAGCACTTACGTTGCGGGCCTTCTGTAGTTCCTCCCATATGCGGGCGTTGTCGCCGTTGAGTCGTTTCTCCTCCTCTGTTAGTTGACGCCAGCGAGCTCTCAGCATCTCCAACTCGCTCTGCGCATCTTCGATCGCATGCTGCCACTGGTTGATCTTTTCGCGATCACTCTCACGACGATGTTGTACATCTTCATAGCTAAACAATTAAAATTCAATCAATGTTCATATATTCGCAAATGTTTCTTGTATTATCTAGAAATGATAGAGGTTTATTGCAGTAATTATCCTCGAATATTTCCGATACGTTCTCAAATGGAGGAAGTAAACATATTTTTACCTTAAAAATCTATAGAATACAATAAAAGAATGTATCGGGCAATTCATTAAGCCATTATTATTTACGACGGAAGTAATGCAATAAGGCTTCAAGAGAAACGACTATGCAATTCAGTGCATAATTATAATATTAGTTATTGCAACAGCAACATGTCCGAATTCAGGAATATACGAAAAATAGAAACAATAATGTTTGAAAAAAAAACCTGAGAATTTCAAGGGTTTTTTCTGCAATTTTATAAAATTTATCCTTATAAATTTTATAATTTTTTTCATTTGATAAATTTAAGTCAATATTCTCAATTTCATTTTCATTTTTGATATTTTAAAGGATAATTAAAGAATAAATACTTTTTCTTTTGAAGATAAATGTTGAAAGTATAGATTTGAGCAATAACAACAACAAAAAAAAAATGTCGATCCCTATACAAAGAACTTCCATCCATCGCACTATTTGCTTTGGGCATTCATCGTACGCAATACAAACGAAACGATAAAAATGCTCTTACATGAGCGAAAAAGTGCATAACTCTTTATTTGGTATGATAGAAGCTTATTTTCGCACAGAAGCCGCCTCTTGTCTAAGCCGATTCATGCACTAAACTATTGCGCTGTCATATTAAACTGCGCATAAAATCGTAGGCAAATCAATACAGTATACAGGAAGAATTGCTGGAGGGGAAGAGAGAAGGCAGATGGAGGAAAGTGGGAGGAAGACGGTAAAAAGAGGTATATATCAAGAATTGATATTGCCATCATGTAAATTTTCAAATAATGCTGGGAATATTTTTGATAGATCACTGCTATTCGAGTACGGTTTTCAGGACAGCATATCTCAACGGTAGCATCCTTTTTTCTTTCGCTATCGTCTTCAATGTGTCAAGATTGATGCATATGAAGCAAAAGAATGTTGAAGTGTTGTTTAGAAGCATTCTGATGGCTTGGTGAAGAGGATCTATACATTTCTTTTTTCGAGACAACTTAACGTCAACTTCGAAAGAGTTTCCTATATTTAAAAAAGTTGAAAAATCGTCACTAACCGATTGCGTAGTTCAGCGAGGTCGTCGCGGAGTCGGGCAACTTTAACGTCGATTTCAGCCTTTCGTCGAGCACCGTCATCGATTTCCTTTCGCGCATCACGCAGTGAATCAGAGTATTGGATCTGAATATATAATCTCTTAATGCTTTATTCAGTTTTTTTTTTTAATAAATTAGAAGACAATTCATAATTTTAGTCCATTTTTATAAATCGAGGTGATTTTGAAGCATGAATAATCCTAACCGAAAAATCGAATAATCTTTTCCATCCCTATGGGAAGTGCTCATCAAAAATTCTTGATTGCTTATGGAATCCGTTCTCTTAGAACTGCAAAATATCATCATGCGGTATAATCGATTTGAGTGAATATTTTTTAAACCTCGCTAGATGAAATGTTTCTAAAAAACACTGACGGCTATTTGATGAGGAATTCTCTCCCCATTTATAAATCGCTAGAATATGACTAATACCTTTGAACGCGGCTTATTTACGATGAAAACGCTACCGATTATAAAACAACTTTCTATTGCATATTGTCGTTCAAAACTCGCTCTACGCACATAAGCCGTACCACTTTATTACCTCAGAAATGGCCGGATTATCGACAATATTACGCACATAACTCTATCACCTATACGTTTTATTGTTTTCAAAAACTGATATCGAAAATTTTAGCGAATTAGGCTAGACATCCTCTAACAGAGAGCCGAAATATCTGGGAATTCCGAAATGGGAGACTGTCTATTTTTTGCTGATATACCTGGAAAAATATTGCTACAGGGAAACCACTAAAAATTTCCATTTGAAATTTTATTGAAAAAGCGAAGCACGACGCTGAGAGAGAATATAAGGATAATGACGAAAAAGTAGCATTCAACCTTCACGGCTTCGTTAGAAAGGAAGGTAGTGAAATTCAGAACACTCTCAAGGGGATTATAATAAGGAAGGAAAGGGGGAAGGGAGTGGGGAGCTATTCGATATTATAGGGGCATTATCACTTACGAAAAACGTTGAGATAGTTTCACTGATATCATGACTTTAGCGAATAAAATGATAGCAATTATTGCGTACAAGCTCATAAAAGTGGCATGCTGTTTGTCGATATTTTGCACATTTCTGGTTTTTTCAAGGCCACAAATCGGCCAATCGCCTTTGTAAACAACGGAATCTATCGATCATACTTGCAAAATTTTCGCTTCAGAGGGCAATGAAAATAGAATTTCCTTTAAAATCGATGTGTTCCTATTTACATCAGCTTTTTCATTCAGCACTGTCACTGAGTTTACCCCATTGCATTCCGTTCTTTAATTTCGACCACAGGTGGAAATGTTTCTTAAGGTGGGATGAAAAGTCCTTACCTTCTGAACCAACTTAAGGTTCTGACAGTAGAGTTATGAAGAAACTTAATTGTTAAATTTCAAATCCCATCAACGCTGTTAATCTTATATCAAAGAAGGGCACAGCTTACCAGCTGGAAATTCTTGTTTGGCTATTTAAAAAAACTGCCTCTAAAGGTAGCCCTTAAGATCATTTATAAACACAAATTTGATTGGATGGTTTATAAAGAGGCACGGGAAGAGGATATATAACAGCACCATCAAACTCTTGCGAGATGAATTGTTGTGATCATCTTATGTAATAAATAAGATGCATTACTAATCATTAGTTGGTAATCGGTAACTATAATAACGTAAGGACACTAATAAAACTATTCTTATAGGTAATCATATAATAAGATTTAAAAATGATTAAATGAAAGAGTACAGTAATGTACCTTAATTTCACTTGTGTCTTTACCCCAGCGGCCACGAAGTTCATCAAGATCAGCGACGAGTTTTCTATTTTGTTCCTCAAGTTTCTTGACACGGTCGATGTAATTGCCAAGGCGGTCGTTCAAACCTTGCATCTCTTTCTTCTCTTTATCTGTTGCTTCGAGGAACGATTTAGCTGCATTGGCGCTGAGAGCTGGGCTAATACCGCCGATCGACGCCGAACCCATCTCGGTGACCATCTTTAGTACGCGGCCTAAAATTATATACGGAAAATTTTTTTGCTTATTTGAAATTTAACTAACTTATTTCTGGGAAGTATTTAAAATTTGTATAAGTGCTGAGGTAAATACAACATATTTTCGAATAGATATCTATCACCTTAATAAAACATCTGTTCATCTATGACTTAATCATGTAGATTCTTTTAAAGTAGCACATATATGTGCATTTATTTCGTTTATTTGTTTCCTCTTATGTGGGAATCAACACATCCAAAATGATATATGAAGATGGGTTACCGTCTTAAAACTCTCTCAGTAATCAACGTCCCTTCTGCTATTGAAGAATTACTGTTTGCTAGCATACTGCTCGGCTTACCTGTTACAAAGATTTAAATTTTTATTTAAATAAACAAATTTTCATACTATCCGAACAATTCTTTCATCATCGATTGAAAACATCGAAAAAAAGAGGCTGGAAATCTAGTTTTGCCTTTGCCAAATAAAGGTGTTAATTTGTGTAAATTGGATGCACGTATCAAAAGTTTACAGATGTGATATGCAGATAAGATGCATTATTTAACTGCAACAATTTTTAAATTAAGCAGCTATTATTTCGTGTAATTATTCAACATTTGTAAATATGTTCTACAAAATAAGCTAATAAAAAATCTCTCGGCAAATTCTATGGGTTTTTTTTTTCGACTTTGGTTCCTTGAATCTCTTGAATTTTTGAACCATAATTCTCACATGTGTGTATATGAAAATTACTTAGATTTGTGTTGATGATCTTCTGGTAAAAGTAAACTTGACTTCAAAAACTCCAAGAATAGTGCATTTTAACATCCTATTTCAGGTCTCTTTTGAGTTCTATTCTAATAAATATTTTTCAATATCAAATTACACAAAAAAAAATCATTCCAAAAATCGATTCTTCTAAGTCGTCGTAGTCGACTGCTTAGAAAATTCTAGATTGCCATCATGAAATTGGCCAACCAAAAAAAAAAGAATCCTAAAGCAGTTAAAGAATTGATTGTCCAATGAAGGTAACGTTTCATCAGATAGAGAGTTGCGTATTTTCTTGAATATTACATTTTCTTAGGGTAAATGATCGCTTATCTCTCTAAACATTTCAAGTGCTGGAATAGTTTTCACCGAGCAAATTTTCTATATATTTTGTAGTAATGAAAATTCAGATTCACAAATTTTGAAAGATCCAAATATTCTTAGTTGTTATTTTTTGAAAAAAAAAAAGAATTTATAAAAAATGCTCATGTCTAATGAATTGTTTGGATGCGTAGATCCTCAACTCTGGGTGTCTTATTAGAAGTAAAGAAGAGGTATCGCCTCGATGAGCCTATCATTCACTTCAATCAAGTAAATATTGCGGAGCTCTGATATTCAGTTGCTCTCATATAATAATTAGCAGATAGCAACAGTAAGATACGATCGTCTTACAAAAATTATGACTGATTGATCAATCCAGGTGACTTTCATTATTAAGGTTTTTGCTATTGGAAAGTTTCATGGGCAGCTTGTGAGAAGTGCAAGCGAGTTAGTGAGGGAATATGTAGCCGCAATAAAGAGTCCCTTCATAATAAATCCTGCCTGCCTATTATAAGAATTAATTGTATATTTCAATATTTCCCAAGTAGCTCATTAAAATTTAATGTAATGGATAGATACAAAATAGTATATGCTATGCAGCTACATTTTGATTTACATATAAACTCTTTAGATGCATAAAAAATAGGATAAATGCAACGCAATTTTACCTCCAACGACACTGGGCGCCGGTCGAATAGAATCCGATGAATACATTATGAGTAATCAAACAATTCTATGAAGATGATCTCTTTCAAAGAAGTAAATAAAGAACAGTGCTTATTAATAATAAATTTCGTTGATATAAAATAAGCACTATACGATGAAAGGGAATGAGTGCAATAGTGCGCAATGCAGAAAGTTGGACAAGGTCTTCTAGATGATGAAATCGTTACGCACTCAAACCACGAAAACAGCACAACACCACAACCAATACAGCAATGCGGTCCGCACTCAACTCACAGATGGAGCGTAATACCGCTATTGCTGTGAGGCGTGTATGTGAAAGTATGCAGCACTCGATGAAAATCGAAGCACCACAAATAAAACGTGCAGAATAGTGATTCAAAACAACTCGCTATCGTCCAACGATTGATCCACTTTAGTGGCAAATTGCTTCTGGATTGGGTAGCTAAAACTTGAAGGTGAAGTTGTTTCAGCCAATTTCTACAGCAGAGTAAGTGCAATTGCCTTAGTGCACTTGATGATGGTCGAAACGATAAACGATGTGAATCCAACGATGGCAGCGCAATATGAATGGCTTCAAGGGAAAGAAAGGAGAGGCGAAGATGCTTTGTAACCGCCAAGAATGTTGGACGATATCAATTCGATTTTTATGGCGTATCTCTATCGGCTGCACAGTGCTATGCTGTTGTGCCGGATGTCAGCAGCACTGAAGGCAATGCGCGAATGCGACGGGAAACTAATGAAAGCAGGCGTGTCGGAGACACACATACATACATACACACACACACACACACACACACACACACACACACACACACATACGCACAGATACGCCCATCTCGAAATGTGATGTGACGTGTGATATGTGCGCAATATCACAGTCAAACTTCAGGATGCTAAGAAAAACGTGAACTCTACAGTATAGCTCTTGGAACCGTATAGTTGAATGGCAGTGGTGTGATAAATGATGAGTGCTTCCCACCGATTTTTTCCCCAGGATCGTGTCTCCGTTCTCTTTACTCGCTTCTCGATGAATAGCATTAACGATTTCTTTTTCGTTGCCTAGCATCTTTCCCTGGGGATCCAGAAAAAACACCTTTGTTTGATTATCCTAACAGCATCCGACAGTTGCTGCGTTCCTGTAGTTGGGACTGAGCGCAGGAACTTCTCAATATGAGAAGGGGACGGGAAAAGCTCAGTAAATACGTTCCACTATCTTGGGTCATGGACAATTACAACGTCGTTGAAAATGTTCTGCAGATATATGAAACTACAAATCAGTTCAACGGTCATTTCTGAAGGAATAAATAAATTTGACTAGCTAATTCTCTTTGATTTGCTATGTTATTCTTTCCAGAAGTTTCCTTTGCTAAATGAGTGGTATAGATTACAATTCGGAAAGTTGATGATAACCTATCGCTTAGATCCCTTCTAGTACCATTTCAAAAATTCTAAACCAAATTTCCCTAAATTTTGAGGCATGAAAATCAAAGAAAAATTCTATGGAAATATTCTATGGAAATTCTATTTCCCTAAAATTTCCCTAAAAACCAAAAAAAATCCATGAAAACCAAAGAAAAATCAAAATTCTATGGAAATTCAATGTGGGTAATGATGCGAGAAATGATGAAAGGTATATTTTTCGAATATTGCATCAATATTATTAGATATAAATTCATTGTGAAATGTTGAAAATTATAATAGCGTACCACTTATGATAGTGCAAATTCACTCATTCATATAGCTCGATCTATCGTTATAAAAGTTCGACTCGACTCGTTTCGTTACCGTAAAACTTGTTTGAAATGAAATCGATAATCGCAGGAAACTAATAATCGCGAAATCGCAGACATTAAAATTGGCTGTGCGATACCAATTAGTTATCAACAATGATGTTCACAATATTTTCGATACCGTAAAGTTAAGGAATTTTTTTTTTTAAATATCGAGGTGCTCCTTAGTTCTTTAGTAATTTCCAAGAAAAATTTATAAACTGAGTTATTAAGTGCCGTTGAATTAAATTATTATTGGCTATTCACCGCATCTGATGATAACGTTCGAAAAAAAAAATTCATTGCTAAAAGAAATTAGAGTATAAAAAAAGCTCATCGATGATATAGACTTTACCTGCATTTCAAATTTTGGACTTTTCTGTAGAAAATATTGATAAAGATTTCGCTGAAAATATACATTTTCAAACGTTTGAGATAAATATCATTTAATTTTGCTGCATTTAACTGTGCTTTTTTCTTCGAAAAGACCGCAAGCTAAGCAAATTATTTCATATCCGGACTCACTTTTTATGATTGTCTACAAATAGGTGAATTGTAGAATAGCAGTGCTCATCTCCAACTCGCTTTTTCGCTCTTATGTTGAGAAATTTGCATTAGTGAAGCGCTAAAAGGACAGGTTTTTGCCGAAATACACTTACAACTTGTATTTGCTACATACGTGAGAATTCTCTTTTATATTGTTTTCTTGTATGTTATATTTCTTTGGAGTGATTTGTATTGTCGCAATTAATAACCCAGTTATTAAAAAGTCATCCGATCCTTCGAAGTCGGGAAAGCTATAAATAATTTCCTAGATTATCAGCGATAGAATCGGAACGATTTGTTGCCTTCTTTTTCCACTGTGCTTTTGCGCTGTCCATATTTTCTTCACGATATTGACACTAAATATCTCTTATATGTTCTCAAGAAAAACCAGATCACTTTCGGTGGATTATAGATAAACCAATAGAATCAATGAAGAGAGTAATACCTATAAAACCAACTTCCATCTTCAATGTGGCATCCTTAGTAAATTGCTGCAATGATTTTTGTGTCACTATTCGAAATTTCATTTGCGAATATTTCTTTCGCTAAATTTCGCTCGTAATTGATAATTGTAGATTTATTGGCAAAATCCTCAAACAATTTTTCGTAATTTGAAATATTTTATTCAAATTATATCTCTCTTTAGCTAAGATCGCTCTAGCTATTACTAGATTATTGTTCTTTCTCACATTAAGAAAAATGTACTATTGAAGTCGGCGTATGATCGCTTCTATTTTGTGGTGGCATTTTTGAATAAATCGTCTTATGAGGGAGGGGTTTTGCTATTGCTTATTTTTGCAAGAGAAATTTGACTCTCATTTTTTTAAGCGAAAAAATGCTTTTAAGAAAATCTTCCGATATGATCGACTTATACCAATCCACCCTATTTTAATCCCAGTGAGCGCCGCTAAGAGATGATTGCTATTAGTGCGCTTCGTTTAGAGCTGAAATTAGCTGTCAAAATCTTTCCCAATAAAAAAGGGAGAGAGACCGGCACTTCGCAACCGAACTCAATCACCCATCCTCTCTCTCTCTCTCGAAAAAAAAACATCAACCACAATTTTCCATTATTTCAGTGTACAGTTCACAGGAGATGAAATAAAAAGGCTTTTTTTGCGAGCAAGCCGGTTTCGATAAATCACATCAAACGCTTACTCTCTGCTTTCAGCAGAATTTCTCGTTTTTGTTCCACTCAAACAGCGATCGTTTCCTTCGATTTTTTTTTTTTTTTTTTGAGATACGAATGGATGATTTTAGCCGAGATCCTTTTCATGCAACTCTCTTCGGAAAGAAGAATATAATTTTTTTTGAAGCGAATTAAAAGTCTATCCAGTAAGCCTAAACGATTGGCACATTGATTTAGTAAACATGCAGAATAAAATTCAGCATATATAGGTTTAAAACCGAATTCATAAATTTTTGTTGGTATTGAGTTCATCCCCTTAACACATAGAAGGAAATTATACAATATAGTGGTCGTGTTGCTATATATGATTGAGAATAATAAATGGTGGTATTACAACGTTTACTTTCTAGTCGAGAAAAGCATTTCACCCAGTTCCCACATATAATCAGCCAACAACTATGAATCATTGCTTCGATGTGTTTATTTGTAACGGTGCACCTTCACTGAGTTCTCTCTTTTGTCCACTCTTGCTCATACCCTCTGTTATTCGATGTAAAATTGATGAATAATAATATCCACACTAGCGGTGATCGAATGATTGCGATAGAAAGAAAGCTTTCTATCAAGCAATAATAGAGAGGGAAAAGATTCATATCTGGCACGCTATTTTTAAGTCTATATGATTGCTTGTAGTCACTGTCTTAATGCAATGAGATGCAGTGATACTTTTGAAAAGACTGAAACGTTGAGAAATCTATTAGCCTTAGAGATGCTTTAATTAATGCTTAAGAAAAGAAAGGTAGTGCATAAAATGGAAAATGAATGCAGATATGTGAAGAAATGCAAAAAAAAAACGATTTAATATTTTCAATTGCATTAAATATATCTGCCTAATTTGTCGGCAACAAATTCCTCGACGAAAAAGGGAATAATATTTGCAAACGAGTACGAGGTATACTTTTGCACTTAAAATTCTTTGCAGTTCTCTTCCAATAGGACGATATTAAGGCCAATCATCCTTTTCAGTTTGATCAGATCCTAAAAGGTAATACTTTTTGATGAATATTTCACCGCATACTGTATTTGACCGATGATTTAGAGAGAGAGAAAGACGAAATGAGAGAAGGTAACAGTGACTCTTCGGTCAGTAAAATTCTTTGAAATTTACCTGTGTTCTGTGAGCAACAATTTCTTCATCTATGTGCCCTTTTTTTTCTGTATTCTATCGTTTATGTGTGATTTTTCATCCGAGAATAAGTAGGAGAAACCTTGAAAACGTAATTATCGACAAGATATTAAATGATGGGATGCGGTCATCTCTAGAAATAAATAAATAAATAAACGAATAAGTAAATAAATAAATAAACAAGTAAATAAAGAGAGTGGAACAGAAAACTGCATACTGTGTTATTTTTATACGATTCGCGTTAAAAAATATTTCATTGGTTTCTTAGTTGAATCGCGAACACATTAAGAACTACTTTCCATTGCAAATATATCAATAACATTTATGTGGAATTTTTTCGCTTAGTTATTTAAGTTTTTTTCCGATCATTTCAAATTGTTTCTTAAATAAAATTTAAAATTTTCACTATCAATCGAAATAATAGAAAATATTAAATGAGGTGCTCAATAAAAATGTCGAAATAATAAAAATTTTCAAAAATATTTTCATAATCGGCTAATCGTTTTATAACGCAATCAATCGTATAAAATAGCTATGCTATCGAAAAAAAGTCGTCTAGTATTTGCTCATTTTTTCTGCAGAAGGACGTAATGCTATACTAGTAAATGTTGACATCAAAATGTGAAAGAAAATTTCAAAGGCATTCATAATTTCTATAATTTTGTGGAAAAACTCATCAAATAGTTGGTAAGTTTATACGATAGTCTGAAAGCGTTTTTTTTTTTTTGAGAGAGAGAGAGAGAGCAGACATATCATTTTCCAAAGAAAAAAAAAATTCGAGCAACGCTAGTAAAACCTTCGAAGACGCTTAAGCGGCATTTCAAATAGCCTCGAGATAAAAATGAAATATGAGACAAAAGAAATAAATTTCAAATATGAAATAAGACAAATAAATTTCGATGCCGAAAGGGGGCAATAATTTTTATGGAAAAGTGAACCTCATAGCAGACGTTTTAACTTATAGAGATAATCTTTCAGCTGCCATATACCACTAAACTGATAAGAAATCTTTTGAAATTATCAAAGCAGTATATTTGTACAAAATATTTTAATCGGTGCTATTTTACTATCGAAGTTTTCTGTTAATATTGGCGCCGTTTTAGTGCTTTCATAAATAGCAGTCATTCGTTCAATGATTGTTCTATTCTTTTATGTGCTTCAGCGGTTATCAGATTTTAATATTATCTTTTTTGAACACTGTAGGTGAAAATTTGGAAGCTATAGAGACGAAAAGAGATTCCCATCGCATATTTCTAAGCTGGTCTGTGATAAGCATCACTTTCTAACTTATAATGACCTTGCATCTTGTTCTCTATTCATTAATTTTTTTGAATTTCTGCAAACTTCAAAAGAATTAAGCTCTAAATTTCCTATTAATTCTTTTTCATCTAAACGAGACATGCCCAGAATCTTGAGTATACATCACCTGAATGTAATTCGAAGTAAAATGCAAACCTCCGCCTCCGCTAACTGCTCCGGTGCTATAGGCTCCAGATTGGCGGCTTTGTGTGCGAACAGCGGTTCGTGGTTGAATTGTCGATCGATAGGCGATCTCATATTCACTGCTTTCTTGACTTTGCTTCGACATGTTTCTTCTGTTGCTGCCTCAGTTATTCGCGTTCAGAAGCGGCACGAAAGAAGAGCGAACGCTGCAAAATTGTATCAGATTTAGAAGGTTGAAATTCTAAAATTAAACGTTGCGAAACGCCACCGAATAACCGTCATATTGTTACGAAATATCAATGAATTATGACAATCACAATGCCATTATGCGTAGTACAAAATAATTCAAAATATAAAAACTTCTTATAAGGTAAATTCAATGGAAAAGAATATTTTTTGAGGAGAATATAGATTCGAAAAAAAAGCGGAAGAAACGAATTTGCAATGAAGAAAGAAATGAAAAATGAAATATGAGATGTAGACTGAAATGAAAAGCTGAAAGCAGACAGCAATCGCGTTTGCGTTGCTTCTTAGGTTGCGAGTTGATTGTCGCTAGCGAGGGTTGTCTTCTTTGGTTGGTTACGGTGAATAAAAAAAAAAGCGCCTCGAAGAGCACGACATTCATGCCTTCGCAATGCCAAACACCTCGTCAAACATTTAACGTTGGTAAACAGTAAACGGCTCAAATTCTTCGAACAGCGATACTATAGATATGTCTGAATTTGTTTTCGCAAGCTACGAATATACCTTATTGAAAGAAGATATGTTATTTACCTAACACAGGTGAACGACAACAAACATAGAGTCAACATTTAAGAAGCTAATGCGATTTATTAGCTTCTTGCGATCCAAGATGAACAAATTTTCAATGAATGAATATCAGTTATTATATTTATTTAATAAATAATATAAGAAATATTCAAGCGTTGAAATCAAATTGTACCCGTAAATATAGAAACATAGAAGCACATCGTGTGCTAATGTGTTGCTTATTTAGCCGATCCACTATATATCTTGCTCGTATAGCAATAATACGATTTTACACCATGATCATTGCCTAATGAACTAGTGGAGAGTACCAAGGATTACTCTACGGATCAGCGAAGTACCCATTGAGCCGAATGGGAAACATAAGTGTTTCCGCTATCAAGTTTCCTTGTTATACCTGAAAGCGCTAGCGCATAAATTTCGCAGCATATTTGATAAATGAATCAGCAAGGAATGCTACCATCAAAAAAAAATCGTAGGGAACCGATTAATGTTTGCATTGTTTGAGAATCTCTTTTGAGCAAAAAGCTTCAACAACTCGGAACGCGAACACAGCACAACCGATATTCATAGGCATTGCTTTCGACGATGAAAATTCTTGTTTTCTGAGCGTATTTAAACGTTTACTTTGTACGACGAAGTTAACAAATATCGAAGCAATGATGAGCAGACGAGAAAACGAAAAAAAAAACACGGATGAAACTCGTTCGTTAGAAAATGAAATATGGTCTTATGAAGGTCGTCAACAATACTTTAGCTTTTCTCTAGAATGAGTTCTGCAATTAAGGTACGAGGCCCATTTGTTAAAGTTTTTTTTTTTGACGATCGTCGTCAAGACAAAAGCATTTTTACACGAAGAGACTGCTTTAGCGCATGTTCCGAGCAAACATTAGCAAACACAGAAATTTTATTGATTCTCTCGCAACGTTTTTTTATACGCTTTTGCAGACTTGCCTCACGAAAATGCATTATGGCGCGACGCTAAGCTTGTGGCTACGTATGAGTGCGTCTGCCTTGCTCAAATAACTTAAATCTGGAAAATATCAGCTAAAGCAGAAGCTGAAATTACGCTCGATGAAAATAGTTCATATAATACGACAACTTTATATGATGAATTTTATGTTGATTCATCGTTCGCGAGAAAAACGTTATATGCCTGGAAGTGATAAAAATACATATATAATTCATACCTGTTAAATTTTCATTTGAGGTCGATTGCGCCATAGAAAGAGGATCTTTGAGGAAACTTTTAGCACTAGTAAGATCAATTAAAAAATGAAGATGGTATTATGAGCATTCCATTTTTTTGGTTGGTACCTTGTAAGACTGATTGCTCATTGCGATCAAACAGCACATTATGTTATCCCCCCCCCCCCCCCAAATAATTAGCTTCTTTGCTTACTTTAAAATCCCGTCTTTTGTTCGCGGAACAATTTGATTCGTCAAAATTCAACTTTTATTCACTCCGATGTCGGCGAAGAAAATAGCCACTTTGATATACACCTGATTAATTGTTTTATGAAATTTCAGAGAAAAAAAAATCCAAAATATTCAGCAATTAAACTTCGATTGATAATGAAAAATACTCCAAAAAGATAAGTGAAAAGGCTACCACCTAGCTCAGATGAGATGCTCTAATCAAAAAGATGCTGCATTTAACCTCTGCTTAAGGTAATCGCCGAATTAAATTCCTAATAGCCGACGATCGAAGATTACTAAGAGGATTGTTTCGAAGCGGCAAAAAAAAACGTTACCACAAACTTTCCATGAAAAACTGTAAAGGTGAACGGGTTTCATATTTGTGAGCAATGAATCGCTCATTATTCAACCTGTATAAAAATCATGACTGCTGAATTGATGCAAGTTGTGTAAAACGTTTCATTTGTTGCCCCCAATATTGTGTATGTCAATATTACTTGACAGCTATCAATCAGCTAAAGCCAAGAAAAGCTATGAAGTAAATTTCTCGAAGAAAGAAGTGAAGCAAATTTACCGAGGAAGGAAAAAAATTTTTGAGGCCACCTATAGAACAGGTTTTTCGGTTATACTGACAATGTTCTGGGAAGTTGCTGATAGCGCTAATTAACCAGTAAGAATTTTAAAAAACTCCACGATACGGTCCATATAATTAATTACTTTACTATTGTTAAATAGCTCGTTCAGCCTTTCTGCGAACATTTTCGCATCATCATTTTTATCTTTTAATGCCGACATATTGCTTAATATCGCAACTTTAAATAAATGAATTTCTAAGCTCAAAGTTTATAAAATTCCCGAATATTTTAGAAGATCCATTAAATTCACTGAGCTAATTTTTCATAACAAAAGTTTTGATATTGCAAAAAGCATCAGTATGTTAAAAAAACCGCTCCAGATGTATGCAAAACAAATAAGTTTTTAATTTTCAGTACGCATATAAAGGTGATTAAATTTCCAAAAGGAGAGGAAGAAAAGAATTTTTTTCTATAGATATTCGAGAAAGATGAGATTATTCAACGGTTGAATGGTCTCTTATAAAAAAATACGCTGCATAGAATTAAGCATTCGTCTTCGAAAAATATGTTTTAATCATTCAATCTACTGATTTATATATGAAAATTAAAAGAAATATAATTGAAAACATTACTTGTAAATATTTTTCATTAATTTCAGGACATAACATTCTTATATCACTCAAATCAGTTCTTTGATGCAAAATTTTCGATAGAATTTTATCTGATAAGAGTGGACGAAAATTGTAGTTATATTTGAGAATACCATCATAAGTTTCAGTAGTGTCATATTAGTGGATTAGAATTAAACATATTGATTGGCTAAGAAGCTTTATCGTTATCAAAGTATGATCGCATTATATGAGCTTATCGTGAACACATTCGAAAGCACAACTAATCTACCAAAATTGGAATGTCTTTTCAAATAAGCAAAAATTGCTGAGTTTTTGAAGAAATATTTTATTTTCAAGCTCTTTTAGGAGCTTAAACAAACTAGTTGAAATCAAACGTTGCGAATAAATGCTTACGTTTTTTCTTGAAATTTTAAATAAAAAACTTTATCACTTAGTAAAAAAGTGAAGAATGAAAGAAGAAAGTAAGAAAAAAAAACATGTGGAAGAGACTATCAATCTGAATTATTACATTAATTTTAGCCTATTTTTGAAAAAGAAGCCAGTCAAAAGATAACACAGTTAAAAGAATGTCCACATTCTACTTGTGTTAATAATAATTTAAGTCAAAAAATTGCATCATAAACGAGAAAAATTTGCATTTAATCATCTGAAAATCATTTAATACTCCCAAACAAAGAAAACGAATAGTATTGGAAATGTGCAAAAAAAAGCTAAATAATAACCTTAGTAGAATGAGAAATTAGAAAAAGATAGAACATTCAGAGTGTTATTTCTAAGTTTGAAATAAGATGAATGAGGATCGCCGATATGGCACATTAAAAAATTTAGAGCAAATTTTCGCCGCAACAAGTGAAAATTTCCCATTAAAGCGATTCGCCGTCACTAAATCAGGTCAATCACTAGAGGCATGTTGGCATCATGGCTCATACTAAATGACGCTTATCAATGCGGCTGATACAATAACGATCTATAATTTCTTGTTTTGAAAGAGTTCAGTGTTGTTGGAAAAACACACATGTCGATCGTTTTGAATTTACTTCGTCGTATTTGCGTAGTTTAGATTGGAAATGACTCTCCTTTACTTAAATATAAAAATTATATGAAATATGTAATTGTATTAGGTAATGAAAAGTGATCTATAAGCTATGGGAGTCATTGTTATAGCATTTCTATTAAAATTTTAGAAATGTTAGACGTCTCAAAATGTTCTCTCATATGATTTCTTAAATAAATTATAATTATCTCTATAAATAATGTTGTTAAAATATTAGAAAAAAGATAAATATTGTATAAATATATGATAAAAAAAAAAAAAGAAATTGAAGCAAGTGATTAAGTAATCCATTTTGTTGATATCGCCATTATGCTTCTGCAGATTGTGATTATAGCTGAAACAATGAATGCATCATTAATAATGTCTGCCATCAGATCGGTCGAGTTGAGCATCTGGAAGAAAAAACTTTAAGAAATATTCTCACACATTCACTACGTACGTCTAAAAATCTGAAAGTTTGCTAGCATGCTTCAGTAAACATTTTCGAAACGAATAAAACAATTGCTTATCACAATTTTCGTTTATTACTTAGCGAATTTATACTACTCATTTTCTTTCTCTTCATTCAACAAAAATGACAAAAATTTGCATAACTATTAGCCACGAAATGTTCCTCTTGATATGAAAATTTAACTAATAGATGAGTGAATAAGTGATAAATGAAAAATATATTACTATAAATAAATATAAACAAAAATTAAGGGATGATGAATATTATGTGCAAAAAGAATGAAATAATTGTGAGTTTTATGCTCATTCCCTCCAAAAATGCGATCAGCTAACTAATAATGAAAAGTATAGCTGCTAAATGATTGCGAATGTGTCGCTTCGATGAGCAATGAGGCATCATTTTTTGCCGATATCTGATGCATAAAATCAGCAACAAGTTTCTCTACATTCATAACACCGTTACTCATACCGTATGAATCGCTTCAAGTCCTGACTCATGGCCCATCATCTTTCCAAAACATAATAACGAAGTGGAAAACTGTGCTTAACGGACTGGCACGTTATGTGCTTTTTAGTTTCTTTCAGTATATTGGACAGACCGTTCAATTTTTCAATCATACTGGTAAAAAAATGCACTAAATAAAGAACCCCCTCCCTTAAACTGACAAAAATAGTGATTGCGAAGAATAGTCTGAAGAACATCTATTAAAGTTAATAAAAAGAATCTCTTCTTAGATTAGCATATTATATCAAAAAGGTATTATAACATGTCACAAGTATCGAATATCAAAAATACTTGATTAGTGGCTTTCTTCTTGATACGTTGTATCATCAATGCGCTATTGAAATCTTATGTACTATGCATTGATTTGTGATGAAACGACAATATAAGATAAGGTGCATCCGTTAATGCTCGCTGAACACATTTCATAGAAAGAATATCCCCGAAAAATTGCATTCGTTGATGACGTCATCCTCAGTGGATAGCAATAGCTGTTTCATTAATATAAATGGGATCATGCAAAAGGCTACAAATTCTTCAATTAGAGAATCCATAACGTTGTATGTAGATTTTGAGTTATGCAATCGAATGCCATAAAAAATGGGAAATGTTCACGAGCATGTCCGATTCTTAGAAGAATATTCATAAATTAGCGCTTAACCACTTTGGAATACCAAGATATATGAAGAGGAAGCTTTATGGGGGGCGAAGACTCCATGTTAAATACTTTTTGCATTGATACAGCTTAAATACTTATTTTGATTTGCATTAAAAAATAGGTATAAATGTTTCATCCTCTTCGTAATCGAAAGCATCAGTCTCATCATTTGGCAATCTCGTATCGATACAAATCCACCAAAGCATTATGGTACACTTACAATTCCCGTAGGGATTGTGGCAAACGAAAAACTTCCACCACCGTATAAAACTACTGCGTAACTCAAAAATACGCTGCAATATTTATTAGGTGAATAATTTTAAAGCTAATAAATGAAAGGTAACATTTTATAACTTCTCAACGTGTGAAGGATCCAGCTGAAATGGCTAATGCTTTAAGGAATGAGCACAAACAGCAAATGTATGGCGCCTTCAATGCTTCGTCTGCAGTTTACGCTCAAATGCGTAATTACAACGCTCGTAAAAGGTAGTAAATCTTGCGTGGGCTAATTCAAATATTCTGAAAATGAAACGAACGTCTTAAAGCTATTCGAATATAACGTCAACTTTACTAGCATTGATAAGAGACGCCAACATTGCAGTGATAGCAATAATAGGGCTGCACCTTTAGAATTGCATATAAGCGTTTATAGAACGTTGATATGCAACCATAATAAACGTTGAACAGCATTATAAAATCAACAGCTTCATAAATGGTGATGCTTTAATTTACGCTATGAGAAAAAAAGACCGGATATGGGATGATAGCAAGAAATTCCTATAGGAAAAAAAAAGAGATGCACTAGATAAAAAACTGATTACCATTTTTGAATGTTCTCAAGCAATAATAGGAAGAAAAAAAGAGTTCAATGAGTTGCGTTGAAAGCGGTTAATTCTAAAGATGGGAACAACAATGAAATAAATACTTACCATCAAAGAAATTCCAAAATCATCACATTCAGTTATGTCTTCTCATCAAAATGAAAGATAAGAAAAATAGTGGATAGAACTGGAAGCAGGGGATAATAGATTTAGGTGCTTTCAAGTTACTCAGGTGGAATGCTCAAGAAGGAAATAGAATTGCAGTTTAGAAGGGTAGTAGTTGTCATGATGCTTTGAATACATGGATGAGGCACAATAAAGACATTCGCTATTTGTCGCAACGATACATCCAGTTATTGCAAAGTTCATCGCTATAGCAGAAATGATGTGAGTTTGTAAGATGTTGTGCTCTCATCATTGAATACAAAAGAATTCAACTATCTCAGCTATCTTATCTCATTATTTTATATGAAGGTTCTCTCAAAAGAGTGTATTTTCCAGTGAATTGTAAGAAAGAAATCAATTCCCAAGCAATGCACATAGCACTACCATCTCATGAAGACATTGGATTAATTATTTAACATTAGGCTAGCAATATTGATCACTCTTGCAATGCAACATTGTTTTTAGTGCAATGAATGAAATCTTGTAAAATATTGCACAAAAAGTACAACAATAATTGCCTCTCGAGTAAAACAAATAATGCAATTCACAGAGAATTCACTTCCGTTAAGTAGATTGTCTACTCTCACCCGAATTCTTAGATTTTGACTTATCGCTTAGCTAATCACACTAACTCAGGTATATTCTATCATAAATTAGATAATGTAATGATTTTTGAACATAATAAATATCATCTATACGCCGAGTAGGTAGGTGACTCTGGAAAAGTTCAGACTACAGAAGAGACTCTTCGAGAAATTCACTGCAAAAACGACAAGAGGAGCATTCGATTGGGAAAGAAGGATGGGAAAATGAGAGTTTAAAAAGCTTATAATCGTTGGCATACATATACTTCTCCACAACAATAAAGTAGCAGCATTAAATAAACGTGTACACACTAAAAGACAGAAAAGAGAGAATAAAAAGGAGAATATACGATTCACCCACGATTTTCAAAAAATCGATGCAAACAGAGTAACCCTTCTCATATAGCTCTCTTCGTGTGACATAGGGATTGCTCAGGTGTTTCAACAGCATATGAAAAATGGGGACCTAGAATGGCTTCCAGCAATAAATTCAACAAAGTTGGCAAAGTAAATGTGGAAACAACAATGCACTGCACTAAATATACAATAATCTGCATTTCGCTTGCAGTATACCGCATTTGCTGCAGTAGAGCATATGCAAAGATAATGCAGCATTTGCAAACGTAATGCAATAATATAGAAATATCGGAAATTTTCGTGCTCAGAAATACAACATAGGAACGCACACAATTCAGAGCGACGCCACAATCGTTGAATGATTGTATCGTTGAGGCGATGCACACATTTAAGTGAAGGAAGGGGCGGTGGTTCGCACTGTGCGGACGAATGGGGGCGTCATATGCAAAAAAGTGCTGCAGCTCGGAAGCAGTCTCAACGAATGAATGATTCAAGCGGGTCGGTCGCTCACTCAGCCCACCTAGCAAATAACTAACTAATAGGATTTGTACGTCGACGAAAATGCTCTAGTGCTTTTCGTTAAGTAGAATCCAATAGAACTATGTAAAGTTTCTCATGAATTTGTGCTGCAACCACATCTCTCATGTATAGAAAAAGTTCTGTGGAATTTGACGGCATTATCAGTCGTCCAAGTAGAGGGAACTAAGAGAGTATTTCAAATATGAAAATTGAAAGAAAAATAAAAGCCTAAAATTTCGGAACAAGAACCATTGATATGGAATGGGTTATCGACGTCTTTAACGCTTAAATTTAATAAATAATGACGATATTTCTTATTTAATAAATTGATTTTTATTTACAATGGAGGTAATATTTTCACTCATTTTCTTGCATATTTAAACTTTTAATGAAAAGAGGCAAAAGTAATCGGCAGTATTATATACTTGATTTTTCAATTTTTTAAGGAAAAAAAGAAGAAATGTCCTTCCTGTTATCTTTTGAATCGTTAGTATCTCTGTTGATTTCTTTAGTAATTGGTAATAAAAAAAAGGGAACAAAGATGACTATAGAAATATTTCAACAATGATATCCTTCCACTTCATTTTGCTTTTTTTGATTCAGAATATTATAGAGAAAAATATATGTCATGTGTAGAATAAAAGAACTCATTCGTCTTGTGTTATATAATTTCATCGTCTTTTAACTTTTCACTTTTAAACTGCAAGAAAAATTTTGTAAATGATCCGGAAGTTGTTTAAAATGCAAAGAGGTGGGAGAATAGAAGACATTCGAAAGGTAGATATGAGAAGTTCACAAAAAATTGACATATGAAACGAGGAATGCGATAGCTTTTTGAAGGCTAAAATGAACGCACAATGGGGAGAATATTTGCTTTAGTCATGATACCCACCTAACAATCGTTTCGACGCTTTTCATTTTGCCGAACAATACGAACAATCATGAATTGATCCTCTCGCATTGATGTTGATGCATTCGAATATTGTAAAATATATATGCGGAAGTAAATCGAAACGAGACGGAGAAAAAAGAGGAGAGAGAAGATGTGTGGGGAGGGCGGGGGGGGGGGGAGGGTGGGGGAAGTGGGTGGATGGCAGAAAAAGAGGATAAACGATATCGCTGATAATTCAACGATTCAGATTCGAAATTGAAAAATTCGCTTTGTTAATTCCTAAATCCTCAACATTAACGTATATAAGATGGAACGGAAAATACAACTATTGCGGGAAATTTCTATTAAAAAAAAAGTCTAAAACGATTTCTATTCAAAGAATAAATCTTATGCCTGTTACAAATAATTGCGTTGTGTTATTAACCCGGCAGCACACACACACACAAAAAAAAAACAAAGCAATTGAAAAAATATTACGAAAGGAGTTGCTTTTAAATGCTCTTTTCCATTCCACTCATTCGAACAACCAGCAGCAAAAATTGCTTAAAAAATAAAATATTTTGAATAATGTTTGTATATTTAATATGATATTTGATCGCTCAAAACAAATCTACAAAACAAATCATCTTTTTCACTCGTTTGATATACGGTGAGAAACTGACCGATCACTTCTACAACTTCTTGGAAGATGATAAATGTTGGTAAGTAGAGGTGATCACGTTGCTGTGTGCATGATATCTAAGAAAATTTCTCAACTTCAGTTATAGTGGTTCCTCAGTTGCAGCTGTCAGACAGATAGACCTACAGACATATGAATATATGCGTGAAATGTAGTGGCGGCGTAATGCGTTTTGCAAATGCCGACTCATAAGAACGCATAATTAAGGAAACCACAAATATTACGGTACTGTGAGGGGATTATAATAGATCACTGTTGCCTTATTTAACATCATTGACTAAATTGTTCAAGAACATTACAAGTTAAATGCTTTCTCCATTAGGCAGGTGGGTTGCATAAGCAATATGCATTGCGTTTAATCAAAAATAAGCTACTAGAGATCATGCGATGTGAGAGAGAAACAATGAAGAGGGGGATTTTTTTTAATTCCAAAACAGCTGACCTCCTCGTCACCTATGGCTAAAACATTGCACTTAAGCCACCAGAGATCCATAAAATGCCACCTGTTCGGTTTTTGCTTAATATTTTTCCTTCCAAATGCTTCCGAAACGCAAACTGATAAATCATTACTCTGCATATGTTTTATCTATCTACGCATGCGATAGCATGACAATGAAGTAGGCGGATGTTGGCCATATCTTAGGTCACACCTTGAATCGAAAGTTTATGTAGTTTGAACTTCTAAACTCATAAAATCCTGAAGGACGCTTCCTTCCTACTGGGCACTTTTTGGATGAGTTATTGCAATAAAATAGATTGGCTAATTTTCACAGGCAAATTTTACCGAATAACCAGCCAAATGCGAGGAAAAAAAAGATCGTTTAAGAGAAACTTTGCGCAGCTAATGAGTTTCATATGAGACAGCATTATTAAGTGGGGTAAAATATTTGAATATTTGGGCAGCCGGTTGGTTTGCCGGCTCAGATATAAATGTGAGTATCATTCAAATAATGGTCCGTACTCATCGATGCGAAATAAAAGCGTTACTTTCGCAAGCGCGGATGAATGGCCAGCATAACGATGCCCTTCAGAATGCGCTGCACTGTTCCCTCTGAAATCTTTCTTTGAACTGTATACAGCTGTAAAATATACATATACATCAATGGAAATAAATAAATAACTCAACTGAATTCATTTCAACGAGTATTGCAATCGTATTGGCGAAGCAACACCAGCAATGGCTAAGGAAAAGTTGTCTGCTTGATTCGATTTAATGCATCTAGCTTATTGAGTTTTTGCATAAGGCTTTCGAGAGTGCAAAGAAAGACTACATTTAATTCAAATATCGACATGCTCCAACGCTTTAACCAGTTTAGAAATGGCGAAGACGTGCAACTTTTGCGAGCAAGTTTGTAATGGGCGTCTTTTTTTTGCGATTTGATGAAGCCACAAAGAAAAGAACGTTGGAGAAGAGGACGCCAAGGGACATTTGTCCTGACGTCATGCGATAAGTGCAAAACATAAAAAACTCCGGAAGCAATCTCATGGTTTTCGAGCTTTCATATAAACTGAAGAAAAATTTTCATCATTTAGGGATGGAAAATAATGTTTGATGAAATTTTTTTCGAGGAATTCATTCAAATCATTTTATATGTTTGCATTTTAGAGTTTTACAACAATATCAACTCTCTTTCTTGTTCAAGTTAATGGAATAGAATTAGGTGTAAGCAATTTGACACATAAAGTTAAGCAAGAAAAATATAATATATTCATCTTTAAATCGTAGAAGCTTTTAAAATTTTCAACGCTCACTAATGAAACAAAAAAATGAGAGTTGATTCTATGAAAATGCTTCTCTAGGAAATGAAGTGAAATGAGCGAAACTCTTTTTTTGAAAATTTTTCTATGAATTCTGTACAGCAACGTTTTCTTTCAAGTGCTACGTAGTGTAGTCATCATTGAAAGCCATCACTCTCTTCTCTCTCTACTCATTCGTCAATTCTTAAGGCTGAAATTAATCGAGTGGCATGCCGACGAGTCTCTATCTACGAGAGAAATAAAACTTTTCGAATAAGAAGATATTCTTAGTAAAAATTGAAATTTATTGAGATTTTCAAAATTGAAATAATACTCAAAATAAAGAGAAGTATAATCAATCGAATAGAAATTAAATAAAATGAAATGATTTCTTTATGAGATTAAATTCTGCAAAATTGAACCATTGAAGAAAAATCATTCATAAAAATCAACATCGAGTTTCGATATATTTCATCACATGAATCAGCAATGATCAAGCGAATATGAAATGAAACTTTTTCACTTGCTATCATAAATGTATATTGAATATTCACATAAGTGATGCAAAAAATTATCACGATAAACGATTTATAGAAAAATAAAAATGCAGAAATTCATCGTCAATTCTATCTATTATAGAAATATTCATCGTAATATTTAACAGGTTATTTTTTTTTAAAAATAAATGAAAGCATATAGGCAAAATACGCTTTTTTTTTTTGCATTTCTATCTTATGATCACTTAAATTTCCTAGGTTTCATGTCACCTTCATAAGTAATACCTCTACCTTCATTACGTTTCCATAAAAATTCTCTCATCGGTTAACTTTCGCATGCTAATAATAATTATTAATCAATTAAAGAATATCAGGATTTAATTAGCTCGACCGCTCACACAAATATTCTACAAATGAGTCACTCGCTTTTGGCAGCTTCACTGATTAGAAAGGAAAAGCCGGCTGGCGCAAAACGTATATATATTTTTCCCACAATAAAATACCCATAACCCTGACAGATTGGTGTGAAATGTGAAATATGATAGAGTAAACCTAACAATGGCGTAAGTTTTAACTAATAAATATGTATCTCTCAATTCTCGTGCCAAAAATGTCGGACAGACAAACGAGTAGACACAGACACAAGTGTGCCAACAAGCACGTATGCATACACGCAGATCTGATATCTCCAGGATGTGCTCTTCGCAAAAGCAAATATGCAAAATTCACCCACGAAAAAAGAAAGATGGCAATTTGTTTCTCGAAATGGAATCGATTAGTTGATAATATTCGAGAAAGAATCCCATATTTAAAATGTTTTAAAACTCATACGAACGTTTATACTTTCCGTCACAGTTTGCAGTATGCAAATTTAGGGGTTTAGTAGATTCGTGGCATTGGGGAAATTTGCATATATGACAGAATAAAAGTTACAAGTTTTTATCAGCGATGAAAAATTTCCCCAAACGAAAAGGCAAAAAAAAAAAATTTCGTCGACAGACGACAAAGGCAAACAAAAGTTAGTGGTGCTATGTGAAGCAACGGCTGCAAAGCGTCATGTAACAATTCGTACGTGCATTCAGGGATTAGGAAACTGGTTGCCTAACTTGTAACATCGTTGACTCACTAACCACTACCACTAATCTCGCATCGCCATTTTCATATCGAACGAAATAACGCGACCGACCAGTCGACCACTAAAATTAAGATAGTAAAGAGAGGAGGATAGGTGCTTCAAATGCTTCAAGTATAACGAAAATAAAAATTCAGCGAATGAATTTACTATAGGATACTTGAATATAATGATAAAGAAACAATAAATCATATGAGAACACACGAGATTGCTAGCGAAAAAAATACTACATAATTAATTGGCCCGACGCGAAGAGTATAAGCGTTTGAAATATGGAGCTAAAATTCACTAAAATTTTTTTGTAAATGCTTTTGAAGTTTACACAATTGCATTTTAGAAGATTTCGATCATAATTTAACGACAATTTGTTTTTTCAAAACTTCCAAAGTTTTTTTTTTCGCTTCAAAACACTAATTTATTACAATTTTTGAATTTTCAAATGAGTTCTTTCACAACGTTCAGAGAGAGTATACTACTATAGAGATGAATGCAATATGCTATGAGGTGATAGGCGAAAACCAAGAAGTCGCTGTGTTTTAATGAGGGGTTGCCCTCTTATTGATCATAAAAAACCGCACAAATAAGATCAAAACGGCATGTACGTTTCGAATAAATTGCGTATAGATATAATATACTGCAATTCTTTATGCCTCTATTCACTAATATATTTCACTAATATATTTTGGAAAATTCCGACATCGGTAAAACTGCAACTAAAATTGAAAAAAAAATCGTAACAAGTTGAATGTCCGATGTCGAAAATTATGAATGAGAATGTTCATATAGAATATGAGTAGATTAAAAGAGTTACGGCTATTTGTTGATAGTCGGTCGAATTTTAAAATATTCGATGAAAATTCATCGCTCACTCAATGAATTGATCAACGCTGAATATGGTGATCACATTGAATCGATTCATCAATCACCGAGCTCTCTTGAACCATTCTCAATTGCCTAGATGATCACTGAAAGATTTATTACATTCTTTGTCACATTATAATAGGGAATTGCGAGAGCAAACGATCGAAACGATGTACTTAGCGCAAAATGTAAGTTATAGCGATTTAAACGTAACACTCCATCACCGTTATGTTTCTAGTTGTGCTGGCATTCATGTAAATTAATATAACCTAAATCAAAGGTATAGGTATTGTATCTTCCAAGATGATTACAGCGTCGTAAAACAATAGATATACATGATTTACTGAATATATCGTCGAGAAAGCTAAATGTCGTATCATGATTCATATTTCAAACCAAATTGTACCTTATATCCATCTAACACAATCTCTAATAGTGAGAAGGTACACTTGCCATGTGTTTATATGGGGATAGAAATATCACACCCATGCAATCATGTAGCCCACTAATTCCATGCCACTCTCTCATCTGAAACTCATTATTGCGTCCAGATTCGCCAATAATCGAATTGTAAAGCTATGCATCTATTCATGTTCAATGTGGCAGCCTGCGTTTAAATTTGTTCAGCCTATTGTTTTTGCCGTTAGGAGAGATTCGATTTGCAATTTTTTCCCCATCACAAGGGAGTAATAATATGGAGCGTAGGTGCACGAAGAAACCGAACGTTGCTAGCAAGATTCTTATTGAATGGAATTATTCGTTCAGGATTTCCGATATTTATCTAAACTCTTCCAGTCATAAAATAGTAGATGATAAAATTTTGTGCAAAAATTATTAAAGTAATGCAAGAAAAAGGGGGAGGAATATTCAGAAATTCAATATTTTATGATTTACTTATCAGCTAATCAAAAATATAAATGAAGAAAAAAATTACTGCAAAAACAAAGAGCGTAAAAATTTGCAGTGCAATGAATGTGCGCGAAACTATAGACCGATGTTCACATGCGCAAACGATGAGACTATTGGCAAATGCATGCAAGCGCATAGTGCCAGCCACTCGTTTCGTTGGTACAGGCAGCGATAACGACACACAGCGGGTGCGCCATGATTGCACATTCACGCACACAGGTAACAACACCTGAACGCCAAGCAATGCAGCGATGCAACCAACACACCTTGAAAATCGTTCTCTGAGCCGCAGATATTGGTTGCCGCACCAAACAGTCTTCGGCCTATGAAGACTGTTCCTTATACGCACTGAGCAATTTCATTCTCGCAAATATTGGCCGAAAATAAAAATCTTCAGGAATTAATCTTAAGGGCACCAGACAAACAAATTGTACGAACGCAAACACCCATTATCGCAAAAGTAAACGACGCAGTGCAATGCAAGTTGAATTTTGAGTGTAATCTCCAATCGTATTTTTTAAAAGTCCTCTAGTTTTTCTTATTTCACCTATCTTATCACCTTTTATTTTACCCCCAATCCTATTATCTTTTCGGATGCAATCGTCTTAGAAGCAATTTTCAAATTATGCAGACAATGGATAGAAATTATGCAGTTTAAACGTTTTAAATATGATCTAGAAAGTAAGGGATTTCAATTTTGCTTTTAAAGAAAATGCGAAATGAGCCATACATTTTTGGACTTGCATATGCAAAATTAGTAATTTTGTGTTGAATTGGTTCTTTCAAAGGCTTATTTTTATTATGAAGAGATATTTGCGAAAAAAAAAGAAGAAATTAAATTATTGGAAAGCAATACATTTCACAAATACATTTCGAAAGCAATACATTTCGAAATTTTTCAACTGCTTAATTCAATTTATTAATAATTCGACGTGAACTCCGGCTAAAGATGGTAGCTTTTTATCTTGGGGGATTTGAGAAGAGGAAATCTTGCTATGAAAAATATAGAATGAAAAGAAAATTGATGACTTAAATGTCCTTCTAACATGATAAATATGTATGAGCGAGTGACGAATCGATCGTTACCAGCCGGTTGCACAATTTGTGAAGTATAAATGAAAGAAGGTAGATAAATTGTAGTGTTACGATAGAGAATCTATTGGCGAACATAAGTGCTGGGCTAATTGCACGTGATAAATGAATTCCAGTAAGTAGGCTTTCATATCATTGGCGTTCTAGTACCACTGATATTAGTGCTAAATAACACTGATAACAATCAATCAATGTTGCTCGCTTTATCCTCCAATCCTCTTTCCTGTCCACACATAGATTCAATTCTACCTTATGGGAGCTAATAATAGACCATAAAACTTTAGTAAAAATTTATACATATATTACAAGAATCTGGAAAGGACAAATTTATATTTCACACTGGAAGAGTCCAGTTATCGCAAATGCGCTAATAGTAGTACCAATTGTATTATCAAAGGTATCAGTAGTAGTTACTATATAGGTGGTTGAAACGTCTAAATATGCGTTAGTATTGTCTCACCGATTCATAGAATATGCGTAACTGGATTCATCTCTTGGTGCCGATGTAACGAGAGAGCATTACGCGGCATTGACATTCGAGAAACGACGGCGCACTATGTGAGGAACGAAAAAAATACCATCGCAGAGCCTTTTTTTGTAAATGGCCTTGTGCTGTGCAATGAACCAGACAAACAAATTGTACGAACGCAAGCACCCATCATTGCAAAAGTAAACGACGCAGTGCAATGCAAGTTGAATTTTGAGTGTAATCTCCAATCGTATTTTTTAAAAGTCCTCTAGTTTTTCTTATTTCACCTATCTTATCACCTTTTATTTTACCCCCAATCCTATTATCTTTTCGGATGCAATCGTCTTAGAAGCAATTTTCAAATTATGCAGACAATGGATAGAAATTATGCAGTTTAAACGTTTTAAATATGATCTAGAAAGTAAGGGATTTCAATTTTGCTTTTAAAGAAAATGCGAAATGAGCCATACATTTTTGGACTTGCATATGCAAAATTAGTAATTTTGTGTTGAATTGGTTCTTTCAAAGGCTTATTTTTTATTATGAAGAGATATTTGCGAAAAAAAAGAAAAAATTAAATTATTGGAAAGCAATATATTTCACAAATATTTCGAAATTTTTCAATTGCTTAATTCAATTTATTAATAATTCGATTCAAAAGATCGATTAGATTGCCTAATATGATTGAAACTGAATATAAATTGATGAGGAATTATTGCTAATAAATCCGTATAGGATTATGAAAACCTCTTATTACCTCTTTTTTATCTTTCCCTTCGATGCTTTTAGTTTTTAAAAGATAACTTTCAATTTCAGAGTGAAATATTATGAGAAAATCGCGTAATGCGATTGTACATAAGATGTACAAAAGAGATAGCAACCAATATACAATATTCTGTTGTGTGCAAAAGTGTGCAAGCGATCGAAACATCAAAAGGGGATCATCCGCCAACTCATTGAATATAAAATAGCTTAAAAACCGAACGACCATAACGTCGAATTCTTCAATTTTTTTAATGCTCTAATCTTTTATTAGTTTCTATTGTATGTATGAATGATGAGATTAATAATTCTGAAGTGATAGTGAATAATTAAATGAAAAAAATCAAAAGAATTAAGTGAAAAGCTTTTCACTGCAATTTGATATGAAATCATTAAAATTTACGGCACAATAAATCGTTTCCGTAATGATTCAAAAAGCATCTTTTGTTGAAATGACAACAATTAGAGGGATATGGAAAAAAAAGAAAGAAATATTTTGAAATAAATATTTTTTTATATGAAAATGTTTCTTGAGTAGTTTTACCTCTTTTTTTTTCTCAGTTTTTCGAAAATAAAATATATATATAGTAAATGGCCAATCGTCAAAGAATCGATTCTAAAACTTTTTCATCACTTTCAATCGATTCAGTGAATATTCGGTGAAAATTTCATCGATGATCATCGGTTCAAGAAAAATTTCAATTACAGAAATCACAAAGAAACGGAGAAATTCAGCGAGTAAAAAAACTTTCCTCTCTCTCTAGATATATACCCTTATACTCACCACCAAAAGATTTCGAGCTAATAGTTATAGCTTCAAAGTATGTTCAAAGTAACTCTAAATCGATGGGAATGCCGTCATATAGATGAGCAAATAGGCGGTGTTAAGTTTTATAGCATTTTTCTCAAACTAGGAGAAATATGTGTTCATAAATTGCACGAAACGAAATGTGTTTAGGTATAGCGCACCTGTTGCCGGTAACGAACAAATCACTGTCTAAGCTGTGCGTCAAACTTCTTAGTGCAATGTGTGGGCGCATCGCTATGTGATGACGCTAATAATGTTAACAACACATTTGTTATATTCTCGTTTTTTTGTTTTTTCTTTTTTCCTTACTTCCGCCATGTTTTCGCATCAAGCTATGTAAATATTTATGGCTGAATCAAATCAACAATTAATTTATGACTCATTCGACCTGATTTAAATGTCACATGCAAGAAATTGTATAAAAAATCTTCCTGGCTATAGGTCTTTGTACCTGAAAGTCCTATACCTGCGGTTTGCTGCTCTGCCAACTGAGCTATTGGTAATACTTCAAATCTTTTAACTTCTAGTAATTACGATTCGAAATCTCGGTAAATTTTGCATTGTTTTGGAGTCAATATTCGCTAACACTTGCACACAACGAGTAATTATTTTTTCCATAAATGAAAAATTGCTTAATGAGAAAAATATAACAAATGAATAACGATAGATGAAAATTTTTTCTATTTGTTAGAGATAGAAAATGTAAAAATATTGTCTCTCGACCTTGACATCATCACTGAAAAAACAATTGTGATCGAAGAGATGAACTTAGCAATTAGTTATTTGTTAGCGATTACCAAATGCGTTCATTTTAGAACGCACGTATTTTTTTTTCTTTCAAATGACTTAATATTTCTTTTCGAGCAACGTGCATTAATGAAATGTTTTAATGAAAGATAACGATAAACTATGGATGATAAATGATTTATTTGGAATCGATTATTTAGATCTCACAGGTGGCATTGTGTAGACTAATAAAGTGTCATTAGCGAACTCTAACGTTCTTATTCCATTTTATTTATTACTAACCCAGTTTAACTAGGATGTCCTAGTGAACTTCTTTCTTTCAGGTCTCAGTACTCGTGCACTTTTGCACCCGTAGAAACGATTATATTTCCCCTCACAAAAGGAAGACTTTTACATTAAACGGGCCTTGTGGTGAGTTCTATTTCAGCACAACAAAAGCTCATAAGTGCAGCAGAAAACTTTCTCTCCGTCTGCGTTAACTATAGAATATTATAACAAAACGAAGTGCGAGCTTCAACTTTAGTCGTCAGTTTCTACCGATATGCATTTCATTTGTTTGCATTTGGCTCGTTGAAGAGAAGAGAATCACATCTGAATATATCTTGACATATTTGATACATTTGATGGATAAATGAGTCCATCTAGACATCTAATATGAGGAAGCAAACCTCTGTATGCGTTTCCCCGAATATATTGACCATTTATAGTGCCCTATATGCACACACACACAAAAAAAAGATCCGTTCCAACATGTGTCAGCTGCATCGGCTAAGGCTTCTCGTTTTTTTCGAAACATAAAATATACAACGGTTGATCAATTCATCGAAAACCATATTATAGCCCAACCAATGCTCACTTTTTTTTTCGGCACATTCAATCAGCTACTATTCTATCTGGTCACTTGCGATGTGAGAAGATAATTTCTGCTGCGAGGGAAATTCGGCATAGAATGGCTCGACGAAATGGGCACTTCACGAAGTGATTTTATAGGAATTGTCTTTTGACTAAAAAAATTGAAAAGTATTGCTCGTTGTCAAGATCCCCAGAGAGCGTTCGTAGGGGAAGGAAAAGCCACACAAAAGTTGGATGCAATGCCTCCAAAAGGGACGAAACAAAAGGGCAACATTTGATAAAAATTCATTGACGCGCTCGTCACCCATATAACAGTCTTAACGGACAGTCTGGAAAACGTGCTGAGAAGTATTCGATCTCTCCTATGTAGTTTTACAACTTGCTTTCTTCTACTTTTTATCATACCGTAATTTCCGATAAATTTAATGGTAGACTGCTTTTGTACAAAAGTAGAACGTCATTAAGTGACAGCTGCTGAAACTACTTTTAATGGAGAGAAATTGAAATATTAATATTGAAAATGCTAGGAATGGATCTTATTTCAATAACTGGAACATAGTAAGCAAAAACGACGAGATAAGTGGAGTGGAAAATGCATCAGATACCCCAAAACCTTTTGCTTTTCTAAGCTTTTTCTTTCGAAACTGGCGAAAATTTCGATGTTGAATTCGATACTTCCTCGTTATATGATTGAGGCTCATTTCCTAGAAATGAAAAATTTACGTATTTTATGCACTTTCGTTTAAAATAATGAAGAAATGAATGAAACGGAATTGCCCATAGGCGATTTTGTTAGGTTTCACAAATTATTTGTTTCTTTATTTAGATATTTTCTGTAGAGAAATTAGCGCTGACTTTATTTACTGAATTACGAAATTGGATTCAAAAAATTCAATAAGAAAATAATGATAATTGATAAATTTAGCTCGAAATGAACTTCTTTCATATGGCTGATAAGAAAAAAATTGATACAAATTATATAGAATAGTGCCAAATAGAATAGTACCAATTTACATTCATCGTTTAGCATTGCTTACTGCGCGGTCGGTTTTAAAAGAGCTCCCAGGAGACTCGTTGGTTACGTCCTACCGAGTCACTCTAACCAGGGGCCTCAAGGGGCGAGGGTGGTGCAGCAAGTCAAATCTCTCCTCCTGATGGAACAACGATGAGTCCACTCGTCAGTATCAGACGGTCAGGAGACGAGCCTGAGCACTAATCTTCACGCTACCCTACAACCTCACCTAAGCGGGAGTGCAAGCGATATGAAGAGACATTTATTCGTAATGAAAGCTTTGTCGACTAAATAAATGAATAAATAAATAAATAAGTGCCAAATAATCTTCACATTAAAAAGGTGGCGACGCACTCAGTAATAATCGTCGAGGGAATCGGTGAACGAGAAGGGAAGAAATATTAGAGTGTAGAATGCTTATTACGCGTCTGAATCCTACGATGAGCTTTGATTACCGATAGTGATGAGTAAATACCGTTTAGCTGGGCGTTAGAAAGTGTCATCTATCTTATTGTGAAGGTCGACTAGCCATGAGAAATACACAACTACATATTTGCAGATAAATAAAAAAAGAAGCGAATAAGCGGCAATTACTGAAAGAATTCACCAAGAGGTTATGATGCCATAACGCTAGCAATAAAACTAAACCGAGACCCAATTAAGGGTTCTTAAAAAGTACCGTGAAAGTAAATTGGTTGATTAAAAAAAATGAAGCAATTCCATCAAAACAGATTTTCAACGAGGTTTTGAACTCAACGTTGACATTGAGCTGCAGAAGGATAGATTAGTGGAACGCAAACGTTAGCGTGCTATAGTGCAACCAAGCACATCGACAGCAACAACTGTTTTTTTTTCGCTCTCCACTTGTGATTCTGCAAGCTATTTAGCTAGAAAGTAGTTAACTTCCCGTTCGATGTTGTTTGAGAACATTCCAATCTAAACGCACCCAAAAAAAAGGAGAATAAAATGCGCAAAATTGAATTGTTCCACCTCGTCTGCCTTAAAGTGCACGAAAAACGTTATACCGTATACAGATGTGAGTCGAGAATTGCGGAAATGAAGCGAGTTACATGAGGAACGATTTATATCTTACAAATAGTATAGGGAATATCAGTTTTGCAATTTTAAATTAATATATTCGAGAAAATTTCGCTCTTTTCAAGCGAAAATATTCCAAATAGAAAAGAAAAGCTCTTAAGCAGAATTGAACTTAGACGAATCGTCACTAAATAATACACAAAAATATATGAAAATATTTGTTTAAGTATTTGGGTTATGCAAAAAAAAAAAATGGAATATTTATTCCGATCGATATATGAATATCTCTATAGCTACGCTAAAATGATAATAAAATATTGAATAATCGATCGCAAATCTAATTCATACCATATATTTTCTTATCTAAAGCTTGTTTTAAGTTACGCTAATAAAAGATTTGGAAGGCAAGCTTTCGTTGTTTTTTTTTTTTTTTTTTTTTTTGCGTTTGTGTGTGGCAATGAATATACCAAAAGGGTGGCTCAGCGGAGAATTCTTTTTTTTTCAGCCTAAAACGATTCGCAGAAAAAAAAGTTCTCCCGGTAAACTTTCGGCTCAAATTCGTATTAAACGGGAAATTCATCAATCATTGAGAGGCAGTGAATCGTACGAATGCGTTAATCAAAATCACTTTCAAATAAAATGTATGTTTCGATGAACGAAAATAATATTTTATGACCGATTAATTTTCTCAGCGTATAATTGAAATTTTCAAACGAGAGTACTATTTTATTTGAAGGGTGCAAAAATATTATTGCTAACAAATATTGAAATGTAAAGTAAATTTGGTGAGAGATTAAATTTTTGAAGAACTTACCTGAAGATATCACGATCCTAATAATTTGCTAATAAAACAAATTAACAAGGACCTCCCATCCTTACAGATCTCGCACCGTATAATTTAGGTTTTTTTTTTTCAGCAAAATGGAAACACTGATCAGAAAAAAATAAATATGGAAGTTGAAGAGATGAAAAAGAGTAAATACAGCGATAAGTCTTCAGATTCAGATCTAAGGTTCGTGTAAATATTTGAATCAGTAGGGCAAAATTCACCAAAACCTTTTCTGAATGAAAGACTTTGTAAGAAGGCTGCTGCACTAACTTGAACAAACTGTGCTTAGATTTCGATTATAAGATTTATCTCATTGTAGGATAAGATGAGGATGATGGCAAATTCCACTAGTGATCCTTGTTTATATCATTTCAGACTAGCTGTTTTAAGCTTTATGATGCTTCCGATAAGTTTAATATACTGCGGTAAAGTTAGCTAGAAATGCTCCGTGATGACGAATTCCATTCCGGTTGAATAATCCGGATTGCAATTCGTCAGTAAAGCTTATTCAATAGTGCACTTAATAAATTCAAATATATTAAAAAAACACTTAAAAGCATGCATATATGTACTTTAATGCTGTTACCCTAATAAACCTTCTCGTTTATTAGATATGCCTATTCAGCTATGAGACGTGAATGTTTGAAGTGATGAAAAAAAAAACTTTCTAGCACAATTAAACGTAGCAGTGCAATATCTTTTCCATCAATCAAAATTTTCTAGCAGTATTCTAAAATACGACGAAACGATCTCTTTTTTTTTTTTTTTTTGCTTATAAATAGGAAATATATGTGAAGATATATAAACGAATCGATGTATATTTTGATTATTTCATTTGGCTTTCACTGACAAACAATACCGCCTAGCCAAAATTCGAGAAATATGGAAAACTGAATCATACCTATCTTCCAATAGTTCATATATTCAACAAATTTTTGCAACATTTGCGATACTATTTTTTCGAGGAACTCAGAAGAAAGAGAACTGGATTTTAATTAATGAATTTAGAGAATTGGATCGAATTTCGATATTCTCCTTTGTCCATAATTGATTAGACGAGAAAATAACTAGTAGAGAGGTCTAAATAAAAATTCATTCTTCTCTTGCCTAGTTTCTTCTTCACTTCCTCTATCAAAAGTAGATCCTCTTTATGACTCTCAGAGGTGACACGATTGTACGACACAAACACATAGGCTGTAACGTTTTAAAAAACAAACACAAATTTTCGAATGTTATCATCGACTTAACGTTTTATTGCATCAAGGTCACATTTAGCATGTAAGTACTCCTAAAATTGTACGCAAATTTCCCCTCTATCATTGGTCTTTTCTTCATAATACTGAATTGCGGTACTTTCTTCCACATTTCATCTCTTAATATTTTTCCATCTTTAGGCAAAATTTCAAACATTTAAGCTTCCATATGAATTGCTAAAGTCAAATTTTTGTTATCAAATGCTCAAACTCTAAACTGCTATCATAGAGTAAAGGAAATCATAATATCTTAGACGTTGAAATGCTACACATTTACGTAATACAAATGTAATAAATAAATTTATATAAAACTCAAAGATTAATTCAACTATAAATCAGCCACAAGTGCTAATGGCGCCACTGAATCGAATAAAGCAACAAACCAACACTAATAGATTCATCGTTGAAAATGACGACCTTAGCGATGAGCGGTTGAAAACGATCGATAAAACGCCCACTCAATTTCTATCTACCGAGATCGTTTAAGGCTTCCTAAATGATGAGGAAATTTTCCAAAAAAAAAAAACTTATACTTCTAAGAAAAAGAAAAGAAACATTTTCCGCTGCGGTGACACGTCATTTTAAATTGAATCATTTTTGCAATGTTCCCATTTGCATGTAAAAAATAAAATAAAATAAAATAAAATAAAATAAAACACAACGTTAAATCAAGTGTGAAAATGATCGCATTGACAAACACAAACTGTTCAATTTGATTGCCGCTTATTGAACCCATCAATGTAGTTAAAAGTATTGGAAATCCCAAACGTGACATATAAATGTTGATGGTATATGGTACAAGTTGAGTACTAGAATATGATGATGCTACAACGCTCAAACACATATAAGCGCTATGCCTTGAAATTCCTCACTCCCGATAAGCAAGCACCCAATTTCTGTCTCTAGGAGACCGAAAGTGTTTGAGATGCAGTCTACCTCCCTTCTTCCACTCTTAGGGATGGGGGGCGACTTCGTCTTTTAAGCAGCGCTAAAGAAATCACTTATTCCGATTGGCGCCGCTCCTAGAGGGTTGGTTTAGAACACCTTGGAGAGAAAGAAATCATCGCCCAGATCTCCAGCAGTTTACATATGAGAGCTGACTGGTTCGGCTGGTTGATTCGAGTGAACAATTCAGCCTATAATGGCAGTAATTCTCGAGCGTAATTCCAAATTCATCTCATATCAGAATAGATTCTGAACTAATTGATTTTTACTGTTTATTTTGCTTCATTAATTATTTGAAATATTTTGCTATGCAATTACATGATGGTTCCTCTTACAGCGCTCTAGCCGAAAGCGAACAAATGAAGTAAAAAGATAGTATCTCATTGTTGATCATCTGGAATTTGCACCTAAAATGCCATCCACAAGGAGTACCAATTTAAATGCAGTAAACAGCTCAATAATATAGTCCTAAATGGATCAAGCTGTCGTATTTGAAGGATTCTAAAGCGAATTTCTCTTTCAGCATATCAGAGGAAGAAATTTTTGACCTGTTTCAGAGGTTGCTTTTCCTTCACATAAGCGCTTTCTATTACAGCACAATATCTTGTTTTGTAGCACCAAAAGAGGTGGAGGGAGGGGGAAAGAAAGCCCCTCTCTATAAAATAACTAATTGAATAATTTCACGTATCGACAGTTATTTTATCCAAGAAAATTTCACTTAATCGAGATGATAAAAAAGCGAATATCATAATAAAAAATGAACTGAGGAATGTGCAAGAAAAATTAACACGACATCAAAATTTGCACATCGATCATGTCGTCGATTAGTTTTATTGTTTACAAAAATATGAAATATTTACTGAGCAATATTTTCATTTTTTGATCATTTGAATGAATTTTATACGAAAGATATATTTTTTTTTCTTCAATTTTATTAATATGAAACTGAAATCGATGTATTAAAATCTTCTGATATCTCTAAATGGTTATAATTCGCTTCTCATTTAATGAATCAAAATAAATTACTGCAGAGTAGAAAGTATTCTATAATGTACTTTACATTCATCAAATTTTCTAGTTTTAACTTCAGTTTTCAAACTAGCACATAAACAGTAGATATACATGCCTACAAATGTATATCATTATAATGCGTTTTTGAAAAGGAAATTAACAAAAGCGTACAACAGTGCATATATTTGTAACAATCATCGTTTAGAGTAATTGTTATATCAGTCGATCGTTTTCTTTGTCGAATGACCTTCTTAAGAGAGACGAAACAAATGATACATTCATATTTCGGTCTCTTATCTTTCTTTTATATTTTGAAGTTTTTGCTATTAATGAAGCTGCATTAACTCCATTACCTCCGGAGCTGCATTAAAAATTTGAGCACATCGAAATATTAGTGCAACAAATTAGATCAGAAGTGATTAGTTAGTGAAATTTTATGCAAAAGGCAATCGAATGATAGAGTAAAACAACGGGAGTTTTTTTTTTTTCAAAGATTCGTTTTGAATAAAACTTACTAGAATTTTTTATATTTTGATATTTTTTTAAAGATAAAATTCGCTACTAATATAAATTGCACCCATTCTCGAGTAACATTTCAAAGTAGATTTGTTAGTTAAGAAGGAAGTCGATTTTTTCATAAATAAGCAAACAATGAAGCAATGATGGTAGACTGAATTATAGTAATGAGATGAAAGAAAAGCTAAGATTAACGGCACATTTAAATTTAAGGAATTATTCTAATTGGATATAATAAAGTTCGCAAAATTTTCAGCTTTTTTAAAAATGGAGACTAGTTTTTTTTCTTCCTATTTGTTCCAAGAAACGGAACAATTAATTAGTTGAATAGATGCATTGTTTTCTCGAGAAACAGGAGGAAAAATTCTATTTTTTAGTAAAACTCGGAAATTCCTAACTAATTTCAATATCCGATAGGAACGGATGTGGTCTAAAAGTGCCACTTCAAAATATATCGATTTATACAAAAGTACTAGCGAAGCTCTTAACGAGCCCAATCTCTCAGCAGTAAGGAAGGTGAAGTAGTTGAGAACACTTGGTTCGACATCTGTTCAACACAATGCTCACTGATCGTTCATAGCGTTGAATGTTATATTCTCAACTGGAAAAAAAGAAACAGTTGACTATTGAGTGGGCGAAGAAAAAGATTCATCGAACGTTCGTTGAGGGCAATAATAAAAATAACCAACGAAAGGGGCGAAAAGGAGGATATCCTTGATGCGCCCAAAAAAATTCAAAAACGACGATAATATTTCCACACTTCAACACATCTTTTTAATTTCATCTTCTTTGGCCTAAATCGCCTCATTGAATAATGCAGGAATAAATTGTTGCTAAGGTATTTGCAAAAAAAACCCCTCCCAGTTGAGTGGAAACTAAATCACTTAAAAAAGAATTAAAAAGAGGTTTTTAAAGCTTCAATTACGAGTCGTACGTAAAAATCACTTTGATCAATTTTATTGAAAAATATACTGAACGGTGAGGATGCAAAAAAAAAGATGAAATCTAACGTTGTTGTACGTCATTGTATCACGAATACTTTGCGTATTTGTAGCAAAAATATAAAAATTATTTATGTTTGAAAAAGAAATATCGAAATCAGACAAAATCTAGCTTTTTCTTAACTGTCAATCATTCTCTTATTAGCTATTTGTTTATAGGATCGATCAGAGTAATACCTATTCACGGATATTACTTTAATTGGTCCTTGATCGATATTTAGAAGTGGTACCTCAAATCAAAAATTGCGTATAGCATCATAAAAAGTAAAGAAACAGAGCAGGGTGGTCATATCAACATATCACAAATAGTGACAGCCTAAGTTGAGACGAATAAGTGTGGAATGTAGGGCTTATAAGAATGGCGAATACAGATAGGTCGATAAGATACAATCTTGAAGAGACTAAATTTTAACTAATATTTATCGGTAAAAGCACGAAACGATATAGAAACTATCAGTAACACTAAATGAAACGTTGCAATAGCGCAAACTGTTCGTTTGGACAGCTCAATGGAAGCACTGCTGCTATGGCCACTGAGGTAACGAATAAATAAATGCTCCTCGTTTCGATGAGTCATTCTTCTAATCACAGTCGGGTTTAAGGTGGCTAGTTTTTTTTAGCGTTGAGCCGTGTGAGCATTATTTGAAACGAAGAGATGCAGATAGTTGGAGAATGATGAGAGTAAAGAGAATACATCTTGCAAGATGCAATCATTTTTTGTAGGTATCCTTGTGCTTTCATGTCCCACCCACCTGAGCAATGCAATGCAGTTGCGTTACGCCATAAAGCTTTCTCTCAACATTGACTGTAAAAATTACCCATCGAACATTCCAAGAAGATCAAACGTGAATTAGAAGAGGGCAACTTAATCATTAGTGCCAATTGGAAATAACTCAAGTATTTTTCGCAACATTCGAGACAAAATCTTGCCCATATCACTGATTATTCTGAGCAATTTTCATTTTCCTAAGTTTTTAAGTTGTTTTAATTTATTAAGCAAACTCTAGTTGTTCGATTTTTTGAGCATGCTCGACATATACATTAAAACTTTGTGGGCAAAAGTTTTAATTTTCCCTTCTTCAATTGGAGTTTGCGAATAGCCGCCCGCTAGCGCTGTTAAAGATTTAGGCATTGAAATCTATCTCGAACTTCATTCGACGATGTGCTATTCACAAATCAGTTCAAAGACGTCTGAAGGCGAGCAATAATGAATTAGACGTTTTGTGACCTGAATGTTTAGGGCATTCGTGAAAGGCCTTCATTTTATATGTCACTCAGTTCAGAAATAGCATACTACTCGTATTTGTTGATGAACACTCACTCGGATGATATCATTCAAAAATAACTTTACTCAAATCATCTCTCAAGAGATCTTTTATGGTCATTATAATTCTGACTAGAAATGCCAACTAGAGATCGGCGATCTGTGATCGTTAAAATATTGAGATATATAATTCGGCCTTGTCTTATGTTCCAAAATTATCAACGATTTCTTCGATATTTTCTTTCAAGCGCGGTTTGTATTCGTTTTCACTTAAAAAAAATCGTATTCACGATATTCACTTTGCTCATAAACCTTAAACAGTGCAAAATGTTCTATTGAGATGAAAAATCTGATCTTTTTTATGAACGGTCTAGTAGATTGGACGATCATGTACTATGTATCTTATCGTACTGAACGTTGTTTCGAGCATCTATTTACGTATATTGTTCAAATCTATGTTTTTTTTTTCAGAATTGTTTCATATTAAACTATTAATGCTGTTTTGGTTGCTTCCTACTCCGATCTGATCGATTCGTTGCTTTTATAGGGTTTTCTTTATCCTTATATGAAAAACACAATCATCATTTTTCTTAGACATAGGAATTTTTGAAGATTCAGAAGGAACAGTGAATAATTTGAGATTATTCTGAATAATGTAGTAAATCCACGCTAAAATTTTTAGGTTCACTCGATTAATCGAGTACGAAATATTTTCAATTACTTTTTTTTGCGTAAGTTGAAATTGTTCTCTTTGTTCTTAAGAGACCGAAAATGAATATTGGCAATTATATTCAATGAAATTTTGCAAAGATATTATTGCTTACATTAAGTAACGGTAGAATTTTATATTAAGTAAAAGTCTTGTTACCGCAAACGACTAATTAATTCAATAGCATTCTATGGTTAGACAGAACAATTTTCTCACTAATATCCATATCAATGACAACTAGGCATAATACTCCTAAGCAATCGTATACTCTAAAATTGCCATTTTGTGAGTGAATCGGACCTCTTCGTAACCAACTAAAACCAATCCAAATGAGTATTTCAAAAAGATCGCCCAAATATATGATAAAACATAAATGAAAATCAAAGCTAAAATTCTTGCTTAAGGCACTTGAAGTATATATATATATATATATATATATATATATATATATATATATATATATATATATATATATATATATATATATATATATATATATATATATATATATATATATATATATATATATATATACTTAAGGCACCTGACGTTTTTAAATCGACAACAACTTTCTTGTATATTTGAGATGCCTGATGTATTATTTACGCTTACGCACAATTATCTTGAATACTCAATTCATATAATACCTAACTCTTTCATACCCACATAATGGAAGTGAGTATAGTTTAAGCGCCATATGAAGCTTTTTTTGAGTAGCCCATAAAACGGAGTGCAGATTGATGATATTGATAATTGTAAGCGCTAAAAAATATGCACTATTTAATTATCTAATGTTCAATACTCAATAATTTGTGTCTTTATTATCGCTTTCGTTGTGCTGAATGAATGGTTACACTATCAGGAGCAGATAACGAGTAGCATTCGCACTGCATATTACTAGCCAAAAAAAATAATATCTTGGCTGAGAAAAAAAATTTTTTTACCTTCTCGTGCGAAAATGCACGCACCTTGAAAGATTGAGGGAAAGAGTTTTGAAAATTACGAGGATATGGGAGATCATTTTAAAAATGCTATTTAAATTTTCAGCTATATATATATATATATATATATATATATATATATATATATATATATATATATATATATATATATATATATATATATATATATATATCCTCAATTTAGCTAAATATATTTTATGTGTATATATTTCTCAACTCTAGAATTGCAAATGAAAGCAACTAGAAATATTATCAGTTTGATGCTAAAAAGCTTGTGGTAGATAACCCCCGCATACGCTCCATAAATATCTCCTCATATTTCTTTTCTTGCATCAAACCCATGTCGCCAAAAAAAGTTTTTCATTGAAAAATAAATGTAACAATATAGTTCTTTAAGGAAATTTTAGCAATGTCCGGAAAAATCTACTTTGCTATTCGATATATCAGAGTTTTACTTGCTCAATATGCGATGATGGCGAAAGTTAGTCTGCAGGAGAAAGATTATCCTACAAGGATTGCACATAAAAGGAGTATATGTAGAATTTGACACCGCTTCAGTGGAAAATGTTGTCAGGTTTTTTTTGTAAATGATAAAAGTATTGGAGCATTGTAGATGCCTTTCGTTCGAATGACTTTCTCTCGGCTTTCAAGTAACTTATAGAACGTAAAAGTTGGTCACTATATGCGTAAAAATTCAAAAAAAGATTTACACTACAAAATAATGCGACATTGCTCTCCGTTTTTTTTCTGAAGGTCTTTTTTGCAATGGTACTGCCTACCTCTATCTAGTTCGTATTCGTTTCCTACTTGATTTTTATAGGCACTATTGATAGTGTTCCGGAAAGTCATTAACCGGCGTTTGTAGTCATATAACATTTGAGAACTTCTGAGAAAGTGAATCGAATAGCAGCATCTCCACTCTACCGATGTATATGTAAGTTCGCCAAAACTTCTGGCTGATATGATGCTAAACTTCGACTATAGTTTTTTAAAAACATATTCACTTTGTGTGTAATAATTTCTATTAGAAATGCATCTATGCCTTAATTCATCAAGAATATTGCAGAAACTTACAATTATCATCAAAATTTGCATCTCTTACTTATTCGCAACCTTATTTTGATTTAGTGTGTAGATAATGAATAAGAAGCGCTTGCTATGTTCATAATTGTATCACCTCAGCATAACAATTCAATACTTTAAAAAAATTTTTTGAATTTTTCTTGTCTTATCTGCAGAGTATTATTCTAATTTATCACTACCTGGCCGGTTCAATCGTTTGCCTTTCAACATTGGCTTTCTTCTTTACAAGTATATAAGTCTCGGAAGTTGAAATCAATAAATAGCTTCAAAAAGCTTGAAAATACGATTGAAACGCGTAAGGGAGAAGGGGAAGGAATGAGGAACAAAATTGTTTTATACAAATGTCGTAATTTTTCGCAAAATGTGATCATTTGGTACGGATTTAATCAATAAAAACTGGGAAATAGCACTAGAGAACGTTGATGGATAAGATGAGTTTCCTTCTCATATAACATACTGTTATAAGCTCTTGAATCCCAATTATCGCTAAAGGAGTTATATCAGTGCGACTTTTCGGCTGCTATTTGTTCTTTCATTCTGGAAGGGTCTCCCAACGATTTCAAACGGTCAAATTTTCGAATCTTTCAGGTCTTGCCTGTATCTGCTGCCCTCTTTTTTCCTCATGACGTAGGCGAAGAATGAACGTTGAGATAAATACGAGCGTAAATAGTGGATGACGACAGGTGAGGCATGGTTCTCTAATTGAGAAAAGTGAAAAGAGAAAATATCTAGTTGCATCTAAAGACAGTGGCAAAATAAGAGAAACTATCATATTGCAGAGATTTAGTAAAGTAAAATGAAAGAAAAAAAAAACTAAAATAAAATAAAATAAAATATTAACATATCGCTGATTTAAAAATCATTTATCGAAAATAAAGCTATTTAGCAAAAAAAAAAAAAAATTGTATCTTGAAACGTCAATTTCAATATATCAACTTTTTTTTGAATTAATCATCAAAAGAATTTCATGAAAATAATCAAAAACAAAAAAAAAAAAAAGATTTCTGCTGAAATCAATGTATTCGCTCATCGAAATAGTTGTTGGGGGGGTGGAAAAAATATATGATATAAAAAATAACACACTATGAATGTTTACGTGAATGCTAACGCCAGCCAGCAGCAGCCGCAACTCTACATTTTTGGTTATTTGTTAAACGTGAGGAATGTACGATTGGCATATCGAAAACCAGAAATATTGTATGCACACATTTATCGCACCATTTACGCGATCACCAGTTCAATTCCTTTCACCTACCAATCTTTACCATTACGAGAACTTCATCTGTACACGCCCATGTCTTTTGCGTTAACTTTCACTTTTCAAAAGACACTCTCAACATTCAATAATGATTGCGAAATAAATGTTTCGCAAAGATATACTCACACTAGTCGTTTGTCATATTTGTACTTAGAGAGAATTTCTAAAGACAAGCAAATATTTATAGTCTTAATTAAAACGGTTGTAGCATTTCTTTTATTGAGTACGGACAATACGCAACTGAATCGTTAAAGCATTTGTTTTATATGCAAAAAAACTTCACGTTTAATTTTCTTCTTATCGTGAAATTATATATTTTGGCATAGTTAAATGCTTCTTCATATTAAAGGAATCAATCGCTAGCGGATAAATGTTCCTTGCAAATATTAGTTATTAAATCGTCAGTACTTGAAAGTAACCGATAATTTCGCGTTCCTATTGTGACCATACAAAACATTGACTAAATTTCTTGAGAATTCACTAGCACTCCCTCACTTTCATTTAGTGTCGATTCTATGAAGAATATTTTTACTCCATTAGAGTCTTCGGAAAACAATTGCTGAGTGTAGGAGGCGGCGCAACAGTTAATTGAAGTCGGTGCTGCATACTGCCTTCTTGGTGGCCTTGATTTGATAAAGGGACTATTCAATTCACATTCAAAATTTTACTTCATCTTAAAGAGTGTCAAAAAAATTCAGCAGTTTTGATTGGGAAAAAGTTCGGTCTTTTCAGTAGATGGCAAAATGGTGGTGGGTTTCTTGCGGCAGGGTAACTCAGAAAGTATAAAAAAGCGGGTTATCGTAAGATGATGTAAAACAGGTCACATTGCTTTTCCTTATGTACTTCTTCACTTCCTTCTGTTTTTGATCAAGGATGATAACAGTTATGGATACTTGGGCAGCAAAAATAACTCCGCTTAGCGGCAACCCGGGTTTCAATCTCTGACTGAGATTGCAAAACTTTTGCTGTAAATAGGGCCATTTGTAATGTTCTCTTGTCCTCAACTATTTGCAAGGTTTCACTCCAACGCAATTGGTTGTGCCTATTTGACCGCTACTTAGTGAAAATGTTGTTTTATTGCTTTAATACGCAAATGGAGAACTGCCGTCTGTAACTGTTCACCACCTTTAAAAAACAACAAACGATAAACGGTACTCAGTAATGGCAACTCTCAATGTTTACCATATATGTCGGTCAAGCATCCAACTTATTCACTTTCCACATACAGTCTTACACCAAGATTGTAAAAGAGCAAATGATAGAAGATAGAAAAAAGTACTGTGTTATAGGATTCGTGAATGTGTGTGGTTACTACAAGCCCTTTGCTTACATGCTATATCCTTTTTCACACATATATCGTTTTCGATTAAGGTCAGCGTGATGTACTCTCGTAACCTGCGTATAGATGGGCAACCTTTTCTAATGCTACTGCTCTCGAAAGTGTCGACCACTTTACAACGAGTAGAAAATGAACGATCTCGAAGGTCGCATAGTTCAAGGTTGTCTAGTTTAATTCACAATTACTTCATTCCTTGTATCCGTCTAATCGAAATATTCTTTCATGATCTTTCAACAAATTTCTATTTTAATAGGGAATGTAGATTTTTTTTTTTGATAAATTTAGCATTTTGTATATTTATCGACAATTTTTATAGGACACTTCAATTACTCACAAATTCCATAAAGGCTATCAACTGCTTAAATAAAAGTTTATTAAATTTGCCTCCTCTTATCAATGACAAAACTGCACAATATCGAATGACAGAATATTTATAGGCGTTTCACTACATTTCGTGGAAAAAAACAGGATGTAAGTATAGTATATATGCAATATAATTCTTGAAAGATGAGATTACTTTATTAAATGAAAGCAGATTCGAGAGAAGAGTATTTGATCAATGGCAAATAAGATTTCAAAAAAAGTGATCGGAAACGCAAAATTCAAAATTAAAGATTAAGGAAAGTTTTACCAATATCATATTCACAGATATAAGCAGAAGTTTTTTTTTTAGATGTTCTTTGGGTAGAAATTTCTAATCCAATGGACGGAATGTTTCGAGTCAATATTGCCAGAAAAAGTGACTGCAAAGAACGCAAATATTAGAATGCCTCTAATCGTTAGGCGGCTCATGTACAAACAAAACACCCTTCGATTTCTTCTTTAAACTTGATGATATTTTGAGCATTTGCAAATTGCCAATGCGAGTATTTTGAGGGACAATGCAAGCAAGAAAGAGGATGCGAAATGAGCGAGAATGAAAAAACTATCATTTAATATTACTCCAGGAAAATTTTTATTACTTGTCTGTCATTAAAAAAAAAAAATGTACGCACTGTTGCATGTCTATGGAAGTATCGCGAATGTGCATATGAATAATTATTTCAGTGATTATAGAAAATAATAAAAAATTAGCTAAGCAAAGAAATACGTTACTGCACCACATTTGTTCGTTAGAAATTATACATCAACTAGCAAATAAGAAGGGAAGACAATTGATAATATATTTCAATATAAGAATTAAAACATGTAATGGACTTAATACATTTATCTATGTGCTAAATTCATATACAAATTCCAGCTAATCTAATTTATTGGTGGGTTGTCAAGATAACTGCAATCATCGACTATTAAATTAAACATGCATAGTCATCCGGTAGAAACGTTTAAATGCTACAGCAATTTTCGAATCCCTTTTGTTTGTCTGTAGACATTCTCTGATAAATTGCTCTTCATATTTCGTTTCTATTCATGCCTATCGTTGATAAACTTTAAGTAAAAGGCACGTGATATGTTGTTGAATTTTTTGAATAGATTCGAGCGAACGCCGAAAAATGCAATCAAAAAAAAAAGGAAATATATTACTTTAAATGTACAGAATGCAGCATTTTCTTTTTCTCGGAACATTATTGGAAAATATGGCAGTAGAAAATATGACTAATTTTGAATACTTTCATGTGAATAACTAATCAGTTCTTAAAATATCAATAACCAACAATGTCGTTATTCTATGAATCTAATTTCTACAAAAAACAACTTTTTTTTGAACATATGCTGAGAATGATTTAAAGCTATTTTAATTCAAAATGATATTAAAAAAAAAAACTCCGTTTATTGTGAAATATCTGCGCATTGATGGCACACTGCGCACTTTTAGTGCATTACAACGAATAAATGCTGACGAAAATTTTCGCACTGGGAAACCACATTGAAAAATAAATCGTCTCTTCGGTGTATTGAAATATTCTTTTATATTGTAATATGAGTTTGAAATTTTTGCGATCATTTTCAACTGCTATTGAGTTCAAATGAATTTGAAATTTCGACTTAGTGTGCCAAATTTTATCGATCTCTAATCAAAGTTATAAATTTCTCTCCTTTATGCTTCCATCATTCGAACTCATCCCATAGACCGGAATTTGGAGTCATAATTTGCATTTATTAGTATATGCAACATATTCGACCAGCATTACAATGGCTCTTCCTTTAAACGAGATAGAAAGACATGATCAGTATATATTCGAACTAGACTAGAAATAACGTTGTACATAAAATGGAATGCTGAAAAGTTGATCCACTAGAAAACATTAATTCTCTATTTGTTTTTGACTTTCATGTTATCATTCTAGATTTTTCATTAAATATTCAAGAGCTGGGAGAGTAGAAAATCTACGAAGTGCAGATGAAAATTTTCAAATTTATTTAAATGAAAAGTTGATGGAATCGATTGCAATAGATATCGAAATGCTATAAAATATACAGCAGCACATCTGTTTCCGTATTGCACTCTATGCTATACTGCACGATTGCACTTTACATCATCTGCAAAGCCGTGAACGAAAGCGTATTGAAAACAAAAAAAAAAAACAAAAAAAAAAATCCAATAAATTGATCACTGCTTAGAAGAGCATATAAAAATGCAGCGGAAAATTTCGTTTAAACGATAGATACTCGTTTATGAAAGAGAAAAATTTCCCCGTTAAAAATACGATAAATTTTTTCGCACAATATTTTATAAATTTACTTTCATATACCTAAAAATTTTTAAAAAAAAGTCGAGTGACTTTTTTTTATCGCTCAAAATATACCCATTTAATAAGAGAAATTAAATTGCTAGTAATAAGTTGTTGCCGGTGAAACTGTCAATAGCTCTGAGTGTTTTTTTTTTTCGCATGAGGCGTACGAATTTTCTTTTGCCGATTTTAACTTCACCCTTCAGCTAAGATAGACTTCCTTGTTCGAATATTTTTTCCAATCATCGACATTTCCATTGCATTCATTCTATTCTTTCTATATGTATCTTATTCGTTCATCGATGATTTCATTAAAATTCGGTATTCGAATAAGCGTTATTAATTAAGAAGTAGATTGCTTTCACAGGTTAAACATATAAACGTTACTACACTTTATCTGTTCATGAAAATCAAAAAAAAAAATCTAAAATTTTTAGAAATTTTTCTTTTTCTATTTCAATTTTACTTTATGAAGAGAAAATTTCTTGCTAAAAAATCATCCTTTTATTTTTATTATTGGAATATATTCATTACAACTGAGAGGAATGTATCACCTATACAAAATTACGAATCGAGAATCGATAGTTCAATGAATTTTATCGAATAAGAGATTTTCATTCGTGCATCGTTGCGGATGAGAAACGAAATTTTTGCACGATAAAAAGCACGTTTAATTTATTTATTGATGAAGAAAATATTTTAATTTTAGCATTCGAAAATTATGTTCCATATTTTTATTATAGTGTACAGCAATAGAATTTGAGAAATTGTCACATTTTTGTACGAAGAAGATGGGTGTGGCTATAAGTACAGCTATGTATGAATCAGCACTATTTATGAAAATATCAAGTCTTAAATCGCCAGTAACTCTCATCGTTCATATGTCGTTCTTTTTTTTTCCTCGACAACCCACGCAAAAATATTCGCAATAGAAAACGGATTCATTTTCAGTCATTCTACCATATGTCAGCTGCTCGAAAAATTCTTCCACTATTGACGAATTAGAGGGTACGAAATCATTGACCGAGCATTTACTTTTCTACACATTCTAAACGATGCCCACGGATAAGCTCGAGTGAATTATTGGATTTTAAGGTAAAGAAAACAAAAATATTAACTCTTCAAAAATAAAGATACTCTTCTATTGCAGCTTAATAACCTTGCATTCGCCATTCCTCGACTTCCTCTTTTCACAACCAATGGTTTAAGGTTGGGTCGACATTCCGCTGCGGATACCAAAGATTCCTCTCTTTCCTGGAGCTTCAGTTCCGGATTACTTCCGGTTTAGGTGCTTAGAAAAGTACGTTAACAATGCATCGAATTCCTTTCCAGCAATAGATTTGCTATTTCCGATGTTTCTAGGTTTCGAGGAACGTTTTCCGCCACAGATCCCTTATGAGATGGTCACCGTATTCATCAGTTAGTGCACTGACGAAGATTTTTCTCAATCTCCTATCGTTATTTTCTAACACTGAACAAAATATGTGATCGTCAAATGCAGCAATGTTTGAGTAGGGGTTGTTCTAGTCAAATTCTCTCTTTACGGAGATGCCTTTACACGCATAGCGCGCATAACTTTGCTTTCGGAATTCTATTCCCATGGGCTCTATTTTATGCTCCATCGAACATAATTCAACGAAAAAAATCATTCACTATGCCATTAAAATTCGGTCCTTTTTTTTTCGGACGAACGGCCCTTCCACGTCCGGATTTACCTCTCACATCGTACACAGACTTTTTTTGACAATGAATCATGCATGATTTGCAATTGATGCGAACCGAGGGAATTATTCTAGAAGAATTTAAATGAAATTATAAAATTTTTCAAATACAAGCAATTGCAAGAAATGTAAAATGTGAAGTAAAATTCACAAGAATAAAGATTTTCGAATAAATGAGAAGGAATTTTTTTTGCTGCTGAAACATAGAAGAGTTTACAAAACAATATGGTTACTAAAAACTCTATGACAAATGATAGAATATAACAAAAGTTCTTTGAAATGTTAGCGGGCATTTGTTTTAGACAGGTTTCTTGATTCCTAGCCTTTGCCATGAAAAACTTTCCGTATGGAAACTGTAGTCACAGAAACTTGTGAAATGTCTGTCACCATTAGAAGATATTTTAAAAGGAAAAAATACGCTTTTATATGCGAGAAGGTCTAACGTACATTTGTCGTGATGAGGTTACATCTTCCAAATGAAATTCAATTCTTTCTAATGAAAGAATGAAATTTCAACTCTTTTTCTCTTTCTAATGAATTACGTTTTTGAATGATAAAGATCTGCTCTCGATGCAGATCGTGTGATTTCAAGGAAAGCGATAATGGGCTTTCGAGAACAACCTCGTACCCAAAAGCCTTCTTTTTTTTGGATTCAAAGCCGTAAATTAATATGTGACGCAAAATTCACGAAAATTCACGTGCTTCATAACAGAAGTTTGAATTATCTGGTATTTTTATCTATATGGCTGGCAAATTCATCGAGCAATTTAAAACTTACAATGGCTATCAAGCTGCACTTCAGATCGAGGTACACTTTGATCGGGTCACGATATACAGCTAGGAACAGAGCCGAAAATGTTATAGCTTTCCGCAAATTTGTGAACGATAAACATTAGACTTATCGGGAATTGAGGTATTGAAAATTCTGCGCTAAATATTTACACTGCGATCACACCTGATTGTGGCGACAGATTAGGATCCGGTAATCACTAATCGATAATCATCAATCATTATGAAAATGAATTAAAAGCACTAATATGGCCTGAAAATCCTCATTTTTTCAAAGAATTTCGCCAAAATGATACTTATATATGCTAAGTTTTTGAGAAAAGTTAAAAAATAGGGATTTTTCACCAAATAAAATTATACAAAAGTGCTTTATTTTAATGTTGCCATTTCCCATGGGCATATATTAAACAACGTATGGATATATTATGCGGGTTTTATTTAGTTCTAGAGGTGTATAAAATCTGCTAAGTTTTAGCAGTTCAATGGAATTCGTTATTAGTGAATGAATGCTCATAGCTTAGCGTATCTAAAAATGAGAACGACGAAATTCAAATAAATGAATTCGTTACGATTGTTGTGATGAATGTACTATTGGCCTTTGTGTTTACACGACGACGAATTTCTTGGAAATAGCAGCATCTAGAAGCTCGTCTTCTTCTTTCAACATTTCAGCGCTATGAGGTGAATTCAAACATTCCTAAATCTGAAACTTAAACAGTCCCACGTAGTGTGCGTCCATAATCTCTAGAAGCCGATCAAAAAAAAATCAATCAATCAATGAAGTTTACAAATGCATAAAGCACTATGCATTAAATCGTTACGTTGCATTTCTCGATGGGCTATCACTAGATAGTTGATCTTTCGAAGAAAAAAAACTTTTACATCGATATTAGATGATAATTTTTGAAGATGACATCGAAAATTTATTTGATTTAATTATTTTCGGTGATAAAATTTTGTTTTCATATATATTTCTTCCGATTGATTTTACTACTGTTTTAAATCGCGCACCATTTTATAATGTGTTAGAAATCAACGGTATACTCTGATCTATGCTCCTCACTAGTGAGACGACATTTGAAGAGCACAAATGGCTTGTCGTCAAGAAAAGATTGCTGGTTCCAAACTGATACAAAGGCAATGAAATAAGCGAATTTATTTGGCGAAAACGACGACGCGTTTCTACACTCAAGGACAACGCTTTTATTCAAAACATATCACTAATCTTTTACCTTCAAGCACTAAACCACGACATTACGGCAACACGGTGATGAATCATGGGAAATGATCTAGGGTTTCGTTAAAAAGGGCCTCGAACGAAGACCATCTCGCATAAAAGTATCCTAACCAGTAAACTCATATATGTCTCAAATTATAAAATAAGCACGCACATTGTTTAAAAGGCAAGACTTAGATCGAGGAGGAAATGGCGTATTACATATTACGCTCGAACGGTGTACCGAGCAAGAAGGGGATAGAAGAAATGCTGCTTGAATGACTGTAATGAGCTCTAGAAAACCTCTGATCACCATCCCACAAAGATGGGCAATTTCAGTAACGTTTAGGGAAAGAGCGTGGGCGAGAAGGCAGCATAAAATTGATGAAAACATTTGATATTATCGGAATAATTGAACTGAGATAGAGTTATTTGGGTCAAAAAAGGCTCTATTTTTTTTTTTTTTGTTTTTTCTTACTTCCCTCCTGTCAACAACTCGAAGCGCTTAAATATTTCAAGCGCATAGAAATTCTTTACTTAGAATAAGTATTACTGCGATATCATGACATAAGGTTGTTGGTATTAAATTTCAACACAATTAAATAAGAGATTATCAAATGCTTGAAAAAAAAGGGATCAAATATGTCTGCAAAATAATTTTGGTTTGAAGAGCAATGAATAAATGAGCTTTAAACTATTTTCATTTCTTGATGATAAACGTAAACTACATACTACGTTGATTACTTCTGTAAAATATTATTGACGATGCTTTTCATGCTCGCAAAAAAAAAACCCTAATGAATATTGCATTGCATTCAAATAGACTGCAACAAGATGTTTGCGGCAGAGAACACTCTCTATTTAGCCAACAATATTGGTCATAACGTTTAGCGTTTTGTTCGATGAATGCGCGCAAAAGGTGCCCATATGTTTGCAAAAGAGTGAATGTGGCAGAACAATTCATCCACAGAGATCAAAAAACAGCTCTAGCATTTGCAGATCATCTATTACCGATCGACGCAAACAACGTCTCATAGATTCCTTTGGTAACATCACGAGTGGAAAGGGATGAAGGAAAAGAAAGGTTCACTAAAGTTCCATTATACAATTCTACGTGTATTTCGTATTGCGCTTGAAATTCGCCGCTAAAAATTATCTCAGGAGTGAGGGTTTAGCCAATGAAGTGGCCAAGTTGTGGCGTTTATTCCACTTTCTGAGCCATTAATTTTGCAGAATTCAAGAAGTAGGCTATGATAAGATTACATTCAGAATAGAGAGGAATTGAAAGTTTTGTGAATAAGTGGTGAAAGAAAATTGATGAGTTCGGATATTTTGATGGAAAATAATCGGAAACCGTCAAAATTTCGACGCTTTTCAGATAGCAATTAAAATTGCATATCATCAAACCTCATCATTTGTGGATCATCTAGAAACAATATTTCTTTGTGATTCCTTTTACTATTGAAATTTCAAATTTCATAGCGTAAATGGAGTTTCTTACAATTCGCCTAGTTGTACGTGAAAAATTTTAATTATTCACAACTTTTTGCCAAAATTAGCATATCGCATATCTTGGCGAACAGCACTAAACCGATAACAAATCTTCCAAAAATTAAGCGCTAAGGAAAATGCCTATCAGTGATTTCATCGTATCAAAATTTTTCGTAAGATACCATACTTTTAATAACGGTCCAAAAAGTACAATAACTATAAAACATACTCTACTTTTCTGGCTTCGGGTTTTTCACGAAGAAGACAACATGGAACAATTTACTAATCTAAGAGTCTTTCATGGTGAACACTTCTATGTTTCCTGTTATTCCAAACCATCGAGGAAAAGTACATCAGCCACTTCGCGCATGCAAAAATAGCGTTGCCTGGTGTAGCAAAGCGTTGCATCGAGTGCTACCAAACGGTCCAATATTTACGGCTTTTGCATAATGTTTCTTTATGTTTTTATAGAGAAAGACGATGATGAAAGAAGCCTAAAGTGTAAAGATAGCATTAATATCCGGTGTTAACAATGCAGGAATAAGACAAGAATAAAATGCCTATGCGAATAAAAGTGACCACATTTCGGCCTTATCCGTTAACGTGTGCACCTGAGTTATGCGCCGCCATCATCATAACGAAACGCATAACCCTTTTAGTAGAGGACAATAAAGATAAACAATTTAAGTATGTGTTGAGAAGAGAATAAATAAGAAAAGAAACCTACAAGTGTGTAGAAAAAAAATCTCTGTTATGAATGTATAATGAACATAAAAATCATAATATGTGGAGCCTACCTCGTCACTGCTATCCGTTTTCCTTCTTTCTTTTCCACGACCGTTGTTTGAGAGTTTCAATTTGGTCCTCTTTTATTGTCGTTCTTCCAGTTTTATACTACAAAATAGCTTTATACAAAATCGCAAATAAGATCCACGTAAGCAAATTTATAGCTAGCTAGTAAATATAAATTCGCAGAAAATGTCGCATGATATCAGCAAGTAATGAAATCGCCGCTAAACAAACTTTTACATATATATATATATATATATATATATATATATATATATATATATATATATATATATATATATATATATATATATATATATATATATATATATATATATATATATATATATATATATATATATATATATATATATATATATATATATATATATATATATATATATAGTAAATTAGAATGTTATATGTTAATAGTTTAATAAGTACTGGAATAAATAAAGTGTGTTTATTGTTCAAAGCTAATATGAGATGTGGTGTTAAATAAATGAACTAAATCAAATGTATTAGAATGATTCTAACATAAGAAACTTAAATTGAAAACGTGACTTATAATAAGTGGAGAACATTGATATATAAAGATATATTTAAGTATCAAAATAAGGAATTATAAACTAGAAAAGTTTAGTAAAAAGAAAATGCAACCACTAAGGATTTCAAAATGGAGATAGTCTTAACCACTATACTTTGTCCGAAATATACTTGGGAAAACATTTGCAAAACTATAAAGAAATATCACAATACTTCACACAACACAATCGTTCAGTCGTGCAACGTAAACGTGAAAATACCACTAATCAAACATTATCGATAAACGAAAACATCTATGTTGAGGTCAACACTGTTAAAATATTGACCTATATAGATCAATATTTATATACACTATACTGACTATTGAATGCATCGACTGAACAAAATAGCATTGAGATTATAGCGCATGCAAAAATAGCGTTGCTTCGTGTAGAAAAGAGTTGCGTCGAGTGCTACCAAACGTTCCAATATTTACGCCAGCTTTTGCATAAATCAAGATATTTTCTCTTGAATTTCTCTATGGCGCTGATCAGTGTAATGGTTTTTGTACTGCTTCCGGTTGCCCTCAAATCATCTGCGAATGTCAATTGTAATTTATGAAGAATATAACTCAATCTTTTTGGAAAACTCATATCAAGTTCCTTTATTATATTCAACTCTTAATCATCTATTCGTCCTAATCGCATTCAAACATATCACTAACTGCGCCGATAAATTTGCCATCACCATAGCCAAATAAAATGATTAAGCCATTTCCTCTTTGCAGTAGCTGCTGCCTTTTGGAAGGCTGAGCACCACATATTCTTCTTCAAAATGCATACCATTTTAGTGGCTAAGTCAGCTATCAGTTTGTATATTGACGATTCGTCGGCCAATGCCCACATTGTTCAGGAGTTTTAGAAAACTACGTTTAGCAGCCTCTGCTTTATCATAACTGGATAATTCCCTCATAATTCAAAAATGCATCTCTGGGATGCTCATCCAACGTAATGGATCGTTGCAACAGCAAGCGAATCATTAATACACCTTCAATTCTAAATCTCAACAGCGAACCACTCCAATCAGGGTTTCTGCCGCAATCTTCTCCTTGATCTATTTCAGTAGGCCCTCAAAAATGAAGCAAAGGCTTCTTCAAGAATTTTCAAGAAAAAATTACGGACAAAACATAGTTGAACACTCACAAACTTCTTCGTTGAGGAAGATGTTCGGCAGTGCTGAGAGCTTTGGGAGAACCTTAATGCAACGTTTCTTTTCTACACAGTTATGATATCTTTTTCCCGACATTCTCACAAATGTTCAGGCACTGATGACTGTGAACGCTGACTTATCCAGCGTTTCTAACGGTTCAGTGCTTTTACCAACTCTGGATTACCTACTTAATGTCGCGCTTCCTGATATTTCATTGTTTTTTTTATCGTTTCAGACCCAATCGTTCACATCTATCAAATCTTAGACATTTCCAGCCTTCTTCAATCAGTTTTTGGATTGCCATACTAGACGAGATAGAGATTACGAAAAGATCTGGCGACAATGGCCCTACAGCGCTGAAAACAGGAAAAACTGCTCAATAAATAAAAACTAGACATAAATGCCTATGCAGCATTCGATCTCATACGATCATTTCTGCTTTTCACACAGGTTTAAAGCGTCTCATTGCCTAGAACTCCGTTATTAAAAAGCCCGATGCTTCAAAGCAGAATTCACTTGAGCCATAAAGTGAAACGACCAAACAAATATTTCTTTCTCTTCAACTATACCCACGCACTAGTGGGAAATATGCGCAATATGTGAAAGCTATCGTTGCGTGACACTTAACGATTTTTATCGCAAAAAAAAGACGAATACTTCAAAAAACTTCCACGAATTTTGCATAACTCATTTTCCTCACTAAACTAATTCGCATGAAGATAAAAAAATTAAAATGAGATAAAAGAAAACATTTATTTTAAACTAGAGAAATATTAGAAAGAAAGCAATGAACATAGAATAATCCGACATCTCTAGGTGATATTACTGGAAATCTAAAACATCAAAATTCACCAGCATATTTTCAAACAAATCCTTCGTCGGTTTCAAATGTCAATGAATGAAAACGCGTCGGAGCCGAATGTTTAAACTTGAAATTGAAAAAGTATTACAAAGTTACCCAATTCTAATTTCAGAAATACCAAAATATATTTTAGGTACAAGTATAATCAGAAAAAATTTATAACAAGCATATAAATTTTCTAAAATATACTTGCAATAGTGCACAATAATTTTATATATAACTGACGTTCGAAAAGCATTATGGTATTTGAAATGATTGCAACATCAAAAAGAAACTCATCCGTTGTCCAAACCATATATGCTCAAATCCATGATGGATTTTTTTCGATCACTTTAATCCTCGCCTAAATGCATTAACATCTCTGTAAAATGTAGAGTTTTCCTTCCCCAATGTGCGATTTGTATTAAAAAAACACCTCACGTTAATTGCATGTTAATCCTCACGTTAAATGCATGTTAATTGTCAATATAGCTGCAAAGATATGAGAGAAACTAGCGCAAATAATAACGAACGATTAAAATTTCGTTGAAGATCAGATCAATTGCAGCGCATTTTATATTATTACAGAAAAATGTCTTTGCTTCTTCTATGGTGCGCGCAATTTCAATATTGTTTAGGGGGGTGCTTATTAAATTTTGCGTCCAAATAAAAGAATAATCGCAAAGCAAATGAAATTCATCGTATATATAGACGAATATTCGTTAGGAGCATCTGCAGATTTCAGTATATTCATTTGCTAATTCTTTACGAGTGAATACCCTTAAATGAGAGATCAGAATAAATGAGCGAAACATGGTGGTGTTGTGTGATGAAAAAAAAAATGAGGGAAGAGTGTAATTAATTGTACGAAAAAAAAAGATTCATGATCAACATGTCTCCCTTCACTCCCTACCCGTTCAGTCAACAAATTCTAAAAGAGTGCTCAATAATTGGGGACTTTCTCGCATTCTTTTTTTTTTCTGAGTGCTTTGATTATTAAATAATAATAATATGGCTATCATTCATTTCTTTTTCTTTTCGGATTAAGTTCAACAGTTGGTAGCGATATTCATCGTTGCTTAGATACTTATTAAATGTAATGTTCTTAAAAATATATAAAGATATTATATTTTCAACACCTTATTTGAAACGATAATATATCATATTATGTGTAATTTACAACTGTGATTATTCGTTGATCAAAAGCAATCTTTGCAATACGATATCAAATTTTTTTTAACGCTATGATTTATGCTGGAGATTTTAGTGTTGAAAATTCTAATTTCGACGTGAAACTCGACTCTCTAGATCAGTCTAGTCATTCTATCTGATAATACCAAGTGTCAAGTTTAAATAATATGGTATTCAGGAGCAATCTTTGAAGCCTGTTGATTAGTGTTACCTCAAGTAGCAGCCCAATGTCTCTCTTGGTTGATTGTATAGCTAGCTTGCAATTATCGAAAGTAAGTCATTTTTTTGGCAGCATTTTTCCCAATCTGCTGACGAGTTCTGTATTGGTTATTTGTCGCCTTTTAAGAGCTGCATTGCTTGCCGTACGATTCAAAGAATCTATTCGCTACCTTCATATTATTATTCTCGATCCTTTAAACAGTGGCTCCTTCTCAGTAGCTTTTGAATAAATGAGCGTTAAGTCATCTGCATACACATGCACTTTTCTAGTGAGTAGAGCTCTTAAAAATTGGGAGGTTAGAAGGGAAATAAAAGAAGAACGGCACTTCCTGGATTTCCGATATCGAGAGGACTTTCTTAGATTACCAGGTGGCATATAATTTACATTCAGTATCAAGCGATAGATCATACTCAATATTCAATATTAGCTTATCATATTCGAAATAGGCCATATTCAATTCTTACCAGCTAATTAAACTTGGGGCTAGGTGCAGATTCCTCTTCAGTCATATCCATATCGTTATCCCAATTTTGCTCTTTAAATTGTATTTATTTCCATTGCACCATAGTGACGCTGAAATATTCTCTATTTTTATTTCATTCTATTCGAACTACAGAGAAATGAGTTTTTCTGCTGAAAGCTTCCAATGTTCATGAGCGCTGGAAGCACTATAGAGTGAAATAGAGCATCGGCCATATGCCATCCTTATTTCAATCGATGTATAAATAGACTAACTAAATTTTTTTCACCAGCATCCATCATGCATTTAAGCGGTTGAATTTATTATTCCCAAAAATCGGCTATTAGTTCGAGCAGTTCAGTTCGCCTTTTCGAAGAATTTCAAGCATTTCAGTCGACTATTTCGCTCAAAAACCTTCAAAAATTGAAACGTTTTGGCAAATCGATTTCGATCACAAAAATCGCAAACGATATAAAGGAATCAGTGCGAAGAAATAAATTGAATTGCACAAAGTGAAAATGAATTAATTTTCATGAGTACAAAAAAACGACCATACGAAAAACCAAATAATATTTCATCAGAAAAACTCAAAAGATATAAGCACTTTAGAATCTACACGGTCAAAGTGGCTAGTTTCACGAACCGACAATAAAACATAGCCAATAATAAATATATATGCTAAACGAATCGGACACACCTGTGAATCTCTTATAAATGTTTCATTCCCCCGACCTGACCGATTGACTAAATAATGCGGGGCCAAGATGGTCATATATGCCTTTCCAAATGGAAATTTTTTAATGTTATTGAGCCTTTTTTGAAGTTGATGGACAAACTACCCGAGCATATTAGTGAATGTCATACGCATCGAGCCTTCGAGTGACCTTTACCGTAAGAGTTCTGGCATCGAAGCTCTTTGATAAATCGTGAGGCACAGCAGTGACACTTCATTTGATAACTCGTGCTGTAGTGAGTACTGGATTCTACCTATAGTCAAGAGAAAGCAACTTCTTTACAACTTCGAAATTGAACGCTGATTTATTGTTTATTGAGAATATATTACACGAATAATTGGAGCAATTAAATCATTTGATATAAAATATTGCTTTGATTTCTTTTCATTTATTTAGCGTACAAATTAAATCCCCATTTCAAGAAGCCATAAACAACGAATGCGTTCACATTTTTTTTTTTTAATGAAGAAAAACTGCTTAAAATAATAAGTGAAGAAAAAACCATCACAAATAAAAATCAATATAAAGGTCGACAATAAAATATTGCGTTCAAGTGCTCAGCAAAGAATAGTTTGCAAATATGAGATTGTCTCTATTGATTAGGGAGTGACTTCAATGTGTATCTATCTATCTTTTAATATTGCAACGAAAGGCGTTTTTTTACTTTTTCAAGTTCCTCGATAGATAGCAGTGCCTATACTGATGTTGCAGCATTTTCTTCAAATTGGAACAATATATATCGCATAGATTAAAATTGACCACATGGAAGTGTTACTTGCAAAGCAATTACACCATTTTTCTCTCAATTAGCTTATCATTTTTAACTCATCGTCATCATTCTAACGCAATTCAACAACGTTCACTGCCAAACTTTACATGAACATGACGGATATATATATATATATATATATATATATATATATATATATATATATATATATATATATATATATATATATATATATATATCTAATCTCAGTCTTTTTTCATGTTTTCATTTATTTTATTAGCATTTATTGTTATTTATACTGCCTTGCTATCCTTCACCTTCAATAAGCTTTACAAGATTGAATATAAACAAAAAAATTCACTGTCAGCTGCTCAGCTTTAATTTCCTCAGTTTTTTTTTTCTAAATTCTTGAGCATACGAAATCAACAGACGCCCATTGCACAGAAGTAAAGGGGGGGGGGAACGGGGACATTGGGGATGGAAGGGATATGTTTAAAACTGGAAGGAAAAAAACGAATGTAACTAAATGATTTGCAAATCAAAAGGTTGCACTCCTTTTGGATAGCATTTGCCAATCAGGCGGTGGGGTTCATTGCAGGTTTAAACCCATTACATCAATTCCTTATGAAGCAAAACAGGAGGCTATCACCGGCACACATTGCACAGAAGCACAGAAGTGGGGCGGAGAGGGGGGGGGGGCTGGGGATGGAATGGATATGTTTAAAACCGAGTGGAAAAAAACGAATGTAAACCTATTAGCTAATGCGAAAAACCAATAATGTCTACTCAAAAATCGATTAAAGCCCAAAAAATTTATGTCGGTCAAGAAGGAAGTCTTCTTCCCCCCCCCCCCCCCCCCTTCCTTCCTATCCTCTCCTCAACGTGCTAATGTATTCCAATTTCGAAAAGACTTTGTTTACAATACACTTTGTTTCATGATGATGATTCAACTTTCGCAGTTGCCATTCTGTTGACGTTCGAGATCCAATGGGTGCTTTTCACTTGTTTCTCCGATGGTCAGCTTCACTTCAACACGATTTTCCGGTAACGTTAAGTCATCTTCCTTAGGTATCATCTTCTTCGGTTTTCGTCGGCGCAATTTCGCCATTATTTTATTGACGGCAAGCACTTCAATTATCGAAACAGGTACTTCGAAAGCGAGACTAAGGAAGAAACCAGTGAAGTAGGCCATGACAATAGCGACCGCAAACAAGTATAACTGAAATTTTAACTCGAATTATCACTTTTTAAAGTAATACCATAGCAAGCGACTTTTTAAACGAATCTTTTTCACTAGAGACTCAAAAATTGTTTAACTTTTGCGAGTGAAAACTAAGGAGAAAACAATGGATAGCTTAGTTAATAAGCCAGGATCTGGAGAATTCAACGCAGCAACAGTACAGAAAACGCAAATTATCAGCGAACATTCTTCAGACTAAAGAACGACGCAATATTTTATCGCTTGAAAAATTTCAACAAATTCCCAATGTAGCAATTCGACTTTCCGCAAAGAAAATTTTAGTTAGTGAAGTTGTTTCCTTTATGGATTTTGCCAAAGTGGACAAAGGATGCGCCCACCTCAATGACAAAGTGGTAGGAGTGCCCAAAAAATTTACTCAACAGTATTATTCGTCCCTCTCAACTCCTATATCATATTTTCATGAAAATGAACGAGTCATGAGACACCGTCACCTCTACCCCTTCCTCCCCTCCCCATTAAAAATTTTTTTCGACAGAGCTACGATATTGTACGCAAGTTGAATGCAAAAATTCATTGAAATTTACCATCTGATAGACAGTAGTGAAATGAAAAGGATGTGGTCGACTGAAATTGTAGATCTGGAGTAGAATTGGATGAATAAGATATGCGCAGAACGTTATTCGACTCAACGGTATCCATGCACGCCAACTCAACAACGAATTTATTGGACCTTAAATTCAAATCGCATTCGTCGTCTTTCTTTAAAAACCCCTAAGAATTATTCATATGCTAAGAGGGATATATCGAAGTGAATAAAGGTGATGAAAGCCTTCAAGTGAATGTTCAAATATGCAAATACTGTCGACGAGAACAATCAGATAACTGAACGATTCTCATGACACAGACAAATTTAGCTGTGTTTTGCAAATATGTAAAAGTAATGAGAGACAAGCGTGTCTGTATGCGAGATGATGGTCGGCAGACAAACAGACACGACCATCATAAATTAGATTTTGAAGCAATGAATCACTGTTAGATTTATAATATTTGTTGGACAATATGACCAATTTCGCTGCTGACAGCTTAGAAATGAAAATGCATACTTATATGCTATCGACGTATCAAAAAATCAGAAATTTTCTTTCTTCATGCGAGTTAAGCGCTTTAGAAATGAATAAGCCATACTGGAATGAACATAGATATAAAAACAGATTTGCAGAACGCAACGGATTCATTTCAATTCTAAGATTCAAATTCCATCAGTATAGGTGCGCATATTTACGCATAAACTTGGAGTGTTGTGCCTTACTTGAGATGCCAGAAAAATTATCCCATCCTCTTTGGCGTATACGATACATTTGAGGTTCCCTTAGTCTCTATTTTCCTGACAAACATTGATGAACAAAAGTGTACATATAACCACCGAAAGCATAAATCAAAGATCGATTAAATTATTATAACTCAAATTAATGCTTGAGCGGACAAATGCAATGAACTGATTTTCATAATTAAACTCTACCTCCGTATCCGGTCGCACACGCGAATGTCACCCATGCTAAACTTAATGCGTAACCGTTTCGTCCGAGCAGAACATAACCAACACGCATCCACTCTGATATTTCACCCGTTCGTGCATAATCGTAAAGACCGAACACTGAGGCGAAACCAAATATGATTGAAATCGTCCATCCTAGCGCAATCTTCCACTGAATATGCAAATGCGTATTCGTCTATGAGCTTATACTATTATACGGAAATCGAAGTGAACTGCTGAGAGCAGAAAGATGGTGGAACCGAGAAAACAGCCATATAAACAAAGGAGAGAAACGCCATAAAGAATTAAATAACTGAGAGAATTGTACTGCAGCAAGTGCGGGATTACTTACTGTTTTGTTAATCATTATATCATTTACTTGTTTGAGCATAGCCAAAAAAAAGCAGAAAAAGGGGCCAAACTATAGCTGGACAAAGGTTAACGCTCTGAGTTTGAAAAATTATTGACAGTTTTCGATAAACCAAGAAAATCTGATTGAAATCAAAACTCTTTCATTTTAGCTGCACGTCATTGCGGCACTGCAAGCTTTTCAGCTGCAAAAATAAATTATCAACTAACTTACGACTAAAAACATCCACCTAACTTAAGCGATTATTGTAGTTATATAAGCGCTATGCTCGCGAAGCAATGTTTCCAGGATTGCCCTATATTCAGGATTGTTTCAGGATCCTTTGCGTATCTTCATCTTCAGTTCGAAGAGGAGGCTATGAAAAGGAAGAGCAAGGAATATGGGCACTATTGCATAGAACGATGGTACCCCATTTATGAATCGCGAACGCAGCTGTGCCTTCTATACAATAGTGCCAAAAAGTCAGATATGAAACAGTTCACATCTCACAAGTAAAACTTAATGGGATATTGATGTGTCATATTGCGGCGTAATATTTCAACACATGAAAACATTTCTGCATCTTCTTACTACCTACCTATTAAGAACGCATGTAAATATAGCAGAAAATTTTCAAGGTAGGTTTAGTTTGTTCTCTTTTATTTCATCGAAGTCTTCGATGGTATATGGAGAGGATTTATCAGTTGAATATGTCGGCTTAGGGATCATAGAACGATGAGGAAATATTTGAAGATGGCAGTACCATAACAAGATAAACGAACTCAAAATGGTATCTCGTAAAATTCGATTAGTTGAATCATTTCGATCGATATATTTTCCACCATTCTCTATTGGCTAATTCAAACAGCCGATGGATAATTAACTCGAATGGTTGAAAATTTCACGACAAGATAATTCTACCATCGAACATGTGTCAAAAAATATGCAGAAATGAAGCATTCAAACCTCCCCAAATGGTGGAATTTTTCAAATCGACAAAAAAATTAGATAAAATGAGCGATTAAAAAAGATAAGACAAATAAGACTGAACCTTTGCAATCATTGGGTGAAGGCCAAATTTATGTAACGAAAAACCAACGATCATACCAACGATATATGGAGTGCATCGTATATACGGTTTCACATAAACGTCTGGCCAATACGTTTCCAGTACTTTCACTCTAAAATCAATATTTCGGCACATCGAGACGAATAATCTCTTTGGATCGTTTTTGATCATACAGCACTAATCATTCATCGATGTTTACTCGCATCGCACACTTTCTCGCGGTAACACAATGCAGATGGTTGTAACGCATAGATACACCCCTTTTTATGTTAAACGCGTACACTATTCAACGCAGTAGCACTTTTTATATGTTTTACTATACAATAGTGAAAATGCAACGAGATTATAGAATTTTGATCGTATAAGAGAAATGAAGCTTAAGAGAGATTAAATTAAGACGGAAATTTCATCAAAATCATATTCATAAAATAATTCAAAGATGACTATTCGTCACTAAATCGAAATAGATCAGGATGCCTTGCAAGGTAAAAAGCGAAATAACAGGCAGAACCAAGACTGTCCAGCACAGTTCACTGAGGCAGGATCGTGGAGGCTATGAAAGGGATTAATGTGCTCGTACATTTATTAGTTCCAGGCTACAGATTCTAGAGATTTCACATAGCGGAGCTGGCCTATGTGAGGTCGTCGGCGCGAAGAGCTCCGACGGTGGTGTGGAGCTCACAGGGTGCGACCATGGTGGGACATTGCGAACAGGCTTCTTTTATTTGCATATTGTCCCGTCTAAATGTAATAAACTACTGCCTTGATACCCGTTTCGGCTATCAAGCTGTTCGATCATGCCTGGACAGGAGTTGCAGATCTTAACAAGACTTGCGGCTAGACCAGCCAAAGGGACTTAACCCTTATAATGAACAAGAAAAATCAATGGCAAATAGTAGTTATCATAAAAACTCGAAGCTTAGAGAGAGATTTCTAGCTTATCATGAAAACGCTAGAAGACGAAGTAAAATGATCGAATTTTTCATCAAAAAGCCATATATTAATATAAATATCAAAGACATAAAAAGGAACGAAACTAGGGAGGTAATAAGTAATACAATCGAGAAAAAAAAAACTGAAACGCCTGTTTTGGTTGGATAAAGCGGTCGCGTCGCGTATAGGTGAAAAATTTAAAAAGAATTGATTTTAATTTGTTGCTATGTAATTTATTTCATTTTTGCTTCACTTTTTGCCAGCCATTTTCTTTGAAAATTTAAAAACTATTTTTCGACAATGTTTTTGTAAGATTGAAATGGTGGACGGTAATTAGAGAACCAGGGGTACGCATTTACCATAAAAGAGAGTCCTCATGATTTTCCAAGGTTTTCGGAAAAGGCGGCTGGCTTTCTAATCTTTCCTACACGAATATTCGTCTCCACTTCAAGAAAAAAAGATACATTTGCAGATGGGCAGTGAGTAAAGGTGCGGGCGGGTAGTCATTTACAAGCACGATCGTCAGATGCACTACGGAAGATGCAACGATCACAGCGATACAAGCCGCAATACCGAGAATACCTGACCTGAAATATCGTTGAATACAAACTCGTCATCGTAGCTACTAGGCAACAAAATATACAACTATATATATATATATATATATATATATATAGGTATTGCTGTAAGAGATTAGAAACGGAGAAACGTATCAGCGATGTTATTAAAATATGCACGCTTCCATTCCATTCATTCGGTGATCCATATTGCAAATTAGCTGTAGATGGAAAATATGCAAAATATATGTTTATGCTCTAACTGGACCGTCACTGGCACAATTTTTCAGTAAAAGATTTGCTTTTGTCATGAAACCACTACATGCGAAATGCAGCATTGTGATCTATGATAGTGTATGAGGTGATTCCATTGTATACTTCGTGAGCCCGAATTTCTTAACTCCAACCTCTATATCTGTACCTTTGAAAGCACCAAATAGATCAATGGGGACACGTGCACATACACATATGCACATACATGCAGATACAGACATACAAGTTTTGCACAGCAAGTTCGTAAGAATGCACCAAAGTCTCTTTCGCACTGTTTTACGACATAGACAAAAGCAGTCTATTATCTATTTAAATTTGCCTATGCGTCATTAATAGCCGAACAAAGGAAACGACCATTCGACAACGTTTTATCACGACGATAAACGGGAGTGAGGCATACGTATTATTACTGTTGCGCTTCTCCAACAACTATCAACGATACAAACCTCGAAATTTCCAACATATATTTTAATAAAACAAGAGAATGCACAATAGAGATATGAATAAATTCAACTAAATGAATTTATAATTTCTAGTGAAATATTTTTGCAATAAAAATTCCACTGAAAATTCGAAATGAGATAAAATTATTACGCTTACTTGTAAAAAAGAATGAGAAAAATTGGTGCAAAGAAATGAAATTGCATATCGTTAGCTAGATACCATGTCCATCCCATACACTGAAATCATACAAATAAATACACAACTATTTCAATGAAATAAGCGAAAAAAAAATGAAAAAAAAATTTTTTTTCTTCACATAATAAAAATTCCATAAATTAATGAAAAAAGAACCTATTCTATTGAAATTGTTTCGCCGCTATGAATAATATTTCAAATAATTTATGATGAATTAAAAATAATAATTATTGAAAATCTTTGCTTTAAGCCTCTGCTTCGGTGAAGTAAAATTCTCATTTTTAAGTTATATGAGCAATAGACACTTTCCAAATGAATGACTAAAAACTATTGAAGATAGCCGATTAGTGGAGAAATTCATATGTAAAAATGGAAAATTACACAATCTAAATATAGGATGCATTAAAATTTCGAAAGCTGTTGAAATTTTTCTTTTCTTTCTGAAAACGAAAAAAAAAATTTGAATTTGGCAGCAATCCAAAATATATTTGAATTTTCTATTTATCGATGCAATAATACAAAAAAAAATTTTTTTGAAAATATTACTATTTCAGTATCTTGAAGAAGGAAATTATTCATATAGATTAGATTAGTCCACCAACTTTTACGACAATAATTCGGTTCGATTGATCTCCAAAATGGTCCATCTGAGATATAAGTGAATAGTGTCACATCCAATATCATTATAACAATATAAATTGGTGTTAACCTTTAAAGAAAATTTTAATAGTCCACCAATAGGTAACTTAAATGATTTTCGCTCTTAAAAGCAATGAGCATAAAATGCCTAATAAAGAGTTTTTTCTCTCATATAGAGTCGATATATTGTCAAAAAATCTTCAAATAATGAAATAAACATTATACAGATACAACTGACTGAATGGAAAATAAATGAGTTTTGCAAATATTATAGTGTATTTTTATTATTTTCATTTGAATTAATTAATTTTAAATGATTTATGTCGAATAATATTTCAGCATATTTCCGCACTGATTGCTTAGGATGTAAGAAGCATAATAATGGAGAATCACACAAACTAGGCTTGTTAGCGACAAAGAATTAAGAATGCAGCTGTTAAAATATGAAAAGCCTTTAATTTCAATTATTACAACAACAGATTTCAGTAAAAATTTAATTATTTATGAAACACTTTTACATCCATATGAACGAAAGAGAGCAGCTGCATCTTCTTCGTCTACAAAATTACTCAATCGAAGCTAAAAAAAACAATTACATTTCAATCATAAAGAGTCATTATTTGGAGCAATCAGCAAGTGACTTAATCTCTATAATCCCTTCATAAATTTTTAGCATTAATCATAAAATCTCTTGAGGGCATTTTCATATATACGTAAGAATCAATCTCTCATTTTCGTCCCGGCGACCCAATGTTATCTTCTGCCTTATATAACTAGAACGTTATCAGAACAACTTCATGGGATAATGCGAAGGAAATATATTGGAAAACGCTGAAAAATAGAGATAAACATGATCACTGAAAAGCATCAAAATGGTGACCGAAAAACAATGACATACCTTATGTAACGATGAATATAAAACAGCGACCACATATCTGCGGCGAAAATCGATTTCCCTTTCGCGGCTTCGATTTTGAATTTTTCCATAAAAAGATAGCTCGTTAACATACCACTAAAATATGCGCTAATTTATGTTCTTTGTAAACAAAACAAATTTTCACGAATTAAAATTAAACCTAATTTTTACCTTAGAAATAGTTCGGCTCATGCTTTAGACTGCCGCTTCATATCTCTGAAATGATTATACAAGAAAAAAAATCTTATCAAGGACAATTATATAATAGGCGCATCGTTTGGAATCAAATCTATCGAATTATGATGATGCGAAAATAGTGGGGGAAAAACTTCGAGGAGATTCTTAATAAGTGACTTGCTATTGAACAATATTTAAAAAAAATTTTTTTTCTGCTCTTATCACGTCAGCTGTGCAAAAAAAAAGAGTTTTCCCATATATTTCTCTTACAGCTTTAAGCATTCACAATCCTCAAAGAATATGGAGAAAATTGTGCAGCTTCTAGAGATTTTTGAGATGATTTGATCTACAAACAAAGTCTCTTTACATAGATCAATATTGAACAAATGTGATTGCTAGAAAAACTTACAAAATACCAAAAATCTACTCGGTTTTTTTCGTCAAATATGGGAATTTTACTCAGAAATATAGTTTCTATTGAGGAAGCAGGTTTGAAACATTAGAATTTAACCAAATTTTCCTGTTCAACGCTAGAATTCGGAGAAAATTTCGAAATTATATAGACGATTATATAAACAGTAACCATTACCTCAAATAGAAGAATGAATCAACAGCAAGTGGCGCTTGAACGATAATTAAATTCAAGAACTTTTGCGGGAAAGCTATCATCGTCGGTAGCAAGTTATCTGAAAGTATAAAGAAAGTATTATCTATATAATTAATGAAAAATAAATAAATAGTAAAAAAAGTACAAAGTAAAATGAAACAAATAAATAAATAAATAAATAAATAAATACATATAATAAGTCAACAAATGAATTTGCATAATAAGCAATACTCTCGATGTTCCATTTGACATTCTATTCGCTCAAATGGAACTGAACGTTTCCTTAATGGATGTTTTGGAATCCTATTTATAAATGAATCCGCGTATAATTTAATGGATGGACAAAATGTTTGAGTGAGCACAAGAAATGTTTCTGCGGGTAAACAATTTATGAGTAATGCACATTTCTACACGTCTCTACCTATCTATATAGACGTTTTTAAGCACTTTCACATTTATTTCAGCGATTATTTCAACATCTGTTGTACTTGCGATCGGGTACTGATACTACTGATATTGGCCTCCGCTCTTCATTTATTAATTAATTGAATTACTCAAAAAAGTTCAAATTGGAAGACATTTCAACAATAAAACTACTCTGTAAGAAGCATTTTCGGGAATTTTTGGAAAATAAGAGTAGATAACGTAATCGTTGGGAACTTTTTCAAATATTCTATAGGAAGGCGAAAATAGGCATTTAGTGGAATCAGTCAATATTCCCACAACATATTTTCTCTCTCTGATGATAGCTAAAGATTTCGCTGCTCAAATGTGAAAAATACTCTCCGTAATAATGAACGACTTCAAAACTATAGACCAATATATTGAGAGGTGTGAATGTCTGCTCTCCGCACTGCGCCTCCCCCCCCCCCCCCCCCCCCCCTCCCCCCCTAAAAAAAGCGTAAGGTTTGCAATGCAATACAAAAATAAGTGATGCCTCATGCAATGCACGTCCACTTGCCTCATTGGTGAAAACTGCTAGGAATGAAAAAAAAATGAACCTTATAAATTGCAATAACGGCAACGTTAAAGAGAAGCCCTCAGGCAAGACAGTAAAAACTAGTGCCCAACTTTTTGATGCACTGATAATGCATCGTTTCATTTGTTAATGCAATCATTCGCAGCAAATACACTTCTGAATGCCTTTCAACAATGAGTGGCTAAACGATTCAACTTTTTGCTGACACTAAACGAATCTCTAACCAACCAACGGTAAGGCTTGTAACGACATAATAATAAGTATGGCCGAGAATAATCCAAAACATGCTGAGAACACGAGTGCCATGCAAACAATGAATCTGCTTTGCGCCTTTGTCGGTTTTCAATATCGATTTACCATTTGTATAAACCGAGAACGATAAAAGAACCTTCACAAACCAATCTATAATCCATAAAATTTTTATGCAACAACGAATTCAAATAATATAGTTGAATAAAATTTTCTACGATATGAATGATTTAGAAAATGCATTGAATCCAATAACAATCTAGATCAAATGTTTACTTCAGAATGATTGCAAATTGTAACTGTTAGTTTATTTCATTAATGTAAGGTTTCTTGATAAAGTTGCAACTTATTAAACTTAAGTTTTTCAATTTCAATAAGCAATTAATTAATAAATTCAAAAAAATAGGGCAATCGTTAAAAGAAACCAACTTTGTTCTTTATAAAAAGCTTTTTGATCGGCAATTACAATCAATTCCTTTTGATAAACGATACAATCATATAAAGTGCTGAACGTCATCAATATAACAATAAATATAAGAAAAAATCTGAAAAGGTTTTCCATATTTTTATTGTTGGATTTCCTGTAAATATTTTTAAAAAAAATGCAATTTTATTCGAATTGTTTCAACTAAGAAAATCTAAAGTACAGAGAACCAACAAATGGGAATTCAGGTTAAACTCTTTCCGGAAACGAACTGAACAAGTATTGAATTCAGGAAAAACCTTTAGCTGTTTTTGTTCGCTAAAGTTTTTAAGAGTTCAGGATGTTCCGCATGCATTAGCGTAACAGAAACTTTCCAGATCGGTTCATTCGTTTCGGTTTTGAATCTTTTAGCAGTTACCGTTCTCTTCAGAGCAGCTTCGTACAATTATTTTACAAAATGGAAAATAATTCATAAAAACCAACATTTGAAAACGTTGTTTAAACGCTTTAAAAATTTCATTGTTAGACGCTCGTCAAAAATCACCTTGGCGATTGTACTCTTTTTCAGCATTCGCAAAAATTGTTCAACCTTTAGCTTCAAATAGGTACGCTTTAAAAAAAAGCTTTCGAAGAAGAGTGCGACTGGCGGCGTCATTTGATTGACAGCCCTTTAAAGTATCAAGTTATCAGCAGGAAAAAACATCACCTAGAGTCTGCTTTTGTAACTGAAATGTATACTTTAGAATTTTTATTTGATACTAATATTGCCCAAACCTTCTAATTTAATAGCCAAAACACAACGCCATTAAAATGCGTTGAACTGATTATTCTCGTCATTGAAAATCGACGTTCTAGTCTCATTGCATTTTGCATCCATATCAACAACTCATATAGGAATCTGAGAGATGAAACACCTGTCATAATCATATCCAAATTGGCGAACGCATGCCTATGAGTATGTTGGATGTGCATTTGAAAGGGCGGTTTCTTTGGGAAACCGTTTGGGATGTTTACGAAGTGATGCTTTGAAATTTCGGCAAATTGACAGTTTTAAATTCTTTGTCCCTGGCACTAGTCGAGATTTTCCGATGAAAAATTTTTTGCACAAATCTATGCGCAATATTCCTTCGAATATTACCGAAAATTATAAATTCTAAAGAAATCAACTGACTGTACCACCACAAGAACTAGCAAGTACCATAGCCTAGTGGAAACGTTGGGGCAAAGTAAGTAAGTACAACACTGCCTAACCAAAAAATTGATCCCTGGAGATGATAGGTGAACGGAAGAGTATGCACTATATCATTCATTTATTGCTCACATGTTCATCATCTCCGCTGTGTGCTAATTCAGGTCATTTTTATTGTATTTTTAGTGCTGCAATCCACTACTTTTTTAGGTACTGCAGCATATCTCGATATTGAAATTTTGAATGCGACTTATAGTGGATGAAATTTTTCTGTTGATCATTGACATATGCAAACGCCATAAGGTAGACTTTTTCTCGTACGATTTATAATTCTGACCTCATATCTTTGTAAATAAATATACGCTTACACTCTAATTTTAAATTCCTATTGTTATTCGTGATGAGATTCTTACTATTGATGCAGATATGGTTAGCGGACAGATTACGAATTTCATTGCTAAAATTGTTTCGCATGAGAATTTTTTTCGGAAGAATTCTTCAGTTTCAATTTCTATATTTTTATGTCATTCACTCTTCGAGTGGAAGGCTAGATTCGAAAAATAAACAGACGCCCAACTTAAGTGGCAAAAATATAGAGTGATTAGATTCGATCTATGCACTTTGGCGCCTTAAAACTGTCAATCATATTTTGCACTTACTAACAGAGAAAATATTTGAGAAAAAAAAAAAAATAATTTCTTATTCTCATGGATAATATTTCAAAATTTTAGGTAAAACTTTAAATAATCTAGTTTTTAAGATGCCTTTACTACCAGAAAAACTCTGGGCAAAATTTTAAAGAATGGAAAGTCTTTCGAAGAATCATATAAGACTGGAAATTTGCAGAAAAATCTGAAGAAGTTTGATCAATAAAGTGAAAAAAATATATTCATAAATGTTGATCAAATATGATTCTTAGGAAATTCCAATAAAAAAACGCTCTATAAATTATGTGGGAAAGTGTGGGAAAAAAGTGAGAATATAGTTGAATTGCTTGAAATATAATTACTACAAGAAAGGCTTCAGAAAACATAAAACAGCCTAGTAATGAACCGTTTCGCATTCATCATTTCTGCCTCATATCCATATAAATTTGTCTCAATAAACAAAGAGTAAAACAAACAAATTTTTAAAATATAGTTATATAGTTAAAAAGATTGCATAGAGAAGCTAAGAGTATCCCCATGTTGTAACGCTCTAGAAATTGCCCTCTAGAAATGCCGCTATTCAAACAAAAAAAAATCTCTATTAATGGTATATAACCGAAATTTTAGCACTTATACATTTTTTGTCTTTCATCATTACAAAAGATTTATTAGAGTGTACGGATCTGTGCAAGTGAGTGGGTGAATAGCGTTGACGATATGGATGTAAAACGATTAGACATAAAAATGGTACATGTAGATGGTTGGCTATTCGTTGGGCTCGGGCAACTTTATTATATATCGGGTAAAGGGAGCGAAATATTAGCCGAAAGATTGGTATTTATGATGTCAGAGTAGTCTGATTTAAGCATAAGAAATAGAACTGATAATCAAAGGAAGTGAAATTTAAAAAAAAAAAAAACATACAATACAGTCATTGACATTTTGTCATGTGACATTTGAGATTCGGGAAGATCATTTCGACAAACGATATCCACATTACATATCATTTCACGACCAATTAGAGCTTCCGCCGATTTATATACTGCAAATGAATCGATATGTTACAAATGAAAAGTGTTGAACTCTGTTAAGTGAAACAATCAGAAAAATGCTCTGAGTTTTTGAAGTTATGTTAAAATTCGAATAAAAAAGAACTTTTCTCGAGCATGAAGCGGAGAGTAAAACTTCAGCAAAACAATCGAAAATTCGAGAACCATGATCAAAATCTCAGCCTATTTTTAATTCACCTGTTGAACTCCACCTAACATATTTATGAAATCGAAAGTGAATTGGCTTTTGAAGAAAGAACAATTTAAAAAAAAAAAAAACTTTGATAATCTATCATTCAAGCCTATAAATACCAAAGACCCTTTTTTTTTAAAATTATCACCTATTGTTGTTGATAAAAGTAAAATGGCCTAGGGGGTTTCGAAACGAACGTATTCTATAGATGAACGTCTCGTAACAGCCAGTATAATGACATTGAAATTCGAGACCTAAAGATCCCAAGAGTAGAGGATAGTGTCATTCATATATAACTGGTCGAAACAAAAAAACATCGAACATAATGTTTGCGAAGAAAGAGTGAAACAAAAATAAGTTAGCTAGACGTTAGTGCAATAGGCAACCGATAGTGTCTGGTTGCAATGGTAAAAACCGATTTTCAAGTTGGAAAGCCTTATTAGATGCGCTAATATGATGCGTGGTTTTACGCTATGCCTATCTGTGCAATCGATCTCATAAGTTATAAACAACTAATAAAATACGTGGAATTGTTTCCTATCATTTTTACTTATCACTGTGCTCGTACAACTTTTCTGCAAAAACAAAAAAAAACATTTTCCTATGATTTGGTCAATGTAAGACGTATGCAAGCTTTTTGATACTTTTATACGTCTATAGTTGTTCTCGACGTTGATTATTTATTAATTTATTTGCTCGTCGAGATAAAATACGACACAAAGGGTGGACGTATACTCTATACCTCACCTAAAAGTTTTGGGCCATTAAGGTGAAACTGCCGGAAAAGCTGAAAGACGCATGTAGAGAGACATGATACTGCAGTAATGCGTTTCGCAGATGCAAATTTTAAGGCTCGTATGAAAAAGGAGGAACTAAACTGAATTCCAACCATCAAAGATCGGCCTAAATTTCGACTTGCAACTGAAGTTCACTTTTCCGGTCATAGTCGAATATTGTTTGGTTATCGACTGCATACACTTGATTAATACAAAATTTCAGCTAGCATGGAGAATAGCCGAAATCGAGCGGCTTCAATCCACAGAAAATGATCGAAATTTCAACTACCAACAAAAATTCTTTGGTTAAGTAACCATTTATAGTAGGAGTAGGTCGCCATAAAATAGAGTTCTAATGACATTTACGCCATCCACACTATTTATTTAAAAGATGTCGTTGAAATTTTTCCTATATAAGAGTTGAGAATAATAAAGTTGCCTCCAACTTTTCAACCAACCTATTGATTCATAATTCGAGTAACGTGACACTTTCTAACAACTATAATTAAGATTCACAACAATTTCGCACTAACTGAAGTCAATAATTTTTTTGGTGTCGTAAGCTGTGCACGAATCTGGCGTACATAAACCATAATTGAGAAGCGGTATAAGGTCGAAGCATTTATTATCGTCATCCTCCTCATTGCTAATGTTAGTTCGCAACGTTGTTGATTGCCTGGAATAGGTGAATTACTCAGAAGAAAAAAACTTTCATATTTCTCTCAATAGTCAGAAAAATTCCTTTCTGGATATGTTGGAGAAAAAAAAACGAAAACCCCTCTTGAATAGGAAGAAATTTCTTCATTGTTTGAGAAAATAAGAAGCTAATGTTGGATACGCAATGCGGCATCGAAAAATCCGGATAGAACAATAGACATAGGTATTTCATTGAAGAAAATATTATATCTTATTTCTACTCGCATAGCTAAATTGTGCTTATTGAATTCAATGAGAGATTATTGAAACATAATAAATTGAGCATAAATAAATATTTTATACAGTGATATTGAAACTATCCGTTCCCTCCAACATATCCAACTTATTATCAAACTTGCCGAACACCCTTCCACCAATATGAAATGCATTATTAACGATAAGGAAAATTTTAAATTTTTTTAATTCCTTAATTTAGTCATTTATTTCAAGAAAACTTTAAGGAACCTCAAAGAAATTTTAATCTCTTGCAGTAGTCGCTTAATATTTTATCGCTTACCTATCAGGAACTCGTCTTCGATGGCTTTTAGCGATATATTTATTTGTACACCACCTAGATGTATGCTCACCGATCCATATGCCAAGCACTATTAGGTATGACTTGTTCAAGCGCAAACTATTATAGTTAAATATGGATGACTTACTTGTAGTCTTATTTATGGTTCACTGAGTGCTATGCATTGGTTTTAGCTATGAGAGATACAACAACTTAAAACGTTGAATTATAAGCCACATATGCAGATTGTTCGATATAAATATATTTAATTCACTACTGATAAGAGCAGCTATGATGAATATTCAGAGGTGGGTATTGCGCTGCTATAGTGACCTTAATCATTAATATTTTTTATTGTGCGCTTCATCACTACATCCATATGGTCATCTACCGCGTTTATCCCTTGAAGCATCGCTGACTGCAGCAAACAGCTAAAAAATGCCTAGCACGAGCTTTACGAATAAGACACTGAACTAGATTTCAAGCTAAGCTTTTATGGTTTAGGCAATATCAATATAAGATCATTACACATTCATGTAGATTTGATTAAAAACTTTTGCTGATTTATAGACCCATCGAGAAGTCATACTTGCAGTATTTTTAGGTGCGACTCATAACTTTGAATGTTGTTATATAAAATAATTATTTTCGAATCATTGTAAAACGAAAGTAACAGTTTAGAATACCTGCATTGAGCGGTTGGATCGGGTACATCACTCGAACCGATATTTTTTAACGGATTATCCCTGTTGAACGGTTGAAATCTTGCCATACAATATTGACCGTTCCATCTCTGTCTGAAATTCGTGAATATCGATGATACAACTAATGATAAGCTACCACAGAAAGAAAATGTCTATGTTATTTGTTTAGTATCCTCACCTTAGTGTCCAGAAATTTGTCCATGACCTAATATCCAGAAAAAACTGAACATCGCAACAGAATCACAATCGTTAATGAAAAGTGAATAAGCATTTCTAGTATTCATATAAGCCAGCTCAGAAATACAACATTCTTTCCAAAATAAAACAAATAAAGACTCGCTTTTCAGCGAGTTTGGCACTACCAACGCTCTTGCATCTCACTAAACAGAAACAGACCATTGGACATCAGGCAGATCGAACCGATTCAGCAATAGCAAAAGATGAAATACACATTATATGTACATTAGACTTTGACACGAAACTATTGCACAGACGTAACAGACATATACACACTCACATATGCATCCGTAGAGGCAACGATGTCCGAATTCACTTTCGCATGCGAATTTCCATAAATCGCAACAGAAAGATCTTAGCAGAACGCTATCGCACACATAAATAGTCAGTCGTGTCTTTTTGTAGATTAATTTGAAGAGTCATAGTAAAGAAATTTGGCATTTTTGCTGGCTTTTTTGCCAGAAATCAATGAAATTATTTTCTACCCTTGTCGATTTTTGATGACAGAGATTCTCCTACACGCACTCCATGAACCAATCCAAAGATTATTTCCACCGAGAATTCCAGCTGGACTTTTCCAAGCGCATCCACTACTGAAAAAAAAAAAACTTAACGCATTAAAACTTTTCGACATCATATATCAACTTATTTAGAGAAATCGTATACAAATGATTAGTGATATGCAAATTTCAATTGTTAACTTATTTTCGCAATTCTATGAGAAATTTTTGTTGAAAAATAGAAGGCAAGCAAAATTTTAGATAAGATGGGACATTCTCTAGAATTTAAAAAAAAAAAAATCTAACGTTTACTATTGGGGTTTTTTTAAGTGATTACTTCATTTTATCAAAAATGCATGCAGTTGATCGATTATTCATTGAACATAATTGAAATCAAATAAACTTTATCCGTATCATTGAATTATTTTATCATTAATTCGAACCATTAAAAAAAAAACTCACATAAACAACAATAGGATTTCATCATATCTATATAACGCAACTAATTTCCACAGTTCGCTAAGTTGGGTATTACATATTGGTTACACTATACGGACAGGTGTACATCTTACCTTATCTTGGGCAAGTAAGCATAAAAATATTTACATAGGGATAAAATCAGCTAAATTGAAATAAGTGCAGCAAGAGTCTATAGTTCGCAATAAATGCATAGTGAATTTTAGGGTCACGAACATTCATACAGAATTAAATTTGATCGACGATGCTGGTCAAATGCATAAATGCATCATTGTATGATGCAACAAATTATTGATTATATACGGCAATGATTTTCATATGAGTTCAACTTCGGAAACCGTTACCACAAGAAAGTGCTTTCATTCAACAGCTTTGTTTTTCTTAGAAAAATTCATCATTGCATTTTTCTAATGAATTTATGGAAAATTAATCATTCTAATGCAATAACCATTGAAAATCCATTGATATTGCTTCGTGTCATGTGCACGTCCATCGCAAGAGCAATTCGAGCAATACGATTCACGTATCGATCGAGCATACTCAATTGCTGACCAAAGAAAATATGATATATCGGCTAAACATGGCGCCGATACGTCGTATTCCTATGAAAGAAAAAAACATTCACAAGTTATTTGCTTCAAGATATGTGGCAAATATTATGTGGATTTATTGAAGAAATTCGTTCATATTTACCGATAGTTTAATGATCGCTTATTCTTTCGCTCAAAATATAAATGTATTCCATTCGAATAAATGATTTCGCCTATATATGTGCATTTAATTTTCTATAGAAATTTCTCTTAAGGTGGAAAAATTTTACATTGTATATTTTTTAGTAATTTTGTATTATTTTTTTAAAAGATTTGCTATTTCTTATATCAAAATTCTAATTGCAACAATTCAAAATGTTTGCAGCAATTCTAATAGTTATTGGAAAGCCAATCGCATTATATATACCAAATATGTGTAAAAGTTTTTTTTTTTTTTCAATTTCAATGTCTAATTTTCTTTTGTTTTATTAATTCTTTTTTTCGTTTTATTATTACAAATTTTATTACTTTATGCATAAATATAAAACATTAGGTAGAAATTTTCGGTAGTAATAATCGTTAAACGTTACTATGTAAACGCTGATATGATGATTTTCGTAGTCGATAACAGCGATGAACGAACGATTACATTATAATGCAACACGTGTTATGCACATGCAAAAGAAACAACTATAAAGTGCCACTGAATAATATGACCATATTAGTAACAACGTTTATATACTACTTCCGGTGCGGCTAATTCCACTTCCAGGTGCGAACAACATTCAACTTTTCCAGATCACCTCATTGAACTCATTAATGACGGCTGTCACTAACGCTCACATATCGAGGTTTTAACCATAAAAAAATAAACTGTTACATCAAACAAATACAAGGTTTTTGCTTTGTTTTTTTTGGATGAAGAAAGAGAGAGAAAAAGACCGAAAAAAAGATTAGTAAGAGAGGTGGAATTCTTTCATGTGCTATAACAACGAAAAATCGACGACAAAAGCCAAGCGAGCATTTATAAGTTTAGAAGATTCACTTAATTGGAATGAATAGGTGAAAAATTTATCGACGAGAAATAATAAAACGTTAACAAACTTTCAATGGTTCGAGATAAGAAAGTAATTGTCGAATATAGGAGTCGTCTCCAGATTTTAGAGAGCTGTCAAAACGATCTCCAGAATCGGCAAACAACGTTTTGAATAAATCTAAGTCCAGCACTAACTGCATTTGTGAATCGGCCATAAATTCGGCAATCATACCAGCGAGAATACTATTCTCGCCAATTTCTCCAGGCTCAGCCTCCGAAAAATTAGGGTACCAATCAGTATCGTCTTTCTCAGATTCAATTTCACCTTCTTGGAAACGATCAAAATTCCTTCTGTTACGGCGACGATGCCTTTTCATTAACCACTGTGACCCACTAGTTAACTTTGGTTCAAATTTGACAGATTCAACAAGACGATTAGAATCTTCGACTCGCAGATGTGAATTTAAGATCTCATAAGAACCAGTATCGGAAATCCCCGCAGGTATGCCCAATATTTGTTCAGAGCTATCAAACGATTGAATGAAGTCCTCTGAAGATTCGTCAGATTGTTCGCCGAATCTATCATCTTCTAGGGCTGTGACACCCAAAGGTATTGATTTCTCGGAATTATCCGGGTGCTCAACTAGCCTCGCCGCACCTCGACCATGTATTTCCAGAACTTCAGGTGCTGCTACTAGGAGTTGATTGGAGCCTTTATCGAAGTGGAGGCGATCGCCCACTTGAACCAGCTCTGACATGAATTGATCATCTCGTAAGGCGGAAGTAGGCAGCAAAAATAAAACGATGAAGCAGAAATGCATTCGAGACGATAAGAAGCGATGTTAGATGAGAGCAACACTAAAATCGTGTTATCAGTTCGCTAGTTGCCATTATATTTGCTCATTGCTGCTTAAGATGTTTCGAACATTTGACTGTCAATCAATTTTATACTAAATTTTCGCAGACTACAAACCGTAATAAACCACTTACCTCTATGAAGATACAAATCAATAACTTCTCTAAGCAAGTCAAGTCAACAATTAGAGATTTCTTTGTGTAACACACCTCTTGTGACCTGTTTTTCTTTCTTTTTTTTAAATAATACAACCACGAAACATATAATGCGGCCGGAAAACGTATAATATAAACGGAAATATGCCATTAACTGAAATAATGCTTTGTGACATTTTGATATTCATGCTTTTATGTGGTTCATTAATGCATCGTCCTAACCATTTCATTAACTCAAATTCATATTCTCCTATCAAACAAGCCTTATGCCGAAGAAATGATCCATTCTAAAAGAATGAACCGAAAAAAAAAAGGATTATCACAAACATCTGATATGGAAAATGTGTAGTGGGGATTATCGATCGTATAAATCTGAAGAATATATTGATGGAATTTCCTTCAAATCAATTTCATTAGAAAAACTCATTACCGAAATCCTAGTTACTTTTATAAGGGAAAATTTATTAATGCAAAAAAAGAGTATACTTGAAAACAATTGTGCATGCAAAATACGTATAAAACTTTTATTTAATTAATTTCGGGAATCCTCCGATAAGCATTACGAATCGTCACCAATGAAATGAGAATTTCTTCATATATCATTTGTATATATGTGTTAAGAACTCATTTTCATATATTTTCGATACTTTTATTGATAACAATAAATTTCTTCATTGATTTCTCATTGTGAAAATAAAATTCAGATCGAATAATTTCATAATATTTTAAAAAATTTTAGCCAACGAATAAAAAAAAAATGAAAATGATGGCTGAAAAAAACTAAGAAAAAAATAGGAATTAGAGAGAAAAATTTAGCGATGTTTCGAACGCTTTTATTTGAATCAACAAATAAATATCGACCACAACAAATCAAATAATGCTCATATATAAAAAAAAAAATCATTCGACTGCCCGTACATTAATTTCATTTCACAAAAGACCACAAAGCGAGGATTTCAAGACATGCTCGCCCGAAACGAAGTGGTTTACCTCATCTTGTAACGATAAGGACCTGGATAATGGTCCATCGCTGTGCCTATGATTCCAGTTTGCCGGGTCCACTTGTCTTTTAAAAGCGTTGGCATTCTACGGCTTTTTGCTTATTCTCACTTTCAGCCTCATCAAAATCGAGGAGGTCGGATTCACAAAGGCTGGGTGGCATATGGATAAATTTAAAAAAAAAACGAAGTCCATCAATGATCCCAGCGATATAGATAAAACCCGGAAACTGAAGGCGAATTAAACAACCGTGAAAACAAAAAAAAACACACTTCTCAAATGTTCAGATATATATGTTGAAAAAAAAAGGACTGATAAACCTTTCGGCGACCGGTAAAAGAAACATAAAAATCACTCAAAGTTGAAAAAAACCAAGTAAGAAAATAATAAATAAATTGTTTTTTCTTACCGCATAAACATTCATAGAGTAATGTACGGACAACTAATAGAAAGAGATAAATCTGCGGGATAGTCGGCGGAGAATGACCACTACCTGCATTGAAGAACGCTACGATATTCTTCGAAACTACTGTACATTCCACTCTCATATAAACTAATGTACACGTTGACCCCAAATGCAATCACGTGCTATGAATTAAATTACTCTTATACGGGTCATAGAGTGAATAACCCTCTCCCTTGTCGAACCACAAATTTCAAAACCACGGCCGAAGTTTCACGGTTTCTAAACGTTGTGACGATCTTTTCTTCCTGTGTTGCCCTTACTGAGTGGAATTTCCTTGAGACAAAGAAAAAACAAGAAAAAACTGAGAACAACGGCGAAATCGAGCACGACGGAACAACGAAAACGATTTCAATGTCCTCCAGGTGGTGGTGGCGGACGCGGCGGGCGCATGAACGGTGGTGGCGGCGGTCGCATCATACGCACACCAGGCGGTGGAGGTGGTGCGAACGGTGGACGTCCACCTGGTGGGAAGAACGGCGGAGGTGGCATGCGGGCTGGTGCACCAGGTGGACCCGGAGGCCCTGGAGGGCCAGGAGGTCCTGGCGGCATTGGTGGCCCTGGTGGGCCGGGAGGAAGCATACGTGGTGGTGGAGGAGGTGGTGGCGTAGGCGTTGGAGTCGGAGCTGGTGGTCGTATTCCGGGTGTGATTGGCGGTGGCGGTGGAAGTCCCCAAAGCGGTGGCGGAGCTGAAAGTTGTAATTTACGCAACACTACTGATGCCAGTGAATTGGTTTTCGTAACAGTTATTGCTCGGAGCAGCAGAACGTTGCAACATCGATTCGTGTTGCGCACAATACCTTCAAAGGACGTTTTTACCTCAAATTGGTCCATCCCTCACGTTGCACACCGCTCTCCTTCGTAATAAATAAACTGAGAAGCGGAACACTTGATCTATAGAAAACATCGATGCCTAGTGGCTCAACGATATCGCAACGACAGGAATTCAGGTCTCAATTTTAAGTTCAAATCCTCTAACTGAAATTCCTATTAGAGTTCTGATAACAAATGCATTATATTGCAAAAAGAAGGTTCTAAACTTTACGGTTTAAGCGTACCATCAAAAATGTGGTCAATACCTTGCTAAACGAGAATCTTTACGCTTCAACATTAGACTATTTTATTATTGCCATCATAGTATCAAATATGAAATAAATCTTATCTTTCAAAGTTTATTTATTAATTAAAAGGATCATAAAACTTAAAGATTTAAATCACCCAAAACTAAATCCACTCAAAATATGCCAAACGAGACCGAAAATGCAATTAGCACCTTTACCAGTTTCTTTAAAGGGCCTCTAATCATTTGTTGCCGATGAAGCTATCAACAAGAATAGAAATCATGAATGAGTGTGCTGCAAATACCCCACTCTCCAGTGGGAAACAATTTCTACGGTTTTTTCCACCACTCGCCACAGACTTCTCAAGGAGGTTTCAGCTTCCTAAACGCCCTCCAGCTTTCTTATTACTTCCCAGGCTAACGCATTCCTACCCTTTTTTTCTTCCAGGCCTTCCCGTCTAGGCCATCCTCGCGAATAACCTCCGATGAATACCCTCGAACACATAGTTTCCCCGCTGCAAATTAGTAGAGAAGCTGACGCGGCATAATATTTTGCAACTAAACCGTCCGCAACAAAACTCAAACAAATCGGAAATCATTGCAACTGGTACGACTCATGTTTTTAACTACTGTCTCAACTGTTTTTTCAATGACACAATTTCACAGAACCGGCTAATCCTCAACTGAAAATTCCACCTTGAGCAGCACCCGAGCAGAACTGATTTGCAAATCCCCTGACACTTTCAACTTTCAACAGCTAGACAGTAATATGAGACGAAATTTGGCAGCAGAACACCACTATACCGTGTAAACTATATTCATAAAATTTCTTCGCTTCAATTGCAATGGATCGTGTTGAAAAGGTATCGGGAAGAGGAGAACCCATGATATGCAAAGAGGGAAGCGTACTAAATGCGGTTTCACAAAAAAAAAGCAAAAAGCACGTATCACCCGAGCTCTACGCCTCTTCAGATGCGAAATGACCGACTTTGTTGCTTATGAAATGTGCTTTCTCCGTTTTCCAGTGAATAGAACCGTTACATGAGCTTACGCTTTGAGGACCGGAAAGAAAATAAAGCAACGTGAAACTGGAACTCTTCTCAACAATCCCCTCCTTCGCTGCTCTTCACAATTTTCGCCTCTGTCGCATATTTTCCCTCAAACGCATCGGTTAATCATAGGGATTTGAGCAAATGAAACTTACCGCTGATCGGAGGTGGTGGCCGTGGTGTTCCCATTGGTGTTGGGGGCGCGGGTGGTGGAGGTGGTGGCGGAATGGGCGTAGCACCTGGCGTGGGAACCGGCGGTGGAGGAGGAGGAAACACGACCGGTGGTGGTGCACTCAGTGGTGGCATCATAGGCGGAGGAATAGGTGGGCCAGGAGGTGGAGGAACAGGGGGCGCGATTGGCGGTAACGGCATTTTCCCATCCGAGAACATCTGATTCGGCTTGTCCGATGGAAACAGCGGATTCTGAGCGGCTAGCATTCGTTCTGCCGCAGTGCCATGCCGCTCACCCTGCAACAAGTAAACCATTTGTCGACACCCACTGTTGACTTGCTATTCCCAAAACACTCTAAATGCTACTTTTCACAATCTCCACTATCCATGACATAAGCACTTCTCAGAAGTGACAAGAGAGACGGAGGGAGATGGAGTAAGAAACGTCGCAGTTTCACACCGAAATAAAAGTGTTTCAGCAATCCGAAAGTCATTCCACTGAAAAAAAAGGAACATCAAGTCAGATCCGAACTCGTTATACCAATTCATACGTAGCTTTATCCTTCTCTCTTCCCCATTTTCTGTTGAAAAAAAAGTCCCCAGGAATCGAAAGTCACTCTGCTAAAAAAAATTAGGATATCAGGGGACCAGCTCCGATTTCCTCACACCATGGCTGCGATCTTCCACCTAACCAACTGCGGTATTATCCTCGACCTATCCAGCTGTCGAGGAACCTCTCCTATCTACAGCTATAGGCTATTCTAAAGAATAGCAGTTAAACACTTCAGCAATCATCGGGTAGAAGCGGTGAGAAAAGAGTAAGCTGAGTTTAACCGTATCCACTCAAATGTCGACCACATCCGCAGATACGGTGACTGATCGAAGCATGCAATCAGTACCTTATTCAGTTTATTCCACATTTCCCGATCACGCTCATATTTTTGACCTCACTTTTCATCAAGCATATTTACGATGTGCTGCGGCGGATGGAATGCCAAAAAATAGGTCTGCCTTATTCCATTCAAGAACATCTTGACCACTGCAGTATCCCACAGTGTAAGGCTTTTGAAGTAAATCAAGACTCGATCTTTGAACACTCTTATCCGATCTTGCCATCGGCGATATAACGAGAATTGTGGAGCAAGGTCCCGATTCCGATATCAAACTCTACTCCACTAGTATCAAGCTAATCATTCGCGGTCATTTCAACCATAAGAATGTCGTTTTTTTCCAACATTACAAATATTTCAAATAGAACTTCAAAGGAGTTTCAACGCAATCACAACGCATAATGCGAACCACAACCTCGTTTTTAAAGTCGTCGGCAGCAATGTATTATGCTAACCAGTAACCCGCTACCACATCGGATCCCCCAATACACTATGCACCTGCGCTAGTCGGCAACCTCAACTACCTGACGCCAATAACGGTACCAACAGCAAGTCGTGCGAGATTGCTAACATGCTTCGGTACTGTCTACTTGTTACTAAGATAGATACTTGTGGAAAACAACGAGGCTTCAATTGCCATTGTTTCAATGTGGTAGGCTGCCTCAATTTGAAGCGTGGAATAGAATGCAGCAAAGTGCAAATTTCTCTGGGGAGTTGTCGAACATATATGGGAAGACCTCAAGACCAGTCAATAGTTATACTCAGCTGTTCAGTAACACTAAGACAGCCTCGGAATCGTTACAGAAGCGGTCCGAAAGAGAAATATCCCAAGCGATTAAGCTATCAGGACATGCCTTCTCCGAAGCAAAGAAAACATCTTCGCTAAACCCATCTTTCTCAGCGAACCAAGGCCACCTTGAAAAGGCGAAAGGAAGAGGGTTGGATAAATCTGAATGATATTATCAACGACCTTTGAAAATGAGGGAAGGATGGCAATTCAAAAGCAGGGGACAGTATTCGGCATGTTCGACACAATTTTGTAATGCCTTACAGTGGGGGTATTGGCAAATGAGATGATGACTTCTAACAGAAAAGGTTGTATGGCCAGTGACACCACTGGAGACATGAAGAGGTTATCCAACAACGACAACGAAAAATGAAGATCATCCTCATTCAAATTAAGTAACTTTGTCCATGACAGTCTTTATAATCGACGGTCTTTCCAACTTCCATTCAGTTGAAACATAAGCTATTCGAAGCTTGTGTCCGATCCCAAAGCGAAGACATGAAACATCGAGCGAAAAAGACTCATAGAATATCACTTCAAGCACTTACCTTGGCATCCTTTTTAAAAGCATAGCTGACCGTGATAGCACGGTTACATAAGAATTGTCCGCTCATTGCCTCAATTGCAGAATCCGATGCCTCGAAAGATGCGAAGTTCACAAACGCAAATCCTTTGCTGTTACCCGTTTCCGCATCTCGCATTATCTTCGGAACCTGTAATTTGTTTCTTCATCATTACAACAGAGAGTGGGATCATCTATTCCACTCGCAATCCCACAAGACACTGTATTATATCGCATCCTCAACTATATGATCCGCAACTGTGACAGCAATAAAATCATTAAAAAATTCTATAGAAGAGAGGTAAATAGCTCCTCGTACTTCTTAAGCCTAGACCTCAAACTCTCATACACCACTTCTTTGTATAAAACTTTGTCGCATTAAACTAAATGTTACTTCAAACGGATATTTCTTTCGAGCTCAATTGAAAATTGAAAACATCAAAGCATTTGATTGAAGCGATTCCAAGGTGACCACTCCTCAATTTGGGTCATCAAAATGAACACTCAACTTAAATTCAGAAACTTTAGCACCAACCAATAACCAATACATTATTCAGTTCAACTTCAACCGCTGAAGTTAAATAACATAAAAGCATGACCTTATTACAACTCGAAGTCAATGCGCTCGAAAATCGCACCAAAGTTTCCGCTTTCTACCTACTCCGCTATCCTTTTTGAAAAGGTATCGGCAACCAACCTATGGATGGAGTCCACTACAGCAAACTTGTTATTCACAGAACGATGATATAGAGGTTTACTGATAGAAAACATTCATGAAAAGTCGGAATTCCCACCTTCTTGGCCTCCTTCCTCCTCTTCTCGCCATGAACAATTATTACTAATTTGTCCGATTAACAATACTATTAACCATTAACGGTACATTCACTTCAATTCCAAAAATGACTTACCTGAAGAATGACACCAAATGCACTGAACGTATCGAAAAGAAGTTTTTCATCGACTTCCGGATCCAAGTTCCCCACAAAAATATTCGCACCAACGTCCATGTTCTTTTCATGTGCCGATGCTTTGTTTACCTTTAAATATAAACTAATTTGGATTATGTGTAACGAAATGACTGGCATGAGTGGGTGACAGTTTTCGAAATGCAACGATGATGGGAAAATACGACAATGCGTGATCATATAATATTTGCAGATGAAGAGAAAAATCTCTATTGAAAGAAACTATCGACCGTAATAAATCAAGAAAACGTGCAGTAATTTATAACAAGTTCAGGAATTAGGTAACACGGCACTACTCGCAGTCAATATGTTAACGCAAATCGCTTTGAAGATTTGTCTTTCAAGCAGTTTAATTTCGCTCTCCCTCCCGCTAATAGCCGACTTTACACGCTCTCTCTCTCCCATTCCTTGTTACATGCCAACAACACCCTCTCCTTCCTCACCTTCTTGTACATTAATAAGCCTGAGTTAAATTATTTTTTCATTTACAACATATGCATAAACATACAAATATATCCACACATCAAGAAGCACTCCATATTAGATCAAAGCAGTAAAAAAAACCTTTAGAACAGAAAAGGCGTAATGCATACCTTGATCGGTTTTCCATAAAGTTTGATCATGTTCATAATTTTGATAGCATAATCGGCATCTTCTTCACCCATAAATTCCACGAATCCAAAACTGAAAAAAAAAGACCAAAGCGAATTAGAATCTATCGTAAAGAAAAATCAGCGAAAAATCAACAAAAAAAAAGTTTCGGCGCAACTTTATTCATTTTGATATGAAAGTAGTTATTAGTGTCGTAAATTTATACATAAAAGTTTAGCGCAAATTTTATCGCTCACAAAAAACCACAAAGATTATCGATGATTTATTTTACTGCATCAAAAATATTAAAAACCGCCCCACAGTTTATTTGAAAACGCGGCACTTGTGACAGCCTCTCTTATAGATACTAGAAATTCAATCACACTCTCTGATTGCCGACAACAGCAATAAACAATAAACAAACAATGCATTATGAGCTAATAACCCTTGATGGGAGTTGGTCACTCGATCTTTCGGCATATTCACTGAAACGACCGGTCCACTCTGAACGAATAACTCCCAAAGGATCGCATCCGTCACCTTCTCGTCCAATCCACCAACATAGATTGTCGCATCTGCAATTCAATCATTCAACACAATGGTTCATATTTCCAGGATCATTAAATGCCAAAAAATATTATCCTCCTCCACTGATGTTTGGGTTCACGACTCCTTACATCAATTACAAACCAAGACATCGAACAAACCCTCTCCCTCTCAATAGCCATGCATCCTCTAGTCAAACAATATAATTTTTTCTTCATTTCCTCCTGTAAGGTTCCAATGTGACCTCCTTTGGATGCTCTGCATGAAGTCTCTAGAAGTGGCACAATTACTCATAAATAATGAGCGCACAAATATTCCTAGAAATTTTCAACATAACCCCAGTAATTACAAACTCTCAAGTATGCGACAAACGTGTGATACCCTTATACCGACGACACCCGAAAAAAACTTTGCTCGAACCGTCATGCTGATCGAGAATGAAGTTTGGAAAAAGCAAAACCTTGATTCCTTTCAAGGATTGGTCCAGCGGACATCTTCAAATACCAACTTTATTGTTTCAGGTCAGCACTTCCTTTGAGAAGAATCTTAGGTCCTGAAATAAACAAACATTTTCCAATACACAATGCTGGTGAACGAAAACAAAATTGACTAACAATGATGAAAACGCCGAAAAAGCGCATACTACAATTGATTCCAACACGGCACTTGATCAATAACGATGGCATACTCCACAAGAAGATAATTTTGCACTCAATCGAAAAATTGAAGTTGTACGTTGCACCGTTCTAATCAGGATATACAACGAAAATATTAACGTGAAAACTATTAAAACGAGAACTATATCTACACGACGTTTGATCAAATCAGACATATAATAGACAATCTGTAGGTGTCAACGAATCTTTTATTCAGCCAATTTAGTCCCCCAGGAAACCTTCTCTAATAATCCCAAGGGAAGAGGGTGTCAACGAACCCTCCCCCTAAGACAGAAATTCCTGCGTATACCTGCGCGGATACATACACACAGGTGATCATGTAGGTGCCCATATCACCACCTTCGTCCACAATCGACAAAATCAACAAATCTAAAATATTACTGGTCAATGAAATTAACATTACTGGTTACACTCAAAAATAACAAACTTGAAATGCTTTATTCAATATTAAAGCACAACAGTCCGCAACAATAAAAAAATATATATATATATATATATATATATATATATATATATATATATATATATATATATATATATATATATATATATATATATATATATATATATATATATAACAACCGAAAAAGGTAACTGAAGATGCATGATATTAGAAAGCGAAGATACAAAGCAAAGCACAAGTGATGCAGAGAGGCTTTCGCTTGAATATTTCAAGAGAGCCGAGGAGATGCGAAGGTCGTCCACCTCCCTCTCACTCCACCCTCATTTTTAAAGTTTTCTTTAACACATTTTTTCAAGTCCAAAATCCAAATTATAATGACGAATCGAAACGAGCGCCATCCATCTACAATAAAATTAACAACATATCTGTCAACAAAGGTAGGAGAGAAGCAAAAAAATCCAACGATATTCAAAGCAAAAATCGTTAAAGAGCATCGCGGATCGGAAGTGACAATCACCATCTATCAATTCCTTCTGAAATCCTTCAAACAAATTTCAGAGGAGTGACGTTTTAAAAACCGAAGCTTAACAGGAAGTTTCTATAGCCTAAATCTGGCACTATATTTCAACAGAGTAAAACCCCATCAAAAAGCAATTACCATAAACTAATCGAAAGCAAAGCTTCACGGAGCTTGAGTATGAACTTTTCTTCTCAAAAATTATAATATGAGTGACCAGACTTTGCCGTAGTCAAGCATCTGATTCGTTGAAGAAGGACTCAGTAGTACTGAAGTACATAATTTCGTGAAGCATTATCCTGGGCTAGTTCGCATTATCCTGGATTGTTCCGAACAATGATTACCTTGAACCTACATTTTAAGGCAACCACAAAACGGGAAGAAATTCCCGTATGGCCCTTGAAATCAAATTAAGGATCGTTGAGATCTATAGGGGGCGTATATATTGGCCATTAAATTGATGCGAAATCTCGTCGAATATTCAATAGAAGTGAAAGAATCTCTGCTGACAAATATTCAATCCATTTTCTTCGTATTCCGCCTTCGTTACAAATCTGAAAACAATTCCAATTATTTAATCGCTATGAACTCATCAATTCACATACAATGATTGCTAGTCAGGACACCATTCACTACTCAGGATATCCTAATATTTAACTATCCTCGGTCGAAGGCTCCATAATGCTTCATTGCATCGATGTGATCCTGAAAGATCTACCGCACTACGGACAGGTAAATACAGGTGTTGCAGCGGCGAAAATTTATTGGGATACCTGGAAATGCCATCACCAAAACAATCGGAATATCAACATGAGATAATAGCATAAAAATCAATTTATGCAGCTGGCAATACGCTTCTACGTGGCTTGTCATAGCTGCAACTATAAAGTGAAGCTGAACATGGGTGAGACGCAGGAAATAATTCAAGCTAACCTTGGTTATGTGCGAATGGACAGACTGCAGAAACAGGAAGTACAGGTATAACGCCTTTTGTACAAATCACAATCAACCATAAAATAACAGCATATAAAGATATGATTAGGAAAAAACCAATAATTGCTGCTTAATGCGCTTTCACTTCTAATCGCCAACTCCTCTCGAATTACCTAACTAATCAGAAAGAACGAAAATCGAACAATGAACAAGCATTTATTTTTGGACTCAGAACCGCAGTTATGACATAGCCCTAATCCAGACTTTCGATCCCACCATCATTAGTGTAGCTTTTTAAAACTTACATCAATTCTCAAGAACAAATACGGATCACCTCTGGTTAAGAGCTCCACCATTTACGGCCGCCTTGCCACATCGCCATGCGTGTGTTATAGGATCATCCACTTGTCGCAAACGTATCCTATAAAGATCATCTGCCTCCGCACGAACGTCGTTTTCCCTGAAACTGAGAGATAGGATTTCTAGAAGGAAAAAAACAGACATATTAGCAAAAATTATTAAAAACAAAAAGAACGAAGAAAAAAGGAGCAAGCGGGTGGACAAAGTTGCTGCAACACGCATATCCCAAATGGGAGATCGGCTGGAAAGTAAGGAACACTTAATTATGCATCAACTTTTTTTTTCTTCTGCAGGATATACAAAGGTTATCTATGCAGATGTATACTTGCAAAATGCCTGCATCGACAACGTTCAAGTCTATACTGCTGTCTTTTCGATACCGATAATGAAGATTCCGGTGAAATTAAGAACCAATAAAGTGGATATGATATTCACAGAATGCAGCTGGCAAGTCACTATACATGTAATTGAAATTGAAACGAATATCGGCATATGCATATATCCAAATAAACAAATAAATAAATATGCATATATATATAAAAAAAAGAAAGCTAAACAAATAAACAAATAAAAAAATGTAAAAAAGGAAAAGCTAACACTCTCTGACGATAACCATGAAACAGTGAATTCCCACCCACGAGAACGATATTGTTATAAAGACGTCCATGCATTGCTGAAAATATCGCCTTCTTTGAAAATGGAATCGCGATATATAAATTCAAAGGATACGCAAAGTACCCGTCAAACACAATTCAAAAAATAATTTCATTAAAGCAACTTCGCAATTACAGAAGAGACCAAGCTGCTTCGGAAACTAAACCAACCCATCGCAAAAAAAATTCAAAAATCGTGCTTCTGCTTCTTCCCCCCCCCCCCCCCCCCCCTGATCTGGATATTATCTACTGTAGTAGTGACCTTCAATCACCGCAATCCTCATCAATCTAATGTGGAAGCACGATTTTCAACTGCGCAAATGAAAGTGAATGGTGTGATAGAATATGCAAGTGTGCTTATAAGCCGCTTTTAAAAGCGTCACCTAATTCGAAACAAACGCCAATCCACACAGCCTTGATACTTGAGAGCGTTGGGGCTGAGAGGGATGAAGATTTATGCAAAAAAAGAAGGGAAGAGAGAGAAATAAAACAGCAACCGTTTCTATGTAATCTCCCTCGTAACACCGTTTCCTCTGAACTCAATGAATCAAATATATCCAAACAACGAATGATATATTTTCTTAACTACATAAACTCAACGAATACTCACTTTTAGGGCATTTCGATACGGATGCTACGATCGCTTCAGCAATGCCCATTTGCTGTAGGCCGATATCAGATGGCGAGAATAATGCCTCAGGTACAGCGAACCTTTCAACATTCAACACAAGGCTCTGAGAATCGTCGCTTTCTTCGGCACGAGGTTCACGAACAAACCCTCTATTATGTGTTACGAAATCGGGTAATACGTACTCCCGAGCTATTGTGTTCTCTTTCCCACGCTTCCTGAATGATCCCAAAATTTAAATGAATATGAAATAAGTGATGGAACGCAACACTTCTTTGCAATATTCTTACGTGATATAAAAGCCTAAGGGCTCGGTTTAGTTAATATTCGCCTAATAATGGCCACAGGGCTTACATTTCGAAGTATTATGCGCCCACTTTACCGTAAAACTATTCATTACGGGTAAAATTGTTGCGAAAAACGTTTGATTCGCCCACAAAGATACAACTGGCCGGGATATATTACTTCCCGTGACTCCTCCAATAAGGGAAATATTACTTCCCGTGACTCCTCAAATAAGAATGAAATAATTTATTTAATAATATCATTTCCCTTCTAAAGTATAAAGCACTAAAACTTGCAAATAAAGAGGATCTTTATTGTTTCCTAGATAACCTGATATGACATCAGTAGAAGCAGCTACTGCAGCACCCACATTCTTTCCAGATGAAAGAAATGGAAGTGAAATTCATCGAGTATTACTCAAGATAAACAAAACGTCACCTACCTAAATCGGAAAGCCATCCCTGGTGAACCAGACTTCACCTATGGATCTCTGAACCTCAATTCTACTCGGCTTCCAATGATTAATTTCATGAATTCCTGAGCATGCTGACTGAATAGATTATACATTCGCAGCGGACACCACACTTGGACATCAGCTTCACTTTTATTCACAAGGGGTATTTAGTCTTTTAAAACATACTAGACATTCCTTATCAATTTGCTAACTACTTGATAATTCATGAATGATTATCAGCGAGTGGATTTTCATGAGGAAAGGGGAAGGCATCCTCGGATAAGAAGGCGGAAAATCTTAAGGAGAATAGTGCTCTTATTATGGCTCATTAATGACGCCAAGAAACAAGAAAAGAAAGAGAGGTGAAAGGATGGAAGTCCTGAAACCACAACGTTTCTCAGTGGGGCAAGATTGCTGTAGAAGGAATTACTTTAAAGGACCAATTTCCGGAAAGATATTTTTTCCCACCTTTCAATGATCTATCATGGAAAATAGCTTTCTTCCAGCCCGTCTTATAGAACTTCCATTATTTTTTAAAACTAAAGCTCCGAATTTCCCACGCTCTCTACTCTAACAGCGATCAACTCACAGTACCGCATCCTTGCCGACGAGGTTTGCCGGATGGAGGGATGCTATGGTAGCAAACCCGTCCCCTCCGTTCCCCACAACGTTAGTGGGCCATTAGAGTTCGCAGAAGTGGAGACAAGCTTTTCCACGTGTAATATCCTCCCGTAGAATAACTAGTAACTAGCACATGAAGCTCATCAAAGGTTTCCGCAACGCTTCGTGGTCGCAATCACCCTTGCTGGACAAAGAACTGCACTTGCATTCACCTTCCGTGCGGGCACTGGATGAACCATCCTCTTCCCCCTCGCATTCCTTCCTTTTCTATTTATATTGAGCGAAACTCGTCACCGATTTATTCTACCTCAGCAAGTTCATATCATGAATTCATCTATTTGTGAGTAATATATATTATATTCGAAAAAGAAAAGATACACGATGAAATTACCTGGCAATCTGCATATGTTTTTGAAAGTTGTCTGCAACATAGCAAGTGTCCTCTTTGCATTCGTTCATAACGTACGTTTCCTCTAAGACGTTCAACTGTCTATACGATATCCATTCCTTTAAGAGATTCGTCAATACTTTCCCACCGACATCAATTCTGCAAATAAATCTGTGCATCAACATAGATAACACAATCTTTATGAGTTTCTGCCTATGTACATAAGCAGGTATACCGGAATATTCCGGAATTCCGGGACCAAACAATGCCAATCTCTTATTCATATTCATTTGCATATTTCATTAGCACTTATTCAGTTATGACCTTCGGTTTGAGGTTATCCAACCATAAGTTTCAAAAAACACAATCAATTTCAGGGGACTAGTTAAGCGTACCAAAGGGGCTGGTACAATGTGCACTGCGCAGTAATGCTCAGCAAATCGACCTACTCTAAAAACCACTAACAAGTAATAAAATAAGTGAACCAATAGAATCATATCCCAAGGTAATCACCTGCTCCTAAAAAGGCTTTCAAAAAAAAAGATTCGTTGTCCCATATGCTTTACAATTCAGTCTAAAATGCCCACCCGTACGGTAGTCGTTCGACATTATTGAGCGCCTACAACCCTATTCGAAGTTGCTGGAATGGAAAGCTATTCATCCAATTTTCTTGCTCCGTTGTGTTTATACCGAAAGTAGCTTACGTTTGCGCTGCATATGAAAACCTGACGGTATCCATGCTAACCACGAATTGATGAATGAATCATATCAATAAATTCCTGCTAGCAATATGGCTTTATTATTAGCATCTTCTTTCCCTCTACTGAATCGCGTCATTCACGACAGCTTTCCATTTCGAACTCTCCTATTCTAGACTATATGACCATATATTAGGAATTCCATCCTAATTTCTACATCTTCGACTGCTGGGTATATACAACTACAGAGCGGGTAAACCACACGAATCGTACAAGGACGTAAACGTAACCACATATGTCGCCAATGGCCAAATAGCTCCACTTCCACCTAATTTTGACCACATTCACTCGTTCATAAGCCTTGTAAAGCAATATCGCAAAAATGACCTTATAATGCCATCGCGTAACGCAATTCCATTATAATATGGCACAATATGGGTAAATGAATAACCAGAATCGACAATCACACAACAACGTTCTGTACGATATTCCGATGATACAGTATCAGCGATCGCAATTAAGGAACTCGCTGAAAAATAAACCACGAATACATCCACTATTACTACTACACATTTCAGGTGATAAAAATTCTGGAAAAATCAGGATAGCCCGACTTTTCCAGGTTTGGATATTAGTGACGTCGCAATTTTCATACGGCAGATTGTACCCACTCCGGCTTATTATTACCTTCAAGCATTAGGGCTACTTCATATCAGTTTGACTGCATCACTGTGTCCAACATCTCATGGTATATTCATGGTTTATTCGCTATAATCGATCGAAGTGAATGTAGCGGTATCGCTATGCACAAAATTTGTCGCTGTCGTGTATGTGAGTAGATAAAATGTGCTAAATGCAATTATTATTCTTTTTTAAATGCAAACACCAATAAGTGAAGGAAAAACCATACGACAACAAGCACCAACAGTTAGCATCATTGCAACACTCCGCATAGATATGCATAAATAAATTTAAATGTACCCTTTTTTCTGCGAGTGATAAAAAAATATCGATAAAATAGAAAGATTCTTCGCGTATTTTGTAACAGCCACTTCACTAAGGAGGCAAGTATTAAAAAGAAAAGGATATCTCGAGAATTTCCAACTAATGCTTAGTTACAAAACAAACTTCTGGCACGCCTGTTTCCTGAAAACCTCTTGATGGGCATTGAAAAACTACCTTCTAGTGAGACTCTTACCTAATGGCAGGTAAGGTCAGTCTAAACTATCGTTAGAAACTTCTTGGGACTGAGTAAAGTTTATAGAGGCTGTGATTTTCATCGCGGAAGAAATGAAAAATCAACTTCTAGAATAACATAGCTACAGGTATGCGCATAACGCCCAATTCACTGTCGCTGTCCACATTTCAATCCAGGTAAAAACTGTCCATAGCAAATACCAAAGACAATGAGTTAAAAGAGGGATCATAACTCGTTTATACCAAAGTTTTGCCGAGCAATCAACTCAGAATTATGGCTCCCACGCACAAACAATTTACACTGCCACTTGAAAATATTCTGGCTAAAAAACAAGGCTTACATATGATTACGACGAAGCCACTTTCTCGATCACTAAAGAACTGCTTGAATCCGAATTTACTGAAAACCAACCGCTTGCTTTGGCAACCGAATGGAAAGAATAATGCTCGAAGAGGATCTCATCGGAGAGGTCTTCTATCGCGGGTACATTGTATATAGGATCGGTGAGCACAAGACGTGTCTCTTCAAATACCACATCCATTACGCTCTTTCCAAGCACACGACTCCATACTTTTTGTTCTACGTCCCAATTGACTGCAACCACATACTGGATTAGATAAAAAATTCATCAACAAGCTGGGTGACGCCAAGAAAAAAGGAACACCAAAATCGGTGAATCACAGATTCGTAACAATGATCACGATATTAGGACTCTCGTGGCAAAATTCAACATTACCTTCCGCTATCAGTCATCATTTCAGTGGCGTAAATGGTCCGAATCCAGTAATAATACCGCTTTTTATAAATTTCAAAAATAAAGCCAAATCTTGAGCACTCATCAGCACGCTCAAGAGATAATAAACGAGTCAAACCCGGTCTATATACGCGATAATTAAGTGCTTTAGCCAGTTTTCTATGGGAGAATCCCACCTCCACCCTCTATTAATTATATGGTAACCTTAGCAGACATAATTAAAAACAGTCAACCTTTTAAGCAAATTTAAGAATCGAACAGTTTTTCATTTCTTCGTTATTTTTCCTCTTTTTTTCGCTCTTACAAATTTCGGTAATCATGATCTAAACTATCCGAATTGCAACATCAATAACATTTAAAGTTTTTCGACAATTCTTAATAAATTGCATTTCTATAAGGAAGAAAAGAAAACAATCTCATCGATTCCGCCATAATAAATACAACACATATAGATAAAATAATGCAATGCATATAGCGACACTCAATACTTACCTATATATCCCTTCTCGGCGGGAAGCAAATAGAAAAGACTCGAATGATCTTTGCATTCATCGACCTCGTCTGCCACATAAACCCTCTTCCGTTCACTTTTCGCTTTCACTACACAATTCGGCAATATCCTGAAATAATGCCAACTAAATACGTCTCAAAGCATTTGCGCTGATATTAACCCGTTTAAAGGGGAAAAAAAGGTAAATTCTATGACTCAACAACTGCATTTGTAAATAGGTGACTTTTCGACTATATTTCGACTATATCACGTAAATAAATAGAAAAATGATGCGAGAATAATACCTGAATTTACCTGACAAACAAGCACTCATTGCAAATGCAATAAAAAAGAAAGCAATGAAACACCTCACCTTGGTGTATCATCCGTTGAGAACCCAACTTTCACCGTACTAACACCATTATCCAAGATAAGCGTTTTTGACATCATCGAATATCGAAAATCATCCAAATAATATAACCTTATAGTACTGGCATATCACTGAAAAAACATTCATTGCAATTCCGCAAAATGCATTGCATAAGAAAGAAACAAATGTGTATCATTTATATACTAAACAATTCATAAATTCTTCAACTATTCAGCATAGGTGCTAAATGTAATTCGAATATTTCAGTGAATAAATCATTTCCAACTTTTATTTAAGCATATCACTTCCTATTAGAATAATTTGTAGCGCTTTATAATACTCCTCACGCCAAATTGCTCTCTTTCAAATCATATCAAAACCATTCGAATATAAAACCATAAATATGGTGGATAACCAAAGTTCAAAGGGGATGAGAGAAGTGTTTTGCTTGCTGGAAAATAAAAATTAAAATCAAGGATACAATTGCTTCCAATTTCAAGGATCTCACCTCACATCGTCAGCAAATCACACTACACACATTAGATTTGCCGACCACAACTTCCGCCATATGACCATATCGGCCTTTATAGATGATCCGGAAACGGAAAAAGAGAGATAAGAGGATTGCAAGCCATTGTGGAACATATCTTCATCGCTGCATGATTTCATAAATAATTCATTGGATAGTTTCACTCAACGATAAAACATTAATGCGAAATTTTCAGGAAATACAGTAACCCTAATATAGAACGACAGTCTGCTATTCAGCACCTTGAAAGATTTTGAAAAAAAAAAATTAAAACATTTACTAATAACAAAATAATCCGAATTATTAGCCAAATGTTAGTGGATTGAATTATTTGTAAAACTTTAGCGATGGGAGTATTTAACAGCGCAATCCGAATAGATAAGAATGCCCATAAATCGACCTAATGAACTCTCAATTCAACTCCAACTTTTGTTGAGGTTTATAATTGACGATTGAGGTAATTCAATAACTTTCACGGTATAGGTACCGTAACTGATTCAAATATAACGACACTTGCAAGAATCTTTTTAATTATTATCATTTCGAATACTCTTTGTTTGTATACACAATAAAAGAAATATAAAATAGAACGACTATCACCAGATGAAACAGGCAATGATATTTTATAGGGCACAAAATCATTCAATTTAATATCCACCGTCTCATCAAATATATGGAGTAATTCACTTCCTAGTATATAAATATCTTGCATTTATACGATTTATTTCCTTTGGCTAATTTCCAAAAGAAAACAAACAAACGAAACAATATATAGCCGATAAAATTATTTTAGGTTTTAGCGTCATTAATCGACCAATAGAATGCGATATGATCAAACTTCGACAATGCCTAAATAAATCAAAACAATAAAAAAATAGTCTCGAAATAAATAAAAATTTTAATTAGTTATATTATCAGATTTTTTTTGGTCAATTTTTCGAGCAAAAGTAAATAAACAAATAAACAAACAAATAAACAAATAAATAAATAAATAAATAAATAAAAAATAAATAAATAAATGCTCTTCTACGAATTTATCCGATCAATACATGATTATCAACTAATGTTTTTGAAATTTTTTTTGCATATTTACGAAATGCTCTAATAACGATATTGCATATTTGTGGAAATTTTTAGTCCACAAAACATTTCGTTTCATAAATATATAACAAGATGAAACTGTTTATATCACTGAAACAAATAATACCCATAAATATATTGTTCAACTCACCTACTTATATTATTTTAAATATTCTCTCTTCAAAGAATATCGCAAAACAACGCAGAGAAAAACTTCCTATGGTTCTTGTGAGGGACTTTATTGGTGAGTGAGGAGAAAGTGTAGAGGGGAAGGAGGGGAAAGAGCGAAGCACAACAGAGACAGCCAAGCGGAATGGTTTCTTCTTCCGGGGTTTTCAGAACCCACAGTAAAACACTATTTCCACGGCCTTAATTATTTACGGTAAGAGGTACGTTCAATAAAAAGGGGAGTGAATTTTTTCTTTTGCATAAAAGTTTAGAAAGGTTACTGCTCACCAAATCGATGAGATCCGAGGTGAATTGTCTCGAATCACTATTATCTCAGCCTATCAATTAAACGTCAATAAAATAATTGAATAATAGACACTTATCACAGTTATATATCAATCCCTAAATGCTTTTATTAACAGAGAATATGGAGTGAAATTTCCAATGATCACATCAAAACGTCCACTCAGAATTTTTGTATACAATTTATGGCAATTCATAATTCAAAAAATTGCAACTCATATGTCTCCCCCCTCGCTGTCTCTTCAAATGTTCATTCATCTCCTCCAATAAATTATTTCCGTATATCGCACCTGTATTCAAATTTACCTAATCCCCATCAAAATCACAATATTCCCCTACTACTTTATGGTCGACGTCTACAGTTATTTTATTTGTTTTAAGCAACCATTCGAAGAGATCATTTAATCGGCGATAGCAATGAACTGTTGTTTCTTTGAAATCACGGCCTTTAAAAGTTCATCCTCTGCGGCTCTTTTCTCGAAATCATCTTCGCACGTCCAGCTTCGATCAGCTTCTAATCTGAACATAAAACGCTACTTCTATTACATGAAAAGATTCTTTCAAAGCTTCATTTCATTTCATAAATACACCACCGGCAACTTCGCTCCTAGCAATTAAGGCTCGGGTTGGTCTTTGTCACCTGTCATTAATTTCCGATTGGTACCACAACCGATATCGGGAAAAATGAAAGAAAAATCGGGGTTTCGTACTAGCTGAAGGCAAGGCTGTGAAAAACTGCTTTCCATTCTTAGCTAGTTCAGCCTGAGGAAAGCCTTTATATAGCTTCCGTTTACAGATAGCAATGATGCTATCAGCATCCGCCCAATGATTTTTGATTACCTTGGTAGTCATTCCTGGTTTTCAAGAACAACGACGATATCTAATAGAAGCCTTGACAGCTATAATTAACCACAGATATTTTAATACCCAAAAAGCAATAGAAAATCTCAAAAATTTCCACAATATGCCAACCCAAATCTTTTAATTGGCAAACATATTATATAGCGACCAACAACCTTCTAAAACCACAAATGAATGCACTGCTTTGAATCTGTCAGTCCTATATGATTGCAAATTAAGACGATTTTGAGGTTGTAATATATAAAACAAAAAATTGCCTCAGGTAGATGTGTCGATTCTTTGATTTCTCTAATGTTTCAAAAAGAGCATCTTAGAGGAGACTTCTATTTTTATCTTAGAGTCAAAGTAATACTTGCTAAGACATACGCAATTCCTGTCTCGCAAAAATTATACCTAAACATTCGAGTAATAAATTCCAACAAAAAATAAAAGTTATGAGTGCAATGATTCGCTTCCTATAGAAAATGTACGTTATCTATTCTATTCAAAAATAAATAAATTAATTAAATAAAGTGCAAAACCATTAATAAATCTTACCTATACGCACCAATATATTCATTCGTTCTGGATGCTCCCCATTCCTGTGGTGAAATCATCGAAAAGAAACGATTTCCATTCTTTCTTCTATATAAATAATAAGTCGAACCAGGCACTTTCTTAAAATTACACGGCACTCTATGAAGGTCATCGTCTCGTTCTGCGTCACGTAGCACCTTTTCAGCTTGCTAAAAATTTCAATTAAACTTAATAAATGAATAAAACAAATACCACAAAGAGCATAATATTTACGATAATATTTATATTATCAAATATTTATGTAATTATATAAAAATAATTAACACTTATGCAAATTCAACTACCTAGTAATATTTTGCAATCCCTATCAAAATCGAGCAATATTCAAACTTTTCCGCTTATATTATTATATTTCTCATTGAATATATTATTTACGTTTACATTCACCGATACTATAAATCATTTTAGTCATATCATCTCCCTCTTCAATTCATACGAGCATTGTGGAAAAAAGTTACAGTCATAGAAAAGAGTGGAAAATCCTAACGACTAGAGCAAGAAAAAAAAAAGCGGATAAGACAACTTGCTTTGTGCTTTCGAAAATTGAAGCATGAATGCAACGAACTTTATTTTGCTCTACTGTGAAACATTTCTGACAGCGTTTATAAGAACAAGTAATAATAATAATAACAATAATTAAAATATGAAAGCGATAGTCAATAAATACGAGAAAAACAAAATCCCACATTACTACACAAATAGACATCTAGCATTATTTATGCTATTTCGTTCATGTTTTCCATAATAAAAATTACTTACTGTCTTGAAAACTCTTCAATCAAATATTTGATAATCTCTTTCTCCACCTATTATTTCATTCCCCTTTCTGCATATTAAGCATATTAAATAACAACAAAGAAAATCATACCAAACGCAAAAATTTCATCTGCTCGGCAATAACTGATAGCCGACTAATCGCTTTAGCTTGTACAAAATCATGTGCTTGTTGCACCTTTTCAGCTAATGCAACGATATCGTTTGGGCTATGAATTCGAAGTGCTCTCGTCGATACGTCGCCATCTGTTTCCACCAATTTCACTAACACTAAAATTTTGAAATCATCAATATTTCAAGCCGGAAATGATCAGCTATACAACTTAGGTTGGAATAAAATTAGGCATTCAAGAGAGGATATTTGGCGCAGCAATGCGGCGATTCATCTCTCGAGCTCTACGAAGGAAAAGCAGACAGATGGGAGGGAGGGTGAGGGGGATGCTCACAGATCGTAACTATGATTATAAATAAAGGTCATAATCGTGTCGAACAAATGACAATAAAGAGTGTACAGAATGGAAAAATGATTGTAAACGGAAGACGAAAACTATAAGCCGATAGCATGGCTCCGCTTCCAATTAAAATATTACGCTCCTCGACGTCCACAGTGAGGGCCGTATGCCGCTATTGCATTCTCAATCGAACTTCGTCTTCGGAATGATTTTATTCAATTATGTCTAGATGAGTTGAGAATTCCGAAAAAAAAAACGGCTTGAGTTTCCGTATAGATCAAAAGTTATGATCGATTGAATTTTACGGCTTGCCGGCTCCACCTTTACTCCTCGATACTGCAATTAACTCCAAATGTTCGGCAAGCATGCTTGGACAGGTTGGATCATATATGAAACTAAGAGAAAGCCGTTCATAAAATCAAATAGAGTGCGTGAGGTTAGTGGTTTATACACATAATCCGTCTCATTTAATCTCAATCGTTCGCCTTTAGAAGTTGGCCAACGGGAAAAAAAATTTCTATCATTCACAACGAATCAGAAATTATTTTAAGAAACTCGATGGAACAATTTTATGGACGAAATCAAAAAAAAATGGATTTATTGATAGTAGGAATTGAGTTTCAATGTAAATTTATGCTTGCTAAATACATCAACATATCTGCTTCATTGGAAAGGCGAAAAAAAAAACGTGAAGTCGTGCAATAAAAACTCTTCATAGACTATTTTTAAATGTATAGAAAAGAAATTTTCACCTAAACGATAAATTAGATAATAATAATCTCGAGAATATGGTACTTATTCAATGACCGCAATCACAAACTTTGGAACAAATTCATTTCATGGAATTTAGGGGATCAATGGATTTCAACTTGAATCATATTCATTAAGGAGGAAAAAAAGTTATTGCTGGAGTTTTCTCACGTATATAAAAACAAAACGATTAAACCGAAATGTGGAGAATATAAATGATTATACTAACTATTATATGAAAACAATAATAATATAATTGTGGCACGTCGTTTTTGTATCGCTTAAAATTGCAATATAACAATTTGGAGCTGTCAAAGGAAAAAATTTGAATACTCGAATTTATCCATTTCCACAAAAATTGACTATTTCTAAGCCTGTTGTAGTCGCATATATTTGGTATTTGGTATAATAAAAGACGAAATAAATACACGAAATAATCACCTCGTTCTTTGGTATCGGCTGTTCGAACGATAAACTGTCCAGCTTCTCTATCGAAGGTATGTTCCATAACTAAAATGAACTTTCGCTGAATAAGTCTACATTGACTGATGAATAATTTTGGAGTTGTTGATAATGAATATTAAAATAGCGACGAGCAAACTATGTATCGAAGATATAAAACGTGGCTCAACTAAAGCGTTTTACCTTATCTCTAATTTTGCTATGGAATGGGGAAAAGTGACTATGCCATGCTGAAGATGAAAGCGTAATCTTGGCGCACACAATTTCGAGAAGTGAATCGTGAAACTGAACAACGCTAATGCATAACTATAGATGTGACTCGACTGCGGTCGTACTTCCGGCAATCTAAACGAGATCGCCTTGGCCACATTTCCCTATGTGTGGCCCGAGATATGGCCAAGATTGTACATCTGCCCCAGTGATGTTATCGTCGCAGTGATTCAGGTATGCGGCCTCGCTTTTCGTAACAGTCGTAAATGGCTGATCCCCCACTAGGATACACCTCTCCTTCTTCCTGGTCGAATATATATAACCATTAATCTGGCTTTCCCTTAGAGAACTTTGACCACCCCACACGAACAGAATTCAGCGAGAATATCACTGAAAGTGTTTCATTAAAACTGCGTGGAAAAAAAAAAGGAAATGCCAGAATTCTATACGTGTGAAGTGATGACTGCTCAGGATGACGTGCACAACACCAAAACACCAACAAAAACCACTTCCCAACCGCTTGCAAACCTTCCATCCCCGAAAGCAACTCCGCTAATTTCACTCCTCCCCCTCCTCTCCCCTCCCTCATGCCCACCTTTCCGATGGAAAACAACAACAACATCACAAACCCGCAACTATTTCATTGGATACAATAGCGAAGAAGTATTTCTGGCGCGAATCCTTGCTTCTCCCATTGTCATTTCGAATAAAGATCGGAACGTTGCCAGAAATATCCACTTGCAAGAACATCGAAAAATATATTAACAGCGCAAAAATTTGAAAGCACTAATGTTAGCAGTGCATAAATTAAAAAAATATATATTCGACTAGAGCATTTCCCCCCTTGTCGATTTTCTTCATCAGTCTTCGTCGAATATAATGCCGGCCAAGAGTGGAGGTATTGAAGTGAATCGGAAGTCCGGTTTCCGGATTCACATGAGCGGGTCGATTCATAGTCCCCAATTATTCTCTTATATATAAGAACAACATTTAAAGAAAAAGAAACAAAAAATGATAAAAGGAGTGGATATCCGAATGTCTTATAAAATAACGAAAATCTACTATGAATGAATATATATGCAAAATATTTGCATCTAACTTATTTATTCTTCTAAAGGCAATAAATTTTCACGCTGATTTAATCGTTGAAAATCGATGATAAGAGATATCAGTATTACGAAAATTATTGCAAGAAAAATCTGAGAACTACTCGAATGTAAACGTATCAACGAAATGGAGACAGCATCCTCGTATCACTCTTCACAAAAGATTCGCACTTGAGTTTAGAGATTAGATTATAAAATATAATGGGGGAAACGTTCAGTAATTATTCCAGAAACCGTTTATCTTCGATGAGAGAAATCGAATCATTAGAAATAAACCACACAGCAACTATTTAACAGCTAATAGCACAAGTGATGATCGCAGTAGTAACGTTATGCACTTTGTTTCTAAATGCGATACCATTCATTCTCCTTTCATATCTCTCTTATCGTCGTTGCGTCCCTCCTGATGGGTTTTGTTTGTTCCACTTGTACACCTATTTTATCCTTCTAGACACAAAATGCTACCATAGCTATAATTTCATACCTCAACAAGGACATTTCAGGCATTCTGTAAAACTTGATTTGCTGATCTAGTTCGATCGCTGCATTTTCCTTCCATTTCTTGAATAACTCCAAGGTACAGCAATTGATTTTCTTCTAGTTAGGCATATCTGAATGGAACTTAGTGGTTAGAAAATGAGCTCTTGAAACATTTCGATCTGCCAAATGTAACCTCATGCCATGAGTGCAGTAATTTACAAATAACTGTGGATTAACTTGATCGACACACTATTTGTTTATTGAATGTTATTTATTTATTCATTTATTCATTAAGCCATACACTTTTCCACCATACTTCCGGTAATATGGGAGGAATATAAGGTATTGTCATGAGTATAAAAATTTACTAATTACTATGAATTATCTAGGCCAATAAACTGTTCGTTTATTTATTCTTAGTTATTTATTCATTTAATTAACAGCCATGTACCTTTCCATTTATGTTTGCGGTGCTATTGAATTGAGAATGAATGGTTGTACTAGAGAATTTATGAAAGTGTTGAGTAGAATGGATGCATATTGCTTTCATGTTTTTAATCCTAATTGCTTGATAGTGATCATATATCTAGAATCTTCCTCCTCTTTCATTTTAATCTGTTTGATCGAGGAGATTATTTAGCTATTAATAGAAAAGCGATCAAGTGAATCATTATTCAAAAATCTTCCATCCACAAATATCGTCATTTCATCCCTTTTATATTTCCTTTTTTACTCTCATATATGGTCCCATTTTTTTTTGTTATTTTTTTCATTTTTAATATCCGAGTCTAATGGTTGAATAATTTTTAAATATAATTATGTAATTGTATATTTTCGATCATTAAAATAAACACAAATAATCCGATTTTACAAGGAAAAAAAAACTATTTATTTATTAAACTTAACGCATTTTCTTTGCGTGATCCAAATGAAATTCAACTTTTTTTTTTTTTTGAGAAACTGGAGGACGAGATTTCCCGCTGCTACTTTAATTCCTATCTATTGACGTTCTGCTCAAAACACTTGCATCAGATTCTTTTCGAGCAATCGTTTTGGCGATTTATATCTACTTGTGATCTCTTCAGTTATTTTCAGCATCATACCATAGTTGTGGAGATATTAGCGAATTTTATTTGTAGTCTTGGAGCTGCTAATTCCCTCTCCCACCCACCTCGTTGTTTTTAATTTTTTCGTTCATATTCATAAATAAGTATTCACATCTATTGTTATGATTGTTTCATTCTCAGAGCGAAATTGTTGAGTTATGTGTGAATGCATTTTTTCGAATAATCTCAACATTATTACCTTAGAAACCAATACGACCGTTATTCGTTAGTTCAGTTTCTTCGCTATTAATTTTTTTTTTATACCGCAATTATTTTAATTGATTTACAATCATCAAGAAACTTTTCAATTTTCGATTATTTTAGTAAATCGGTTTATGAATTTGAATTTAAATTCATACTCGCTAACCTTTGCAGTCAGTTTCGAATCTCATCTAGGCCTAATGCTATTGATGGCCACTGGTTTTTTTAAAGATCAATTTAGTTATATTTTACCGTTCTTAAACTGAAGTATTCTAAATTATTTAATTAATTATTTATTTATTTTTTTTTATTTATCGAATTTTAAACATATGTGCATTATTTTTTTTAATATATATTCACAACATTTACACCATTGTTTCACCATTCTTTTTTTCTCTTCATATTTTGCTAGTCTCTTTAACGTAGATCATATAGACAAGGATACTTTTGGAAGTTGCCGACCTTGGTCTGTATTTTTTAAACCATTTGGTGAGCATATCTTGCAGATTTAATCTCAACTTCGAACTATCCGATTCGGAATATTCTCTAATAGTTTGGAAATAGAGTATTCTTTAATATTAATCCGTTGATTTGGTTCGTACACTTAATTGTTTCTAAATTCCAATCGGATGTTTATAAATTCCTTTGTATATTTTTACTGTTCTGAAAGATTGCCGCGATACGACTAAATGAAAGATGCAGCAGTAAAGTTGCGTTGAGATTTCGCTTTGCCGCTTTGCTTACGCTTCGCTTTGCTTACGTAAGTGCAACATTGAACGTCTTTCAGATGAAGCAATTTATTTCTATGTTTAGGGTCATTATTTACATTTTTTAAATGGGTCGATTTGACCAGTGGTCACTTCGCTTACGAATTCCCCAATAATAATTATTTGTAAATATTACTTATTTATAGAATTCAATAAATAATTTGAGGAAAATGGACAGAATGATTTGACATCGCAGACACTTTTACATTTCGATCATCTAAGCAACCAGTTTTATAGGTGAGCAATAAATGATTGATAATTTGTAATGATGCTTTCCTGTTTTAAGTGTCATGACCGCGCATATAAATCGTATAAAAAGCTGGTTTTTCGATGACCTAACCGGTTAAAAATGAAAATCTAACTGGTGTAGAATTCGAGTAAAATTTTTTGCCGCTCGAAATGCGCACAGCTTTTTTTTTTAAACTTTGTAAGTCATTAACGTAAAATATTATAGAGATAATCATTCTGTGATATACGATATAATCATGAAATCTCACACCTTTATATTTAGTGATTAACGACTTGATGCTATCAGAGAGACAGACAACACATACCTATGCATATCGTTCTGCAAATTTTGCAAGGTAATATGTGAAGTAAATTTGCAAAAGTGCAAAAATCCAGTCGAATGTTTTCTCTTCCAAAAATCTACTTCAAAAAAAAGAAAAAAAAATTCGGCTAGTCGTTTATTGATCACATACAATAAGTTGTAATTTTGTATTAATATGAGGCATTTATTTTAGTGATATTGGTGATATATCTTATTGAATTATTGACCGAAAGAATTCACATGAATCAACGAAGTGATCTCTGAATATTTATTTACTTTACAACGATCGTTAATAACATTCAATGAGCACTAATAATTATCATTGAATTCTTTGAAATTAATAGCTTTTTGCAGATAGATCGACGACTATTTGAGATTTCGAGGTATTACCAAATTATTGCGATAACTGAGAAAAACCATTATAGAGTTTTTTTCTATCTGAATACAAACACCTTAAGAATCCATCCATATATATATTTTTCCATATACATGCTCGAGGTTTATACTTAAAAAATAAAGAAGTGAATGCCAATATGGTGCTATATGAAGGGCGAAGTGGAACTGAAATAAAGTGTCGCATAGAGAATGATGACCATAAATGCCATTCACCTATTGCATAATCGATATTCAATGAATAAATCCTATGCATTGAGTAGAAAGTATATTGTTACTAGCGAGGTTTGTTCTTTATAAATGAAATATATGCAATATAGGCTTGAAAATTCTTATTCTCTTCTAATATTCATGTGAAATTAATGAAAGGAATCATCTATGTTTAGAATGAAATAGAAGAAACCAAATATGATAAAGAATAACACTCCTTCAAGATGAAAGCATTGAATTATACATGAGAAGTAAATCTGAAATGAAAAAAAGATGAATATTTATTAAAGGAAGAAGCGGAAAAAACGAACATAATCCAGATAATTCAGCGAAAACTTTTTAGATTATTCTTTGCATTAAAAAATCTCTTTGTTTCATTGATCTTATAGATGTCCATCTGTCTGTATGCCTTTTATCTGCATTTTATTGTGTTATGCATCATACGTGTTTGATAGCTTTGACCTATAATCCTAGAAGAGAACAGGTTTTCACATACGAAAAAAAAAATTCTATTCAAATGCTTCAATTGCCAAGCACTAGGAGCAATAGAGAGAAAAAAATTTTTCGAGCGTTCTAATGTTCGATGAAAGTTGCAGTGAAAATGGCCGTAACGGAGAATATTCGTTCGGATATTGTCGATTTCATTTATAACTCTAATCGCGCTATCTTCTATTTCCTATCAAGTCTAGTGAATCGTATGTTTGCCGTATTGAGTTCCTTCCATTCATATAATCGAATATGCAAAACAAAATCGGAAAACCATTTAACGATACTGGAATAATCGTTTGTGAAGATTATTTTCAAAAGATATTCAAAGAAAAATTTATTTAGCAATGCAATAAATGTGGATATTAGTTATGTGGTTTTTTTTTTTGTTAATCTTATTCATCAATATTACAATCGGTCGTTGGTCTCAGTGATCAGATTTTTGTTGTGCTCATTGAAGTTATGGGGACAGTATAAGTCTCGCAAATAAGAAAAGTCTATGGCAGAACTGCAGGATTCTTAGAAAGGAATATATCGTTGGATCCCATTCTCAGTGTCCATAAGTAATACAACGAAACTAAAAGTACCGAGAAACGCGTTCTGAGGACCGCGCCGTCAAAATTAAGACAATGCAGATGCGTTCAGATGTTATCGTCGTGATGAAATGATTTTCAGTCCAGAACTCCCAATTTTTCTTATCAGACAGTCAGGTAGGAGGCGGGGGGGGGGGAGGGGGGAGAGGGGTTGGGAGAAGGGGAAAAAGGAAAGAGGGAAGTGGCAGTGGAAGAGGTTTACTTAGTTTCTGAAGTTTTGTTCGTTCAATAAGGAAAAATTAGTGAAAGTGTAATGAATAGTTTTTGCAACTTTGCTTTGTAAAGTGCATTATATCAATATTTTTTGTTTGCGCATGATTTGTGCGTCTATCTGCTTGTTTGCCTGCCTTATGTTTTCAACACAAGAACCACTGAAGCTAAAATGATGAAAGACTGTTCGTTCATAGCTTATTTCAAGTTGATATATTAGCTTCGAAATGGTTCAGGTGCATTTGAAATGATCAAAAAAAAATTACATGCATCAGATTTTCATTTTACATCATTCGTTTCATGCAGAAACGAATCTCTTTTTTTTTCGGAAGATTTTTATAGTCAGATTAATTGAAAAATAGAAATTTTATTCCATATATTTCATTTTTCATTTAAGAAAATATGAAAATATTTGTTGAGATGAATGAAATTTATAAGCATATTTCGTGAAAACTCTTTTCATATACTTTTTTTTTCATTTATTAGCATTAATGAATTGATACATTTTCTCAAGTAGATCAAATTTTTCACTGAGCAATAATTTCATTAGCCAAGTAATGAAATCATTTTTTTTTTTTCAATCAAGTCATCGAATTATCGAAAATTTTATATGATTTCCACATTGCTGTATTCTTATATTCGAACATTCGAACACAGTGCATTTCGCACCTAAGTGGATACGTTCTTTTATTACTTCAAAACAGGTTTCATTTGCCTAAGGGCAGCTAGAATTGCGTTGTTTCGAATGAGAAAATCTCTCTTATTAATCAGAAAGCTATCTAAGCAGCGGTCGCCCGTTATGCTTCCATATATCGCTTTACTTCTCACAGGTATATTAATAAATTTTAGAGTAGTTTTAGTATATTACAATAGAGTATTTTAACCAGTAATGCTTTAAAAAAATTTCAAAATGTTTAATTTTGCGAAATTTTTATACATTTATCTCTTTAAGGTAATATTAACAGGTAGACAGGTAGATTAGAGTAATTAGAGGTAAACTTAAAGGTATATTAGAGTAGCCGTATGAAATTCAAAACATAATATTTTTATATCTTTAAGAGAGATACGTATAAAAAGATAAAATACCGTACGATAATATAAATTTATTGCTTATCGCATATAAAATTATTTTCCACTATATTCAACTCATTCATTAAATTCAATCAAAACAATGAAAATATTTCAAATCTAATAGAATTTCTAAGAAACTTTTTTTTTCATTTCTATTGTATTAATTTAAAACTTTTATTCTGGATTTGTTTGCGATCTCTTGATCACTATAGAAATAAATAAAAAATTTTATTTGCATATGGAAATAATTTTGATCAATGATCATCTCATCGTTAAATATTGCTGAATTTTATTGAACTCTTTGAAGTGATTATCAAAATTGTTACAAAGTTTCGATTTAAAGCATTCGTTTCAAGTCTAGAAATCACTACGATATATTCGCTTTAACTTTATTGCACCTTCCATCTTTGCATAGCGACAACATAAAAATTACCCAAAATCAGTTCATGATGAAGAGAGAGGTTAGAGCGAGGAGGAGGAGGAGGTGTGAGGCAGAGGAAGAAAGTGAAGCAGCCGCATTTCTTATCGCTGAAATTGTTTTATTCTTGACGATAAAATGTAAGCATAAATTTTTATTTTTCTTATTTATTTATTATTCAACGTTTTATATACGGAAAATATATATGTGAAGAGTTGCATATATATATATATATATATATATATATATATATATATATATATATATATATATATATATATATATATATATATATATATATATATATATATATATATATATATATATATATATATATATATATATATATATATATATATATATATATATAGAGAATTTACTCTCCATTTTGCGATACTCTTCTATTCTCATTGAAAATTTTTCAAAACGATATGCTCGTATTTTTCGTTTTCATGTGCGCAAACTCAATTCGTGAATAGTTTGAATCGTTAACGAATATCTTTTATACTTAAATTGGACGATCCATGTAAATTTGTTTTTCTCTAAAGGAAATATTGAAATTTTTGAAAATAGGCCATATTAAATTCAAGCAATTTTTCAACCGCATAAAATTTACTGCTAATAAACATTGTCTAATATAGGTTGCACTATAGCTTCTATAGGTTGTATTGTATGAATATTTCAAATAAGAATAAGGCTTATTTTTTAAACTTAAACACATCGACCTATCAATCGTTAGGCAATTTTAGCTTTAGATTGGAAATAAAATCTTTCGAAGAAAATCCAACATTTAAAGCATTCAAAAATTTGCTTTAAAATCATTTATTTTTGTTAGGTTATCAATTTTTAATTAGCTCAATTAGACTCCTTAATATCATCTTCACTTTTTCACCCCTCCCTCTAACATTTTTGAGGACTTTATATTCAATATCTATACCCTATAATCAATTTAATTTATCTACGTGATAGATAGTGTTAGAGGAAATAGGTAGAACTAAATCGATAATACAACAAAAATAGTGCAGAAATGGTGATACAGGATCATATCTTTTAGTAATTTCGAAAAGAGTCGCTTGAAAATCCCCAAAAAACGTTCGCATGCATCTGATATTTCACAAATGATTGAGTGGTGTTTTTACGCCGTTTGAACCGCAAACGAGTGTGAAAGTGTGCAAAGTGAGCAAAAAAAAAAGAAGATCAGAGCAACTGGTTTCACAAATATTAACAAATAGGTATAACAAATAATGCGTTTAATGTTTAACCAAACGAATATTGGTATATATCTACCGCAAATCGATTGTTGCAAATGGATAGAATATTTGTGTTTATGTGTATGTGTATACGTGTCTCACTGTTTATCCGCTTATCTGATAATTTCAACTCGCCGATCACTTAGGTTAGACGAAGGAAATTAGGTCGACAGAACCTACGCCAAAAGGTCACTTCCTGTAGAGCAAACTTCATGTCGATCTATCACTCTCGAAATGATCTATGAACCATTATGACGGTAAAAAAACGATGTGCATCCTGCAACTGACTGAATCGCTGCCACATCAATCTGATTATGAATTTCCCCTCATGCATATTTTATTATTTGCGAGTAATTTATAGAATTCATTGCCAACTGAGCAGTATGCAAGGACGTGCTAGGTCTCCTGTTACGATCATTTTGTTTCTCAACTTGTTCACATGCCTCGAACGTTTAGTGTTCTTATTGCGTCGTTTAGTTTACAATTAGTGTCGTACTCACAGACATGCATTTGTATTTTAAAGGAATCATATTTGTGCGCTTTTACCGAGGGATAATAACTCCTTTACGTGAGGATATGCTTAGGCAGGTATTTCTACCTCGCTAGTCTGAGTCTAAAAGCCGCAAAAATATTCCCGATGAGGTTGTGCAGCCATAATTTAGCTCTCACTATTTCTTCTGTGTGATTGACGGCTATTCTTAGTTCTATGAAATTGTCATTTGGATGTTTCGCATTCATTCGGTTATTTAGAGGTCACAACGAATGTTTTGTGCAAATTCGCGTAAGCAAAATGCGCTACATGGGGACTGCGATGATGCATATAGCAGCAAATAAGCTTGTATATCCCGCTCTGATCCCTCTCTTTCCGCTTAAATATTTCTTCGGGACCTATTCAAGTTTGATATGCGGAATGCGGTGGGCATGACTTAGATGTGCCAGGGATGCCCTCTTTCCACCTTGATTTTCAACTTGACCCTTCAAACTCATAAAAACTTATGTGTACTTAAAGATATCTGAAGATTCATGAAATTTTTGCAAACATTTGCGTCACAAGAGTGAATCGTTCATATGTACTTGCTGGGGTAGTCAACTTGACTAAAATGTGAGATATTATTCTGCATCAATATATAATATAGTGGAATATAACTGTTATTTAAAGACTGGGGAGGGAAGCCGTCTTTTACGACATCTCGAATACTCAAATTTAGAGCGGTATTTCGCCCGATCGGTTTGCACCAGTAAAGTGCAACTTCATCAGTCACTGCAAAAAGAGACTATTCTTAGGGGTTGATCCACACTAGTCTGGATTTAAGGCGTGCCATTGTTAGATGTCCTTAACATGGACTCATGAGTGATGGACAACCCTTTATTCATTAATCAAGCGCTTTTCCGTCGTCTTATACCCCTAAGCAAATTTTGATTCCAACATACCTCACTGTAATGATATGTTCTTTTTTCATCGAAATGCAGGAAATTTTGAAGCGTCAATTACTTTTCTATGAGCTTATTTAATAAAATAGTCCAAAAAAAAAATGCTGTTGTAAAATTTGCTCTCAAAGTTTTCTCGTACTTCATTATAGCTTATCTGCATTATTTTATTTTCATCTTCAAATTTCTCGAGCAATCTAATTCACTCCATTTAACTCATTGATATTTTTTTCATGCGAAAATGCGATCGTAAATACGAGTGAACAGATATTGCCCAATTCAACGGCTGTTGAATGAAGACGTTTCATAAATCGTTCTTTAAGTCGGTGAAAGTAATCCATCTTCTCTCTAATCGAAGCTTGTCACCATGGGATTATTCGATGACGGGATAATGATTGCACACATGGAACCTACTATAACCGTTTGTGAAAACATAATATAATGAATCCATATCTACCTGTAAGTACTTATAACTGACTAGTTATTCATAGACGTAGAGGAATCGATAACGAAATAAATCAACAGCTATGTGTTATTGGTGTATTTAGCTGTCCGACTATATGCCCTTGAGGGTGACACATTACTCCTGCGCCAATGCATTGCTCGAACACAAACTGGTTAATTGAATTATCTCACAATAACGCTTTTCAAACATAGAGGTGTGAGATTATAGATTCTAGTTTTTCTCATTTATATGCAAAATAAACACCTTTTGTTCGATAAGAATATCATGCACATTTACAGCAACATATTGCTTACTATGATCTTGTCATCTTTCCCCGTTTATCCTTCATCATTTAACACAAAACTCAATGATATGGAGGGACTTTTAAGGGCTTATAAGGATGACGAGGAGTTCTAGGGAAGTGGGAATTATCGACTACTGAGCGAATTCTTATTATTGAATGAAGACTAAGCAGGCAAATGATCACAGGAAGAGTAACTTATTGCTGTGTAGTGTTTCGAATTTTGCTTCATCCTTATCAAAAAGTACTTCTTTCTATGTCCGTGTACAAAAATATGTAAAGGCAGACTTTTAGAGTAGGTGAATGATTCTTTTGGCATTTTTCTGAAGTTATAAAGTGCCTTACACTAATAGCAATATTATTTCAGCAAATGCCAAGTCAATCTAAGGTTATTTCTACGATTGATGATCATGATCGCGATCGAATCACTCGAAAACGATTGCCATATATTTTCGGAATAACCGAATTTAGATAAATCAATAATATCTTACCGTGATCTAATTCTAACGCATAGTACCCGTGAACTATTGTACAAAAAAAAAAAAACGATAGCATTCTAGTCTCATTCATTTATTCATTCTCGTCTTTTTGAATTTCTCCAATAATCTTAATTATCGTTTCCAATGTTTTTAGTAATTTCAACTCATTTTTCTTGCAGCGTTCTTAGCAGCAAATGGACAGAACTTTGCCGTATCAGAGCTCGGGCTTCAACCAGGCTTCTTCTTCATTGGAAGCAATAACCCACAAATGTTTCAACAACCACCATTTCCACCACCACAGTTCGCACTTCAACAGCCTCAATTTGTATTCTTTGATGTACAACAACCTCGTCAAGATTTTCAACAAGCAACATTTCAACAACAGTTCCAACAACCACTCTTCACACAGCAAGCAATATTTCAACAACCAGATTCGATGCTTTCTTTCTCAGTTCCACAACGTCCACCGCCTCGTCCACCAACAAACCAATTTCCTCCTCAGTCACAGGTTTGACACTGTCGTTTCCTATTTGCAATATCTTAAAGACAGCAAGATGTACAGAGAAGCCGCCTAGAACATTTTCATTATATTTAGCAGGCATTTGAGAGTTGGAGAGCAGTCATCAGCTTATTCATGACTTTAGAACGACGGCTGGAGGATGTTAGCATGGCGAGTTTAAAGGACCGTTGAAAAAAATTAGAATTTTGAATAAAAAAGGATTCGAACAATAAGTACTGAAAATGATTGATAGACAATTTTTTGACTATCAGACACAGATAAACTCTCTAGAAAATCTACGAAGTGAATAGAAATTTTTCCGTCTAAGATAGAAGAGGACAACGCCATTTGGTTAGTTTTTACCCATAGAATCGGTAGATGATCAGCGTTGGTGAATTTCTGTTTTGATGTTATATACTAATGGATGTTTCATACTTTATACTTTAATATTAGATATAGAGATAAGCCAATATATTATTATACAATTGCTTCAAGGAACTACAAGAAGTATTTCCTTTACTTTTTTATATGTCAACATAGATCTAAAAAGCGGTATAACTGTAAAACTTAAGTTTTACCATCGGGTTTCTCAAGTCGAGCTGATAAAAATGAAATTCCTTGCAACTTCATTCATCTTATATTTGACGAAAACCCATTCCGTCTTTGAAATTGTTTAATTGCCAGGGCAGATTTCTTTGATCCTTGTTCCCCTACTCCGAAAGTAAGCGGTTAGAGGCATTCAACTTTCCATGCTGGTGGGAGTGGAGGTGAATGTTTCTTTCAGCCTCCTCAGCGCCGTCAGGTATGAATCTGCGGTCGTAATTCTGCACAGAGCGAAGTAAGAATCCGGCAGCCTTCACAACTTTTGCCAGGGGAAATCAGTTATACTTTCAAATCAAAAAAGCTAAAAAAACATTCCTTTCGTTGTAAAATACAACGATTCGCTTTATAGGCTTGTTGGTCATTCTTGCACATAATGGATCCCCGATAGATCCCCCGGTGGTCATTTACGGTCAATAATTTTTTTGAGTAAATAATATATGAAAATCTTATGTTCATCAATATGAATCAGCGCTTATTGTGCACTAAAAAGGTCAATTAGTACGACATTGGCGAGTGGACGTTAAATATATTATGACAAAAGTTTGAGCTGATTATGCAAATAAAATCAGCGATTAAGTAAATAATTTTCAGAAGAAAAAATATCGATCATATAGGTGAGTGAAGATTCAAATTGAATTGCAAACTTAATTGGCGGTAGATTGTGTAAGACTTGATTTCCGTATGGTTCGGCCGCAGAGCTTTCTGCTAGACGAAATTTTACTATTCTTTTTTGAAGGTTTTAATCCAAGGACAAGTGCCAGAAACGTTTAGCGACCGTTTGATACAGCGCGAGTTGCCGAATATTGCAACGCAGCAGAGATCTTCCGAATGGCAAAATCAGGTATTCACTACACAAAGACCTATGCCTCAAACATCTCTCATCACCACTAGACGGACAGGCCGTCAACAAACGATTCGCATTAGAAGACCGAGGCCAAGTGTCCCTCCACCACCGGCGAAATTTCTCCCACCAGAGCCACTCAGGTCTTATAATTTTTTTTCGTTTCCTCAAATTATTCATTTCAGGATTCATAGTAAGAAAACCTCTGAGGACGAGCAGTGCTTGATATAGGATTTATTGTGTTCTGCGTGATTTATCAAGTCCATTTGGAACGCCACTATGATCTTGCAAGCTTGAAAGGCTGAAAGGCGCCAAGTAGCACATTAATTTTTTAGTATGGATGAATGTTTATATTTTAGGCATCTGATACTATCATCTTTCTCTGTAAAACCATAAAGAAACATTATAAAAGAAGTATTTTAATTAGAATCGCGATTTATGTGCAAAGAACATAAGTATATTGTGGACGAGTGTGTTGTTTATGGAGAATAACCTGGTGAATTTAAATTTTTCTGTAGAACTCGAAAAAGTTTTATTTGGAGACGGTTTTAATAATTAAACATGATAATAAACACTGATCAACGCAATTCCGCCTGTGCGCCAGGGAGCGCAATGTACTTTTTCAGCATTAAAATTTGAGATTTTCTTTCTTCCGACCCACTGGACCCGTCTAATGTGAGGTGCATCTTCAACAGTGCCCATTCTTTCAAGATTAGTGATAGCAATCTCCATCACCCTGGAGTCGGAGTCGGGAGGTGGCGTGTAGAAAAGAGCTCAGGCCACTCTCTGGCAGCTTCAGTGAAATTCCCATATATTTTGCAATAAAGTTTCATCATCAAATTGCGTTCTTGCAGTGAGTGCATAGTGGAACTTATTCCATGATAAAGGTTTGCAACCCTTAAGACTATCAAATGGAAAAGTAAACGGCCGCAAAACGCGAAAGCTAAACGGAGATATCGATCACCGGAATAATGCATTGCTACTTCCCGGCTAACTTGTACATAAAAAATGAAGACATATAGGCAAGAAAAATTTACAAGTAGGCCAAAATAATGACCAGATTTTGATTTTCAATGTTCATATTTTAACCTGCTTTTAGGGTTTTATTCAACTTGTTTGGCAAAATTGCCAACATTTATTCTACAACTGAATTTCATCATTTATAATCTTCTATAATCCTCCAGATGCCTTATAAATAGTGCTGGGGATGGTGGGGGCGGAAGGGGGAGGTGGAGATGGAGGGGGTGTAATAAGACCGCAGTTTGTGAGGATTGACATGCGTGTTTCTTTTCATATTTTGTCATTTTCGTGCTCGATGTGAATATATTTGCAATCTTATCTATAACGACTATGTATTGGAATCTCTGACAAGATGATAGAGATAGATAAAATTGCAGCTGTTGAAGTGGGATTCTCACTAAGAGGTGGTCGACATAATCCAAATCTTGCTAATCAACTCTACAAGAACTAAAAAATAATAATTAATTGTTCTTATTTAGAGATGTATTGCAAGCAATAAGCGCTTTCGTTCGCACCAAGGCTACACCTCAGCCAACGAGGAATGTTGGGACAACCGTCATGAGAACGACACAAATCCCTTTCACAACTACAAGAAGGTCTTCTTGGAAACCCACGAGTGCTCCTGCTGCCATCTCTACAAAACGAGTTTCTAAACTCCTACCTCATGTTAGTTGGCCATTCTTAAGTATCTCTGATGGAACCAGAGTAAATAGAGCCTATTTATGTGCAAGTATATGAATATTTGACGGTTTTATGCGCCTACCTGATAATCTTACAAATAGCAAAGCTAGTTGCTACGACAAGTCGTGCACATTAAACAGATTTCAATTACTGACGATTACAGTCTGCTAGGATCCAATGAGTCTCTTAATATGTCGTGTTTGCTCAAAATTTCTTCGTTATTCTCGAGAGTTCATTGGTACGGTCAATTTATTGTGGATGAGGAGAGAAACACCAATCTGCTCACCGCGCTCTTTTTTTTCAGTGTTTGTTGCGTACTCACTATTAGTATTTTCCATGCACATTTTTGAGTATCCCATTGTTGGCTTTGAACTTCATTATCACCTTTGTTTTCTCTCATATCGGAGAAAATATTTGAATCTTATTCGAAATATTTCAGGATGTAAGTAAGTATTTCCTGCAATGTTGGATGTATTTCAGGATGCGAATGAAATTTTCCTGCAATGTTGTAAGGAGCACGATGTTGATGCTTCATGTGAATCACGATGCAATTTCGATGTTCTCAACAAAAGAGTGGTATGAAACTCCATTCATTAATTGCTTATCTTTTTGTACACTCCCACCCATCATCTCTACAGCACAATCTGAAAATCGAGAAATCCCGATTTCCACCGAACAGTGCCTACTCTTTACAAAGTATCAGTAAAGGAATTTCGTAAGTAGCAGATACCAGTATAAGAAATTTCAGAGCAGCACAAATATAGGTGCAATTAAAAACGTCAAGGTGTTACGAGATCTGGCTTGTAATAAAAAAACGGTCGATGTTGATTGAAAGCAATATGCAAATATATGGTGCCGGTGGTATACCAATATCTTTACCCCGACGTTGAGTAGCCTTCCAACAAATGCAAAAGGGAAAATTTTTAGGAGTCATGATCGTGATGGCTTAATTTCAGCTGACTGCTATGTTTCTCGGTAGCGATCCATGTCCTCAAAGCAACGGTCGTGATCTCTTAACTTGTGCCGCACAGGAAATGGACCATACGGAGTGTTGCAAAGCACGAGGAGTTGCACTGACAAGTGCTGGCGATAAATGCCTCGGATTTTGTCAGATGTCACCTGGATCCCAATTCCAGGTGAACCTCACATTTACTTTTACCGTTGAGAATGTGATGGTGGGTGGATTCAAACTAAACGTAGTGGCTCAACCAGTCTACTTGTATGATAATGGTCTTTCGTTGATAAGGTTATAAGTCGAAACAACATTGGCCTAGTAGCACTACCTGAAGGTGGTCAATTTGCAGGCTGATGTTAGCATGCTACCGTGTTGGGCAGTACTCAGAGATATCAAGCAATGCTTCAAAGATGCACTTATTGCCAGGAACGGTTGAACCAGTCACGGATGCCTTGCAGTGCCACAAAACCGCTCACCTCCTATGGCTTGCATTAAACATCATTTACGCTGTGTAAATCTATGAGCTGTTTTTAAACTCGCAATGAGAGAGAAGAGATAGTCAATACGAAATGATTCCTCTTTGAAAGGAATTGGAAATAATCGTCTCTTAGCGTCGTTTAGGCTGTTAATTCCTCATTTAGGTTGACTTTTTGTTTACCATTGAGCATTAAATAGCTAAATAAGGAGCAGAACTGAGTCAAAGAATGGTGGAAGAGTGGTAGTTAAAATTGACTTAAAACGATAAATGCTCCCGTTGATAAGGATAAAACAATGATATAGGTGCAAGATGAGTGTGAAAGTAAGTTCCCACAAGCAATTACTTTCGAATCTTTTAGACAAACTTGTTGATAATTATATTCGTTTATCAGAACAAAATGTCTAAACATTCAAAAAGGAGATAGCGACTACACCTTTTAGTTTTCCAAGCTAACATAAGTAATGCGGAAGGAGGAGAGTATTTCATCAAATCCACAGTTGAAGCTTGCCAAAAATCGTTTAGGAAAGTGATCAAGCACTATTTGTGGAGGACTTTGGAAGTGAGGCAATTTAATTTTTGGTCACTCACCCGACTACGTGCATAGATAGCGGCATCATAGATTTTATAAATTTCATATTTAAATTACAGCGGTGGAAGTTTTCTCATCAGGAATGAGGAAGCATACTTCTAGTAGCGCAGTATTAGGCAACATGTTGGCATTTTTATGACTTTAGTATGCTCACGATTTTGAAATTGCATAGGGGAGGAAATAAAGAATGGCCATGAAAGAGGTTTCACTTTAATGTTCCTGTGGTCAACTTATTGGCGATAAAGAATTAGGATTTTGAGCAAAAACATCGCATTATTTTCACGTGAAATTTTTTGGATGTAATGAGATCTTTTCATTATTTTGTAAGTAAAACAAAAATTTCGGGAATATTCATCGAAATTCTATAAACTATTTTCTCAAAGAAAAGATGAATGTTGCAACATTTTTAAGGCAATCACTGTTTTTGCGGCGGCGACGATTCTGTTTCTCTATAGCCCCGTTATGCAAAAATTTCACCTTGCTCGTCTCGAAGGCAATGATAGCTTTTATATATTTGATCATCGAGGTATAATAGCATTGAGTGAGCAACTTAACTAGTCAGACTATCAAACAGCGTAGTGTTTATCACTAACTCTATTGCTGAAATATTTGTAGTTTTGATTGCAAAATTTTTATTGCTTGATGAAAGTTTTTTTTTCCACACCTCACAAACATTTCAAAAAAGATCTGATATAGTTGTTTCGAATTGAACTCATTCAACAATTCACATTTGAATAAATGCGCAGATATCGCTTTGTTGATTTTTATTCACTTTTGTGTAATTATTGTTGTGTGCTAAAGCCATAGTTAGGATGTTTGATGGGTGTAATCGACATCAGTACAGGCATGAGAGCATCCTTAGGTTTTTAGTTGTGAGTAAAAATATATTACAATCCGTGAGTTGAAAAAGTAGAACATTTGTGGATGTTTTATGGATCCTTTATGGAAGATTTATATGGACGATGGAATCAATGCATAATTGCATATGTTTTATTATTTGTTGGCAATTTATAAAATTATTCAGTTCATTTAGATAAGAGGCTTACTCAATCCAATTCAATCCAATGATAAAACATATAGTGCTTTTTTTTCTGGAGTGCTTTTTCCATTCATTGCGGGCAAAGCGGAAAAACACAATAACATTTACAGTTATCGTTCATCGGCCATAAATTGTTATCATTTTTAAGATGTGTTTTTATGCAGTAATATTAAATGAATTTATTTGATATTATTGTCTAACTGAAATAAAAAATGATTGATTTTAATAGAAATGGACGTTTCATTAGGCATAATGTTATGTGCTGTTAATATATGCATGTGAAATAATTAAATTTTTAATGGTGTTGTATAAAGAATAAGGAAACATACACCGTGATCATAAGTAACGGGTTGATTTATAACTCTATCTGAAGTTAATTTCTTGGCAGTCAGTAAGATTACTACTATATCAGCCGGATACAATATGCAAAAGTTTCATGTTCTATGTAAGTCTCCTATGATGGCGGTATTCATTACGTTGCAAGATTCTTTCCTTCAGATAAGTATATATCACCATTCGCCTATGAGAATACTAGGTTCCAAATGCACCATTAGTTTTAGCGGAAGTAATTCTTACTTTTTTCGATCATCATTCCGAACATATAATTGGATGTCCATGTAGTTCTGTGTATTATAGTTTTAAACGATCATGAAGTGTAAATGTCTAAAATTCATTAATTCGATTGAAGAAGAAGTATTTGTGAAACCTACTTTATTAGTCCCGATATCTGTAGGCTTCTTAATTGTTTTGGAATTGTGTATGGCTGCAAAGGCTGAGCAGGAGGAAGATGCAGGTGCAGTACTTCCTAGCAGCAGATAAGAAAAGATGAAAAAAACTATAAAATTACCAGCATAAGGATATTTCCCCAATGGGTTGGGGAGGGGCGAGGAGATGAGGGATACTGAGAAGGAAACTTCTTGTCCAGGGAAGCTGAAATCTAATGACAGCTTATCGGGAGGGAGATTTGCGTTTAAGACAGTTCAATACAAAAATGGATATTATTCCCTCCAAAGAAGTGAGTGATTTTTGAACGTCTTGTTATGAGTTGCATTGTTGTATGGAAAGGAAAAAATCCCTTCGAATTGCGAAAGGCAAAAGTTCGCCTTTACTTCCTTCGGTAGAAAGTACACCAAATCGCTATTATTTGCATTTTAAATACGTACTATCCGTGTGAATTTTGTTTCTATTCCAGTCAGATCCACTATCTTCCTTACCATTTTGCACTTTATTCTCGGACATGTCTTTATGCAGATTTATGCAAGATACTAACAATCACTTATTATGCGTAGTGCGGACAAGAAAATATGCAAATTAAAAAAAAGTCTAATTTTAAATTTATCGGAAAAGACGAGTTGAAAGAGCCGAGGAAAGTTAATTAACTATGAAATATCTTCTGCGCAAAATTTCTTCTTATCCTTCTTTTCCTAATTTATTACTTCGAATGTTATTTCTTTAAAAAACTTTTTGATTTTATTATTTAATGAAGGTAAAGAATCAAAAGTATTAAAATTATAAAATATAATAAAAGATAATTTGATAGTTATTTTCTCTCAATGAAGGTACAAAAATATTTGTGGCTTTAGTCAGCTATTCTTTCTCGTTCCCTTTCTCTCCTTACTACGATCCGTTTTCTCATTCAATCCCTCACCTCATCGAGAATAAAGATCCATACTCAGAATTATTCGAAACAATACTCTGAGGCAGAAGGAGAAAAAAATAAGTCACCAATAAGTACACATCTACGGTTCGCCAAAGAGCATAGAAGGTTCTGCCAATATGAAAGCGGAAAATTCAAAAAAAAAAAAAAAAAAATAGCATATCTTTAAAAATATAGTTTTTCCTTACGGTTTTCGCAAAGATTTTATTATTGAGACAATTTACGCATACGAAACGCAACAGTTGAACGACGAGGATTCACATGGGGAGCAAACAATGATTCATATCCGTGGCAATAGCGACAGTTCACTTCAAGAAAAAAAAACCCATCTAATATCGTTGGTATTTGTACGCTAACGAATACATAGGACAAATCAACAATATGCATTGTGTCTGAAGGAAAGTGGAGCATCAATTTACGAAAAAAAATGGCCGATAATCAGCAGTTTTGTGCTGATTCTGGGCGCAAAAAAGTGCTGATTATCGGTCATCACAGAATTGCAGCCGTAAAAAAGGCGATATCAAGGCGGAAAATGCAAAGAAGTCTTCTTTGCCTAGATTTAAGAAACCTAAACGACGCGTTTTTCAATGCGTCTCCTGAAATCCTTCATATGTGATAAGTGCCTGGATTTACCTGTATATAACTAATTATTTCATGAACGTTCTCGTATGAGATACTTCGCGAGTATCTTCGCAGGGTATCTTCTGGGTATGCCCACCTTTGCTTGCATATTCCACCCCAAGGTTTGCACTAGTGAATTTTCAAAATTCACCATCGATCCTATTCTTCGTCTGCTCGTACAATAGTGAATGTTTATTGTCGCAATTGTTAAGGCGTATCCAGTTGACGTGGAAGGCTGACGAAAAGCAAGCCGAATAAAATATTCTTTATCACACATACGAAACAAATAATTAAAAATTCATGTTTTTTTTGGAACTCACGAATGCATCGAACGAAGACATGACTTCACGATGTAGGCGCATCGCATATTCCAGCATCTAGACTGAGTGAACAACTTATTTAAAGGAGCTGAAAAGAAGGGAAAAAGAAAACCAAGTAATAAAATGCACAAATTACAGAGGGACTCAAACATTTTTGCATACATTTAGTCTGAAATGTACTTTATCAATTCACTTGTGAATTGATAAAGCAAAAATATTGAAGAGTTTCTTTAGCCGATTGCAAGAGGGCGTCAAGGCGAATGGAAGTCATCTATGCATCTTTTTCGATTAACTTGACGCCCTTGTATAGGGCCACAAACGAGTAGAGCAAAATTGATTTTATTCTTCCAATTGCATGATGCGTATAAAGTTCTGCAAAAAAAAAAATTTTTCACGCCTCTTTTAGGCAAGTTTCATTTCACCTAAATTTCCTCGTAATCTTCCAAAAAGCTTGCAATTTTAGTTACGATCATCATGCTTAGCAAATTTCATTAAACTCTTCCGATGAAATATGTTCAAATTCGCCGATGAACTCCCCATATTCATTAATTTTCAAAATCAGTCGAGGATTCTAGATTGCTTTTTCCTTAGCCACTTATATATTTCATAGTTTATCATTGCAAAAGGTGGTCATTAAATATGTAGAACACTGTTTATACCGCAGTATACTCTGGTGAGCTAAAACCGATGCATTCGTCAACTATAGGGAAGGGGGCGAACTGAAATATTTTTCCTACTAGGATATGGACCACAATAGATTTTACGAAAAGCGATTAAAAAAATTATAGGTTATGTTGATTATTATATGTTGATTATGTTGATTATATGGACCAAAAAGTTACGATAAATTTCAACAAAAATAAAGTACTATCTAAATTATCGATTGTTTCTTTTATGCTAATTTCTCCTGAAATGATTAAAAAGTTGAACATTGAAGATGTTTCCTTCATTCAACTATGTGAATTGAAATAAATCACTCAGGTCCAACGATGGATGAAAATCATAGATCTAAATGAATGAAGCTGTATCAAAACGTTCTCAATATATCGTCAGCAAGATTTGGAACAGAAATACCGCTGTTCACTATCGATCTCAATGATCTTTCCTCGACATTCATGATCTATGATATCAAATAAGCTCGGCGATATTTGCACTTGAATATTGAGTATAGGAATGCACATAAGGAGGGAAATCGATCTAATCCATGCTCTACCAAAGTTGATATTGGTTCATAAATAATTCGATTAGAGAACGGTCGTAACTATTTTTTTTCTTTGCTATCAGACGAGCAAAAGAATGGCATCTGTTGATGCGTTGGATGTTGTGTCGAAAGCAGTATCGTTTAAGTGGCGTGCCATGCGTATGTTATTGCTACCATGCATTGCTGCTTGTTGAATACCGTTCACGCTTTGAAGAACACTTTCAAATATTGAGCAGCATTCATTTTTATCCATTTATTATTTATGTATTTATTTATTTGTTTATTTATTTACCTTTATTTATTTATTTTTATTTGCTTATTTGCTTATTTTTTATTTATTTATTTTTATTTGTTTATTTTTCATTATTTATTTTTTACTTATTTATTTGTTTGTTCATTCATTTATTTATTTTTTTGACGATGTCACTATTTAGAGCGACAGTGATGCTCGATGATCCAATAATTTGTTTCACCGGTTATGCCTAAAAATGATTAATTCCGCTTCAACTTTCATTTCGATTTTAGTGGATTATTAATTGACGTGTAATTTATCACTTAAAAAATCACTACGCTTGTTTTATATGAGTTCTCACTGAAGAGCACTCCAATAAAGAACAGCTTCTTTTAGCATTAATATTTTTCCCCTTGATCGGATAAAAATGAATGCCATCATTTGTAGTCTATGTAATATCTGATAGCGAGCGCTATGCTTTCGTTGTACTCCAGATTTTAGTTTCATTTTTATATTCTGTAATTGCAATAAAAAAAACCTCTTTTTTTGCAGCATTTTATACCATTAATACTGAAGTGCGTATTTTAGGACTTTTTAACAAGTGTAATTCGATGAGAAGCTCAGTTTGGAGCTCACTGAAAATTCCACTCAATATTTCCGGACAATATAAGTCGTCGATTTATTATAACTTGGTTTAAGCTTTTTGAGGCATGTGCAAGATTACTTGCCAGTAATTTGAATTGGACTTCAGTTTTTCTCATATTGTTTTCCCAACACATGAGCTGGCTTTTTCGCTCATCTTGCTGTTCCAGCATTTCTCTTAATAGGTAGTACTACTCTTAGCACGTATCTCAACTTTTTCTATTCTAGCGAAAACGATTGATGAGTAATCATTCTGATGGATTAGCAGAGTTTATGAATTCACAAAAGAGCACAGATGTGAAAAGTCTATTCAGGATGAAGAGTCTATTCAAGGAAGTGTTCCTTTCGACAAGATAAATTAGTATTGTTTTGCAAATAATGTACAACAGTTAAAAATAATAAACTATAGGAATCTGCTCACATTATATGTCAAAGAAACAGTCTAATCGTAAAAAGTGATAGATGACGAGGTGGGAATTATAAATTAGATGATTTCAAATTACAACATGAAAATAGTTCACTGATGGTCATGATAGTGCATTTGCTTATTTTGAAATATTCCACTATATTTCCATTGATTTTATGTGTGAGTAAGGGAAAAATTTTATTGCTGCGAATATTTGTAAAATGGACACTTGTTTATGCCGTGAATGAAGGTATTAGTGCATTTAGGTGAGATGGCACTAATACAAGATAGATTTCAAATTATCATATGTTCCTATTATGGAATGTAAATTTTTCCACATAAACTGGAAGAGCATAAAATGAGATAGAATTGGGACAAATGTAAGCTTTAAAAGAGATTGGTGGAATGATGAAGCGATTATGTGATTTTTCGTAAATTTTAAGACGACTACATTTTCCGGTGCAACTACAGTTATGCGAGTGCCGTGCAAATGCGATATGCTATAGATTGATTAACTATTAGAAAAGATAATTTTCCCTTCAGCAACGCTCTTCTGCGTATCGATAATCAAGTTCTTTTTTGAAAGGCTAGAAGATATTATATTTTAGATATATTGGTACTGATGATACGCCCATTTAACGATGCTATTGCACATATTGTAAGAGATATTATGAATTGACGACGTGTAAATAAATCGCGCAAATGGAAATCGAGACAATTACAATAGTAGGTCAGTGTTTCAAAATTAAGCTGTAGCTTTGCTTCATTTTATCACCGTGTATGGTTCAAAGATTGAAAAATCGGGAGTCATTAGGAGTCCATCATGTCCTACGCCAAGGTTCTTCTTTGCCAGATCAAATAATACTTTATTTACATGCTAACAATTTATTTAAAATTTGCAATTTCAATTACCTTCTTCATTTCTGCCTGGAAAGCATTTTTGCCTTGTGAACATAAAATTCGCCGTGTTATTCGGAATGGAAAGCAGCTTAAAATCAATCAAAAACTTTCAGTAAATTATGGGACAAATGAGTATCTGGTTTGGCATTCACTCATTTCACTCTTATTCTCTTCGATATTTTCGATGATTTCAACTCGCTTATTCGCATTTTCAACTTATAGAATATCAATTAATCGATTTCATGCGATTTCGACATAGCGTCGACGATAATCTCAAGGCATTTCGCTAAGTTGATTCGAGCCTTCAACACTCAATTAGCCTTGTTCAACGTCATTCCACATTTGTTGATGCCAATTCAAGCAGCTTCATACTAAAACGATATCAAATAGTAAATCACTAGAACCTTTATATTTTATCATATCTCTGTGATGTTCAATATGTTCTTTAATATGTTGCATGCATGCCGGTTCGACATGATCCTGCTCTTTTAATTTAGTTCTTTCACGTGTTCGATCTGATAATGTGCGCTTTTTTTCTGTTCATTGGCTATTAATAGTATAGATATTTATTGAATGTTTTTCAAATGGAGGCAAGCTTTTATGAACTTCATGTAAAAGAATCGCGATAAAATACTTATGTCACATATGAATCCTATAGGAAGTGAGCAAAATAAGTTGCTAAAGAAGCAATCAAACATTTGTAACGTATTTGCTTGAGCACTGTTTCAAATTTTCGGCAAGATGGCATGGTACAATTTCTCTTAGTGGCAACATTTCGGGCGAGTGTTATATTTTTATTCATCGATATTTCAGGCTAGCGCAATGTCCCATTCTATTTACCTTTCTGATAATTTTCCGTAGTGACTCGCGAAAAAAAATCTACCATCTGTTGTAGAAGTTACGTGAATCAATTATTGAAACACAGCATACAGTCGTTGTCTGAGTACGAATAATTCAGAGATTTGCGAAAGTCATGAAATAATTTGGCATGAATTGTTTCTGTTCACGTGCCGAACTGCTGTCAGCTTGTCCACTCAGGATGTCACTATTTCCCAATCGAGATCTGTGACATTTTCCATAATGTTGAAATTGCATTTTTTTTTGAAAGGGAAACATATCCATCTTAATCAGCGATAAGTAATTGTCATATGATAGTTGACGAAAATTGATCTGCTTATGCCTGAGTATAAAATTGCAACAAAACGAGGCGTATCGATGCATGAGGGATTTTGCTTTGCACATCACAAAAACTTTTTTGTTTGACGTTGTTCCCTCTGAAAAAATGTGCTTTTTTGATTAAATTTAAGCTTTCTTTTCATCCTTCAAATATATATGAAGGGATATTAATTAATGAAAATATCTTGCAGGTCATGGTACGACTGTTCCGCTTAACGATTGTTATAGCTTCTTGTCGACGAGCAAAATTTTGTGAGTCTAAAGCTTGCATAGTCCAAATTCAACAATGTTTTCCTGCTCTTTTTTTAATGTTGGTGAAAGAGTTTCACTGCATTTGCTGTGCCTATTTGTTGAAGAGACACATTCTTTCTGGAGTTAAATGCGTCAATATGTTTATTACCATCTCTGAAAGTGAATATAGAGGAAAGGTCATTGCGACTATTATTGTTGCACAAATGCCAAAGATGAGGTTGAGATGACAGTCTTGCATGAATAATCGGGATGTTCTATGTTGGTTGGGTTCGAGAACGATGTCTGGCAAAGCTAAGAAGGTGTTTACTGTCACTGAATCGAAAATCCTATACTTCTTCGCCGTAGAGTTAATTCCATATAATCATACAATTCATTAACTCGTGAGTAACGGAATGAGACCATTTGCATCAACTCTACGAAGTAAGCGTCTAATTGTAACCGTAACGGCCACCCGCGCATGCAATCATCAAGCATCGAACTCCTTGTGGCTCCAGCTAGCAAGCACCACGCTACTAACGCCTTGCATTTCCCACCGAAACGACATATATAGAACAAATTTCTGCACTAACTTCAACAACTCAGCTATTTTCATTAAAAAAAAGATGCATCAGTTCAGTTTTCAAACTGACGCAAATATATATAGTTTTAATGTTTTTAGTGTTGCCGATATTTTCGTCTCTTAAACAATACCTTGAGGAGTACACTATTTGTCGAAGCGAGCGCGGCGAACAACGCCGCTTCGAACGGCAAACAAAAACAAAATAAAAGAAACACTGCGAATGACTGCATTGCGAGGAATGTTCCCACGAAATAGAAGGAGCGAAAACATCTTGGGACAACAAACCCAAAATCGTCCCAAATCATGGGAAAAGAAACATCAGAAAACGCGGAGCGACCTTTGTTCCCAGACGTCCATTCCTGTCAGGCAATGGATGATCTGATAAACCACTGCATAAAAACGTAAGCATGAAGAAAGCGACGTCTTTTCCTGAACTGCTCGACAGATTCATAAGAAGTATCCACGCAATATGAGATATCCACAAATACTACCGACAAGCTAACTCATTGAAAGAAATGGCAGCACCAGCATTTAATTTGATGCCTCTTCAGAAAGCTTTAATTAGCCAAGTCTCTCAGTAGTGCTGCGAAGCAAAGGATGATATTGTTATGGAGTGTATCGCGTGAACGCGAAGCAAACACTGATCATTCGAATTTGGTGCAGCTAACTCGCCGGAAGTATGACTCGCTACAAAAAGGCTTTCGCTTCTTTCATAAGATATCTCCGTCAAGCATCTCACAGGCGCCCAAAGCTTTTAGAGGCGTCTGAAAGCATCGCAGCCTCCGCCAAAAATCACACCTTTGGCTGCCATCGGATGGCGCCGGGGAAGCATCATGCAACTTTAAGTGGATCCAGACAGCAAAGATGACGGCGGAGGGAGGCCGGAAACAGAAGTGGCTATGAATAGCTGCTCTTCGACAACCCGGACATCTTCTGACTTATTCTGACTTCTTCGACTGACTACGCCATCGGGCCCTCTCTGCAAAACCCCGACAAGGCTCACGACTGCGTCATCGGATTCTCGATGCAAAAATCCAACAAAGCTCGACGACTGCGACATCGGGCTCTCTCTCCCATAATCCGACAAGTGAGCCCACTATTCAATAATGCGACAGAGTGAGAAGAGAATTTTATGCTTCGCTTCAAATAAATGAATATGCCGTCTTACATGCATTTTGGTTTTTTCTGCTTGTTCGACGTAATTTTCACTCTGTTGAAAAGACAGAAGCGAAGCCTCGACGCCTTTATAGAAACGAGCCCCCTGACAGCTTTGTGCATGCGAGAGCGCGACGGCTCTGTAGAAGCGAACCCCCCTCCCTCCTCGCCCCAAACGGCTTTAGAGCCGTTGGTTAAATCCACTTTGCGCTCCGAAGAGAGAGTGTTGATTGGCAGAAGAGCGGTCACAACAATAAGTTTAAATGGAAACAGGGTCGGTGCTTCGATTGGCATTATTTTTTGCAAAACAGCAATATTTTCATTAAGAATCATTCAAGCATTCAGGCGGCATTAACAACCATTTAAACTGACACTGCATATGTATGCAGTCGTTACAACACCAAAGGGCGTCGACCTTGTAAAGCCACAATACCCCCCCCCCCCCCCTCCCCGACATACGCAAGCAAAGCGATTTGCTTCGCGACGTCGTCATGCGCGATACGACGGCGACGGAGAGCTAATGCATTTTGAAATGTCACTATTGGTAAAAATGTGGTACGGGCGAGAAGGATGACGAGTGAAAATGAAAATGCCAATAATAATGTCTCTATTTGCATCTCAGTATGTAGCGAGCTTAATGAAGCCGTCGATCCCAGGCGTTTGCGAAGGTGACCCTCGAATGCATTAGCTCCCGTCGTCGTCGTATCGCGCATGAAGGTCTATGAGAGTCCATTTGCGTTCGATTTTCGATTTAGAATAGCCGAGCTTGCGTTATCTTCTTTGGCGTTTTTTCATTCGACTTGCAAACGCACTTCCACATGACGAAAAAGAAAAAAAAATTTGGATCTGAAAGCAAAGTAAAACATACATTATTACAATAAATTTGGCCGGAGCCCTCATTATCCGCCGTCGTGATGGAAGTGTTGGGCGTTAACGTTACGCGACACTTTCGATCTTCAGCTTTAACTTCTCCAAATCGATTAGAGTTGTGAAGTCTCGAGCCATTTTCTTCGAACTCGGCGCCCAGATTCTCCCATATTTCAGATAAACATAATCATCGGACGTTGTGCCTGTGCCCGGTAAAGAGCCAACAAAGAAGGAACCGAAAAAATCGGGTATCTTAGAAACTTCTTGAATCCACTGTAAACTTTTTTCGCGGACTAGAAAAAAAGGTGGAAATCAATTATTATATCAAAGAGAGTTTTCTGCGAGCTCCTCAATTGGCATTTTCTTCTGAACCCGAACGTCCGTACTTCATCGCGCTCTCTCTCCTCGTTTCCTGTGAGATCATTCTACTTAACTACATTACGGCTCTAAAATTTCACAGGCAGTTCTTTTGTCTTCTTCAGAAATTCTTTCAGATTTATGGTGACTTTGCCAAACACTTGATTTTGTTCAATGCTCAGATCATCTTCGAAAATTATGCATTCCTTTCTTCGCCTCTCGAAATACTTCATACATTATCGCAGAAGTGCATTTACAACGTTTAACTTTTTGTGAGTAGTGTTAAGCATAGCAAACGAATGTGAATAGGACTTCATCACAATTTGAACGATTTTTTGAAATAAGCCTTCTTGGCAGCTGCAGCAGCTACTCGTCGATTCTCGTCCCATATTTTTGTCACTTCTGCTGGTTTCGATTATTCTCAACAAAACGCGACCTTTTTCCAGTTCAACTCTTTCGAGTCTCTATCGAGGAATGCCGGTCGCTTCTCACTCAAATCTTGACAAATCAACGTCGAATCCCCTCTCATTTCTCGTTTGAAATCTGAGCGGATTCTCGACAAATCCTAGCCACTTTTAGACGGTTCCAAATGGCGTGGGTACCTCTCTGTAATCCTAAGTATACTTAATTTGTCACTATATCAGCATTAAGGTTCAATAAGTCTTCGTCGTCTAATGTAAGCATGCGAGTAGGAGTTGCCCAGTCATCATAAAGACGAATCAACGGGATGGAGTTGCAGCATTCGGCATAACGAGTGCAGCGCGAAGCCAGATAAAAGTGCGAAAGAAATGACTTTGAATGATTTATCCAAATCGAAAAAAAAATAACGCAAATATTCTCGCCGACGATCTTCTTTCGCGATATGGAAATCGAATGTGAACCGAAGGCGTAAACGAGGATCGTCATGGAAAATATAGCATATTGTTGTGATGGGAAATTTTATTCAACATATCATCGAAAAATCTCTATGTCTGTAATGAAACGGTAGAATGCTTTCATTGGATCAGAGACATGCTAATATACTAATTTAATCATGCGGTTAATCTTTTACAAATCATCGCATTAGTGGGAAAAGAATGTCAATTGTGAGCTATGTTTTCTATATTGGTGGGAAGGGGAATGCTAAGCCGTGATGTTTTTCTTATAGCTGTGAGACAGTGATGATTTAAGATACGTGTGGAATGATTGCAATTCGCTTTCGGCGACAATGTCTTACTCTCAGTTTTATACTCTTAGCCGATATCTAAGCCGGGTCTTCGACGTACGCGTATGCTGGGCGCTTCCTTACGTCTCAACGTCCGTCTCTTCGTTCATCGTCCCTCCATAATTTTCCTTAAACCGCTAGCCTTCTTCATTCCAACAAAAATTTCGCCCCCTTTCCGACATAGGTGAACTTAGACAAGACGTGCAGTTATCAAAGGAGACCGCGGCAACGTTGCATAGGTTCAGTTTGTGTTGAAATCACTTAACAGGCGTCCAGGCTGAAGGCCCTGTCTCGCGTCAAATGGCGAAACAGTCAAAACAAAATTCCAGCGAAATGATCAATAAGGAAGATTTCGCTGGAGATTTTGTGAGAAAGGAAACATAAAATCCTCACTTTGTTGTGAGAGGATTTTATGTCTCCTCCTTTGTTATCATTCTTTGTAAACGTATTTAACTCTTGTCGTCTCTTAGTCTACGCCTCTTTCTAAAGCTGCTTAGGGGACCCCCCTCTTCCCCTTTCCCACATATTTTGCCGCGCTTTTACGCGACACCCTGAACCGCTGCGGCTTGGAGTAGCGACTCGCAATCGTGGAGGGCAGGTTGAATTGCAGGGGCGATTTGGGCACTCTTGAGAGGTGCTAAGAGGTCCACTGTAACCAGCTGAGCGATGGCAATGACGTCCACGGAATTGAACGACGAGGGAGCCTCGAGAGCGATAGGGGTTTTTTAACCCGGCCACGGCATCATGTCTTCGTAGCGTTTAGGCAAGCGGCTATGTTGAAGTGACCTAAAGTACTTCGAATTAACGAAGCTAAAACGAAAAGAATAAATGTATTTTATATTTACAATAAAAGTAAAGAAGCTAGCGGAGCGGATGAGCGTTCCACTTTATCTCTCGAAAGAGAAACGTGTCAATGGATGCATGAGAACCCTATCGTGAGTGTGAAGAAAAGCGACAAAAATGGTTTAATCTTCGCTAAATTATTTCACTGCAGAATAGAATTTATTCCGCAAATCAAATACGGAAAAGTTTTTGTAGAATTGTTGCAGCAGCTAAATCAAAAAATTCGTCTTGATTGATGACGTCTTGGTTGATGACTCGCTCGAACTTCCGGTGCTGATCCGACGCTAAGATAAAAGCTCAACCAATACAACTATCCATTATCAATCGATGATCGACATTGATGTAAAATTCCTATGGCGATTTGATCGCTATATATGCAACCCCTTGAGACGGCTATTGGCCTTATCCCATTGTATTGCATGCATTATTCGTTGCCTGCATCCGTTACTTATTGCCATTGGTGCAATTTCCTTATAAACCTGATGGAGAGATGAGAATGCGTCTCACTTCTCCTGTCTTCCAACGCTTACTCGGAGAGATGTATTACAGCTCTCCTGCCAGTCAACACTCTTTTTTCGGAGCTCAAAGTGGATTCAACGGCTCAGAAGCCGTCGGGGCCTCATTTCTACAACGATACGCCTTGCGGGACTTCGTCCTGTGATACTTAGATTCCTCGACCGGACTGTGCGAGGCTCAACCCCAAGGACGTGGCCGCCCAACCCTTCACTCGCAAACCGCCTGCTCTTAGAATAGCTCTACGCTACTCGACGACGCAGTGCTTCATCCAAGGCGGCGCGCTGCAAGCCCCCCTCACACTAGGTGGTATCACAACCTCTCGTCTCTCCCCTCTCCTTTTCTGCAGGCTATAATTTCCTCCTCCTTAACTGATCTTCTAGTGAACCCATTACTGGCCATTTCACTATGCCAAACCTAAACCGACAACCTCCGCAGTTTGCACCATGTGGAGAAGAGATGACCGTCCTGATTGGTCTGTTAAGCAATCCTAATTCGTTACATTAAGAGAGATGAAGACTTTGATGAAGAATGCACTAGGATATAAGGAAAACTTTTGCACAATTCAATCAAAGGGCAAACATTTTAAAGAATAATCACATGATAATTTAAGGCTGTGAAAAGAAATTCATGGAGCATAACACTGCCTTCGAATTAGCTTTAAGCGATTTAAAAAGCTTCCTATCTCTTGCGCTTTCACCATTAAATGTATTTCTTTCTCCTCTTGCTCCTTTTCAAGGTTCAGAAATATCTGTATAGTCACCATCTTTCATATTCTGACAGCCGATTTACTGCGACCTGAATCTGAGATATATGGGCTCTGGTGTTTGCAGCTGTTTTAGGCAATCTTCATCGGGTCTGATGCTTTAACTTGTTGCAAATATCCTTCCACTCTTGCTTTAACCAGACTATCGAGAAGAAGCGAATGCTAAACATGCCGAAGATGCCGTTATCAGCTGACGATTCGCAAAACAATCACTGACAAGATCCAAAAAATTTTCTCTTTCTCAATTCGTCTTAACTTAGAATTTGTGGCGACGAAGCGCAGTATAAAGGAAAAGGTGGCAACGACGGCGGATTGAATACAGTTATGAGTGAAGAGCAACGATACAGCAGTCGAAATAAGAGAGAGAGCACTAGCCGTTTTGAGAGCTGTTTATATAGCCCTCAATACGTCATAGGTATTTCACATCACCATGGGAAGCTTGAGCTGTTCATTGACGAAAACGAATATCTTCTTTGGCGGCGCCTGGTCGTTACCGGAAACTCGAGCGATTCGTCGATGAAGACGAATATTTTGATTTAGCGGCACCTAATCGACACCAGAAGCCCGAGCGATTCATCGTCGAAGACGAATATTTTGCTTCTACGACTACAATGATTCTGCAGTATAAATTTTATTTTACGGTAAAATAGTTTGGCAGAGATTAAACTATTTTGCCTCTTTCTCTTCGCTCTCGCGACACGCATAGTGCACTTAGCATTGTGCGCCCGTCGCGAAAACATTCCGACTACAACGTCGCAAGATTTCAAAAATTTCCGCGACGTTGTTCCCAGTGTCGGCCGATGTTTTTAGATCGGCTAACACTCGGATCAAAGTCCACTGTCGGCTGCAGCTGCATATAAGCAGCCCCAGCTGACTAGTGGGGTGGGCGAAAGAAACTCCGAGTCCACCTTGCTCCCCTAAACGATTGCGGCCCAACTACGACTTCGTCTTGCTCTCTGATGCGTCCTTAAATCTATTCGTTTTGTTCAACAGAAGTACTTATTTCTCGGATTTATGAATTCGTCTCAAAACAAAAACGTGAATTATCTATCAAAGTATTTGTCTTTAAATAAGTGAATAAATGTGATATGTGAAATCCATACGGTTGCTGCAGACTCTTTGATTTCTTGTATTTCTTGTGTGGCTAAAGTCATGCTTATTTATGAACGTAACTTGTTTATTATCAGTACTCATAGCGTATGCGCGCGAAGTGCTCTATTGTGATGTTGCCCACTTTGGCTAAGGGCCGCAGTTGGACGAAGAATGAATTTATTGACATAGAGCGGCGTTTTTATACAGTTTACTTAAAGACAAACGTTTTGATAGATAAATCACAATTTTGTTTTGAAGAATTCAAAAGTCTGGGAAATAAACACTTCCAAGTCAAAACGACTTGAGAAGGAGAACGATTTTGGATCTTATCAATGGTTTTTTCCGAAGCGTTAGCCGATGACGGCATCTTCGCAATTCTTAGTATTCGCTTCTTCTTCTCGACACGCACAGTGAATGCATGTTCGTGATTATGTGCACTGTTGGGCGGAGCGTGTGTTCGAGAGACATTTGTAGCATAGATTTAAAACACGGATACGTTGTAGTCTTTATTCTACTGTTCGATAAACAACGCATGCTTCATTGAGATGGGGGCCGTGGCAGAAAACGCAGGGATGTAATTCGCGATTCGTGTTTCCCGATGACTTTGTAAAACGGAAAAGTTTTCTCTTCGGACTGGTGAAGATACCTCGGTGTGCTCTTGAATCTTGTTGTCCGCAGGTGCGTTTTGGATTATGTCTTGTGCTTCCTCCCTAATAATGACGTTTCTGTTGACAGCCTTAAGTAGTTTTCGTCAGTTTGCCAAATTTCATCCAGCCGTTTTTTCTCGGCCTGGCTCTACGAGAATAGCGTGGGGTAAGTTTTCTTAGATGATGAGAGCGATATTTGTTTGATTTATGTCTTCCCAAGAGCTTTTAATTGGCGACAACATTTTTCAGCCGCTTCAAGCGTACTACGTAAATCACTTGTGCGCATAGTACATACAGGAACCTTTCGTAACTGGTCATAAAAAGGGAGTTTTATAGTATTTAGGTTTCCAAAGTGACGGTTGATTATGCCCACAGCTCCTAAATAATTGGCAGAGGTGACCGATAAACCTTCGATGGCGGCATGAGCACGTCCTTTTAAGCATCCAAGTAGATAGTGATACTTTTGCACTTAAAATATATTTTGTCTGTGGACCGCATCGCGAAAGAAATCCCAGAATTCATTAAAGCGCAATGGATCACCTGCATAAATTGGCAGCTGTTGCGTTGGTAAAGCAAGTCCGGGTGTTGCTGGCGGGTTGGTCGTATCGTATTTCTGGACGTTGGCGCTGGCGTTGATTGTGTTGAATGGCGGCCTATGTTATTTATCGTGGTTTTATGCTGGTTCTTCTCCCTGGCTAGTATCACGTTTGATACCACTTCGATTTTCGTCATACTCCCGTAGTTGTTGATTGACTTCGTCGAGATTTTCTCGAGGTTCCTGCAGTTTCTCTTGGCTTCGGAGCCGTACTTCCAGGAAGTTCCCTTCACTTCATGTCATTTCTTCGTACAGTTCTTCTTCACCCTTGGCGCGATTAGGGGGATGTTTGAATCAGCTGCGCCCATTCGTCATTTTTCTTACTGATCAGGTCGGCGATCCTGGAGATGCGGGCGATATGGTGTTTCAGCTCCGTCCGCAGCTCATGAAGTGATTCGACATCGCCGATCGGCAGCTTCTTGTAGCCTGGAATACGGACGAGTCTAGCCCGTGTTGGGGCCAGTGGTTGAGGACAGGTCCCGACATCACCTCAGAGGTGATTGGCTTCATCTCGGGCACCAGACGTGGCGATTTTCGGGAAAGAAGGCCTGGGCTGAGCAGGGAGGAAGGCCTGGTGGAGGGACGCCGACGAGAGATAAGGAAGAACGTTTATTGAGACAAAGGCGCTGCTTATATAGTGACAATAACGTGCATGTTATAATCAGAATTAAAGCGACAACAATGTTTAATTTGACGTAGATGTGCAACATAGTCGCAATAGGGGCAGAATAAGCGCTTTCATTGGTAACAATATTTCACTTCTTTTCTTTTCTTTGAATTAAACATTTCTTTGAATAACATTTCTTTGAATTAAATTGGTAACAATAGATACATCCAAACATTTGCAATCGACTAGGCTATCATTACAATAGCATCCATTTGGCGACGCTTATAGGTAAACAATTTAAAGGTGAATCACAGAACTGGTTCGAGATTGCGACATAATCATTCCCAGCGAATCCTGCGCGGTGACCGCGAAACTTAACAAGGTGCGCTTGTTCTCTCAAAGCTCTTTTTGAGAATTTCCTCATCTCAGGTGTTCCAGGCGAGATCCAGTAGGTGAGAGGTAAACGACACTGCGAAAGGCACATCAACTTTCGACCGGGTAGGAGGAGATTATCGCCTCCCTCCTCAGCGTTAGACGACATGATGCGTTGTCGGGTCAAAGGACACCTACTGTTTGCTAGGGCACCTCATCGTTCAGCTCTGTGAGCGTCATTGCTAGTGTTCCGTCCGTTACAATGCTAAACGTGTTTCATGTCTCGTATGATGAACAGCACCTGATGTGGATGTTATCGAAACAATCTTCGATCGACAAATTCACGACAGCCGCAAAGTCAAGACAGTATGACTAAGGCTTCGAATGCTCTCACAGCACACTTCGACAAAAGCTAACCAACAACATCGGCATCAAGATAACCAATAACTGTCGATGGGAACGACAGAATTAAGTGACACTATAAAAGCCACGCCACCGTTCAATCGGGGACCGGGAGGAATAATTCGACGTTGTTCTCCGCGCGACGTTCACGCTTTTGCAGGGCAACAGATGTTTTAAGGGTTATCCATTCGTCTATAAGTTCTAAAAGTACGGAAAATAATACCAATGAAAGGAATTGATCGATTGTAAACGAAAGAATTGTCTACAAGCAGCGTTGTCGCCGAATGTCAGTTACCAACGTTGCTGTCGCGAACCTTGCGAAATAAATAAAATGGAGAAAAGAAAGGAAAGGAACAAGGGAAAAATGCCGTGAAAGCAAAAAACGGCTATGTTGTGAAAATCCGGCGGAAAGTGAGCATCCGCGCACTCCCTGGTGCACGTGATGCCCATGTGGGCTGTCACGTCAATCGGCGAAAGAGACGAAATAAAATTCCAGCGAAACGAATAGAAAGATTTCGCTGGGATTTTGTGGGAAAGGAAACATGGAATCCCCACACTGTTGTGAGAGGACTCTATATCTCCTCCCATTCTTGTCATTCTTTCTAAATGTACTTAAGTTTCTGTGCCGTATCTTAGTCTCCTTTTCTGTACTGTTGCAAAGCCCGCGACCCCCCTTGCTGCCACCTATACATTTCGTCGCGTTTCTCCGCGACACAGGCCCTTTATCTCATCGCCGAGCACTCTCCCTTTCTACCGAAGACCTGCATCTCCGTTCACAGAAACACTTCGGTACAGGCGTTCGTTTCAATTCCCAAGGGATGAGAAACCACGCTTGTCTCCAGACGATTTTCATGCATAAAAGCGGGCATCGAAGGGACTGAAGGAAACGGGGCGAGTGGACGAATCAGGGATCTGTCAAATCGACTCCGCGGCTCAGCGGACCAGAAATCGCCGCTTCCGAGCAATCGCTCCAAAGAGAATTTCTCCCGCGGGCGCCAACGCTCAATAGCGGCCATCAGCAATGGGGCTAAAAGGCTCACCATAGCCCCACGTCTGGCGCATCGACATCCCACGCCGAAACCTCACCCTCTTCATTCGTTTCACTCACTCTGTATTATCCAGTGAACGCTCCCTGCAACCCAAACGGCATCATTCACCCAAGGAGAAATTTCCACTACAGTCGCAGTTGCAACAAGCTTTAAAATCTCATTGTGAACGCAGCACCATTTTTGAACAATGAAAGCAAATTCTGTCCCCAGTTTACATTCGCAACTATATGAAAAAGGTCGAGTGGTGCGAAACTTTTTGGAACGAAGCATTGTGGTACCGAGTCGTGCAGAGCGGAGCGTTGTTGAGTCCTCTGGTTTGGAGCTCATGTTGAAGCGAGCGCCATATATGGGAACGTTGTAGAACCCCGTCCCCAATAACTTCCCAGCAGTCGATTATATGCAGATCGAGTCAGAACAAAGAATGTTCAATGAGAATAGAGTTATGATATATCTCTCTGAGTAAACTTTGAAAGATAAGAGAGTCGAGATCTCGTTCTCATCGGTCAATCGCTTTCCCATGCATCTATTCGCATGTTTCTTCTTGAACAAGCAAAACATTGCGTTTATTCGCACCGTTAACTTCTAAGCGCTTATTATAAACACAAGACGCTTTTGTCTTCTTTAAATCGGAGTAATTTAAGTAATCCTACAATAACTCTATGAAATAGTCATTTGTCGAAAAGCTTTTTTATATTTTCGCTGCAAATGTTTTTATTTCAAATACGACGCAAAGAGAACTCGTCATATCAAAACAACATCTTTACTGAAGGAAGTATAGTGGAAAATCCAACAAAAAGAGGGTTCCGAAATGTTCTCGTTTGAATGTTTTGTGTTAAACTGCTCAGAACGTTTCATTCTATGAATATTTGAATACCGATATAAAGGTAATCCACTTCGTATATAAGAGCTTTTGGAAACGGATAAAACTATTCTTCTATTCCTCCCCACTTAGTGGAGTTACCGTCAGTCTGGGACATTTGGGGCTGAGCAGGTGAGATGGCTCCAACGTGACTCTACGTTTGCCCGCTCGTAACCGCTACAAATCGACTCTGCTTCACCATTCAGATAGTTTCGAATTATGACCAATCTCTGTTCGTCATCTGTGAAAGTGACTCATTGTTGAACTATTAATCTTTGAAAGAATATTGCTGTTAATTTTGACAGTGGTATTGTAGCGATAATTTGCGTTATGTGTGGCGAACGGCTCGATGGCCGTTGAGCTGTTAGCCCTGTGGTTTTGATGAATGAATGATTTATTAAGACTTAGTCGCACTTTTATGCAGTTCAGTCAAAGACGAATGTTTTCTAAAGAGAATTCAATTTATGACGGAAAGCTAAGCAAGAAATATTTCTAAGAGAAAGCGATTTGAGAAAGCAAATACTGTATGAAGGGTTTTTAGATGTTATCTATGATTATTCTGCCAACGTTAGCCGATGACGGCACTTTTCAATGCGCCGAAAATTTGCTTCTTCCGTGCAGTATGCATTTAAAATGCTGCTGTTTTTTTTCATTCTTAGACAGTCGGGAAACGATTCGCGCATAAAAGCTGTCGAAGTGAGCGCTGCGAGCAGCGCGGCTTCGCTGCGAACAAAAATAAAACAAAAAAAAAAATAGTGTGAATGACTCCATCGCGAAGGATGCTCCCACGAAGGAGCGTGAGCAAAAACATCTTGGGCAACAAACTCAAAATGGTCCCAAATGATGGGAAAATAAGCATCAGAGGATGCGGAGGGAGCTTCGCTCCCAGACGTCCATTCCCGTCAGGCGATAGATGGTCCGATAAACTACCGCATAAAAACAGGAGCGCGAAGAAAGCGAGGTCTTCTCCCGAACCGCTTGACTGATTCTCGTGTATGATGCGTCGAGCCGATTGCGCCCGAACGCCCCAAGCGCACCACTGAACCATGAAATGGCTAACTCACTTCCACAGAAGTCGACTCACTTAGCCCTTCAGTCCCCCCGCCCTATTGCTGAACGTGCGCAGTTAGTTACGCGAGCCAACGACCTATTGAAATTCACAGTCGACGAAAGCCAACTCGCAACAGTTCAAATCGACTCAGTGCTACGCCACAGCGAACAATTGACACTATACGACGCCAAATCGAAGTGCGACTTCGCCATATCCAATCCCTGTACAACGATGGATTTAAGTAATTCGATCTTTGGGACCAAAGGATACATCGGGTCAGATTCAAGCCGAGCACACCGCATTCTAAGCAGCCAGTAGCGATCCAAATGGCCTCATGGCGACAATACAGAACATCCAGACAATCATCGAAAATCTGCAGTTCTTTTGGGAGGACCTCGGGGATATACGACACCACCTCAGCAATGGACCCGCTCCTGCAACAGCATCAACCGCCACTGCTACCACGGCCCCACAATACAACCAGGAACACTGAACTCATCATCATCATCTCTACGCCTCCCGTAAATCGAATTACCTGTTTTCAACGAGAACCCTGGCGAGTGACTTGGATTTTGGGATTTGTTTTCGGCGACAATCGACAATCAGCCTAATTTTCAGGCGCTGAAAAGCTAGAAAACCAGACATCGTTTTCCACAGTTGTTCGAAAACGGCCCCAGATGTTATATCGCATTGTTATTATTGGTGCCGCGCTCCATGTCAGCATTCCAATTTACACATTAACTGCTGCCTAGCTACTGCCAGTTATATCCACTGTCGGTAAAATGTCCTTTGTACCGCATTGAAACCAAGCATTCTATCGAAATAGACATCAAGGATCTTAATTACTTTTAACACCCAGCCGATAAGTTGTGTGAACTAAGATAACCTTGTAAGCTGATCCTTGCTCATTATGCCAACAGGCATTTGCCTTCAAACTTATTATATACTTCCAAATCAAAATTAATTGCTGAGGCATTTCCAAATTATTAAGGCAGACAAATTTAAGCAAGGTGCTTCGAACGTTAATACAGTCTTGCTTTGATAACGATACAGAGAAAATCTTTTATAAATTCAATAAGAAATTTTGGTAATCTCTAAATCCATCTGCGATCACCACTATTTTTTTAAAAACATATATCATTCTTGCTGAGAAAATCTGATATTTATTGGCCTTTTTTTTTCTGATCTTCACCGCTTTGTATTTTGTGAGTGACTGCTTTATTGTGCTCATTTCGATTTACATTTTCAATTACTCGACTATAGAAGTGTCACCGGAGTTTAACTAACTAATTGACATGTCGCTATAATATGTGTTGGTATCTTATTATTCCTATTATTTACATTTACGTCGTGTGTTATACGTATTATATCCCTATGCTGTTATTCACATTGTTGTTTCGAAGCCATAAATTCTTCTACTAGACAATTAGTGCAAAACTACTATTTACATCTGCAGCCGTTGATGCTCAGAGAACATCAGTGAAGCGATAATTAAGTACGAGTTCGAACAACGGAAGAAAATAATCAAAGATCGGTTAATATGCATCTCCCCCCCCCCCCCCCCCCCTTCTCATTCTTCTTTTCCTGCAACGTTCATCTTGACGGCGATTTTATTGTGTGCATCCTACGCCCTAAGGCTTTTCGCCTTTTTTTGACACTCTGCCCGATGATGCACCATCCTTGCCTTTTTCGAAGTGATCATAATAGATAGCGCTAGGAGCTTGAATTTTTTAATTCCAAACCTTGTGTTTCAAATCCGGTTTAATTTAAGCTGAGTGCAGTATCATTGAGGATATTTTCTCGACAGGCGTTTTCTTCCTTCTTTATTCATTTTCATTCACTTCCCATCTTTTCCCAATTAGATATTACAGGCTCTCTGAATCAAAGTTGCTTTGAAATGAAGAAGGTGACATTGTCAATTGCATTCTCATCAATCACGGCGTGATTACAGTGCTGAAACGTGAATTTCGGTTACATTCAATTCTCGCCATAGCTGCATCTCAGAGTGCGCTTTGTGGCCAAAAGTTTGCATAAGCTTGCCTCCTTCGTATGTGCCATTGATGTAATTTGTTCGATATTCGACATAACCGATAGTCAGAGTGATGAATAAATATGACGATAGCTGCGCGCAGTTTTGTTTTTCAAATTCTGTAAATTTGCTGCTGAATTGTTGCAAGATGTATAAGAGATCAACTGCTCATTTTTCTGTGCTTTTCAGTAGTCGATGGTTGTAGTACTTTTCAGAGTTTCCTACAGTTTCATTTCTGGGCAGTAGTATGACACAGCTTAACACCTCCTTATTCGATGTTGTTGCAAAGCATTAATGAGTTCTTTTATTTGTAGCCAGTTCTGTACATGAACAATTAGAGTTGCATTGCAGTATCCTCATAATTTATGCATCACTAAATGTTTTTCTTTAATTGAGCTGTTATGGTTGTTATTGCACTTGCTCTCCTCATCCTCAGCTAACATCAGTCGATATTTTCATGCTTAAATATTTAAGTACTTGTCTGTTGCTTTGTTACTGGTTGACGATTGTAATAAAAAAATATTGGAAACCTGCACATTATGTGGTTTTCGATATTTCCAGCAAAGAGACGACTATGAAAGAACTCTACAATGTGAGCCATAAGTGTTTCCTTCGAAGCAGTTAAACGCGTGGAAAGCTACCGCATAGGCATTTCTCAGAACACAATGAGCTCCTCAACGAATGAGTGTTTTTGAGCTTCTTCTGAGCATTTTCGACGTTCTCAGATTTCGAAACTCAAGTGATGAGATTCAGCAGTGAGGTTTTAAAGGGTGAGTACACTGAGACGAAGTTAAAAGTTTTAAATGAGTGGTCATTTCCGTTAGTTCGATATCCGAGAAGAAGATGGTGGACTTTCATGCGATAGAGACGTTCTAGAAGTAGAGTCGAGTCAATGGCTCCAGCAAAGTCCAGCAAAGTATGGTAGAAAATGAGACAGCAGATGACCCAAGTTCTATAATAACTCATAATCCCAAGTAGTAAAGTTGCCTGAAGTGACCGGTCACACTACAGAGCAAAGCAACTATGAGTCTCGACGTAATGCTTCACGTACTCTTAGATAACCGCTTTCCTTTATGAAGAAAACTCTCTGAGACATTAATCTCTAAACTAGGATCCCAAAAGCTTTCAAAACTTTTACCGACGATAGAAGGACATGTAATCAACATTTGGGAGAAAAATAACAGAGGAACCTATTATTAAGCAGCTTAGTAACTTTCTGAATCATCCAGAGTAGCCGCACTATTCAAGTGGAACATTTTCCCAGTTTCCTCACAAACGAATCTGAATTTTTCCTTGTTATGTAATCAAAGATTAGTTCGCTGTTGTTTTGTCAATGGTGTACTCTCTGCAGCACAATCTTATTCAGAAAAAAAAATTGAGGAACAACTTATAAGAATATTTCAGGAAAACGGTTAATTGTCTGCTTGAGCTTCGTCGATAGCCGAACAAGAGAAAATGGAATTAATAACTGCTGTTTGCCATTTCGTAGCAGATAAACATTTGCTAAGTTTTCGATCAAAATTTCCTACTTGGTGTATCTATCACTCAATTAAGCTTTTTCATTCATTCCTCTAATCAGAAAGGTGGGAGAGAAGAGAGGCTGAGGCGGACGAATAGAAAGCGACTACTTGGAGGCACGGTAGTTCTGATTATACAGATGACGAAGTGATATCGGAGGCTGTTCTGATTCTGATTTAAAACGTAAATTTCGCATGATAGCCTGACGTGAACTGCACATTTTTTATAAGTTGTGGTCATATCTCCCGTGGTTGAAGAGTTGAGTGCAACACATGATCAGATCGACATATGTGAATAATATGACCATGACAACAATGTCTTTTTACGTAGCATGTGGAATAAACTTGCGCTCTTTTGAACTCGAGCAACGCACTAAAGTACGATTATGTAATACGATTTTTGCGCAAAGAGTTATATTGGTGGAAAAGATTATTGAGAGAGACGAAAAAATATATTGTGGAGGCTTGAAGATGGAAGCCACAATAGAATAATAACCGGGTTATTTAATGTGATGTAAAGGCAAAATTCGCTCATATGCACGTACCAATTTTTAGCAAAAATATTTGAATGAGACAATTTGGGATAAATTTTCCAAAAATATTTCCGAAACCTCATCATGCAAATTATGAAAAATTCGCTTTTTGTAAAACGTTGGAAACATTTTCGGCTCTGATTGAAAAAGAAATACAGTATACAAAAATGCAAAGGTGAGAAATTAGCAGAATTCTAAAGCGCAAGTTTTTGCCAGTAAATGAAAACAAGGGGCCATTGAATATCCAATTCTCGGCGCCTCGACAGCTGAGCGCTTTGCGACAGCTGTAGTGAAAACACTACTTCAAAGATACACTTTCTTCGGTTAGGTTGTTGTCAAATTTACAATGTCATCGAGCGCCCATAGCAAACAACATGATAATTAATATTGGTATACTTCATGAGACTGTCCATATTCTAAGGAATTCTGCCTCTAACACCTCTTAGTTCCAAGCGTATTACGCAGACCAGGTGAAAGCACAAAGGCTCAGCATGATTCATGTGCTCGTTGTATGCGTGCGTGAGAAAAATGTGGTATCTGCTGGCTTACGAAAGCGTCAACGCAGTGAAACGTTTGAATCATTCTCAACGTTAGATAGCTGTACGATATTCCTGTCGACGAATGTTTTCGTTCTTCTTGTCTTTGTGCGAATTAGCTTCGAGATTTTCAATCTTGGCTGCCGGAAATGATTTGTGCTAGAAGGACCCCTTGAATCATACCGATTTTTTTCAAAGATATAGCGTCATCTGAGATAGAACATTTGACTTATATAAGACAGCTCACGTTTTATCACTATTTTTTGTAGGTATGTTGATGATTTACTGATATATAATACTGATAAGTTTTATAGTATTGTTAAATTAATTTACGGAGACTCCTTGCAGATTGGTGTTACATATACAGGTAACACAGCTAATTTTCTGGACTTAAGCCTATTCGTTACCTGCAATGGTGTCATGTCAAATTTATGATAAGACGGATCACTTTAATTTTGCAGTGAATAAATATACTCAGTTGGACAGTAATATCCCAACGTTCATACACAAAAGCGTTATAGTTTCTCAGTTCTTTAGATTTAGCAAATTATGCTCATTTAAAACAGATTTTATTAATAAATGTAAAGGACTGCTTAAAAATGAGGAAAAAAGTTTCACTGTTGTGTTAATGGAAAAATATCTATTTAATGTGTTGATTAGTAAAACAGAATTAGTGTATGAGTTCATCTATCCTAACAGACAAAGTACTAAAAGTTTAGTCAATGAGATTTTTATATAGTTCAGTACCTTTTGCATTCTACCATGTTAACTAAAGGGAACATCTATCCATGTATTATCTGCATATGATTGATGTATACAACAGTTTATAGAATAATGGTTCCTGAAATTAGATTAGCAACTATGTAGTAGTGCATTTGCATATTATACACACGCAGTACCTTAAACTTTTATTGATTTTATTTGATATTTTGTCATGGGATGTTTCAGCTTAGTTCGAGTAATTTATTAAAAGGCTCATAGTAGTATTTCTTCGTCAATATTTTCTAGCGAATCTCGAATGCTATTTGCCTCGAGTCGAAAGATTCAATAGGTGGCATAGAGCACATGAATACTGATCTATTCGAGACACTAACCTAAGGGCGATGACCTCAACATCGACGTTTACGCTTACCGATCACTTATCACTATAAGTATTGTTTTTGCTTACGCTACATTGCATTATTATTCGACTCTAGGATTTTTTATTTTGGTATTGTTTGCTTATAATTTTTTGAATACACTTTTTCTCCTGAACACATTTTGAACATACTACAGCGGTTATACTTAATTTATACTTCAACATTCTTAGATTTTGATTCTTCTTTACTATCAGTGTTTCTATGGTTTATAATTTTTCACTTTTATAATTTAGTATAATCTCCTATACGATTTTTCTGCATATTACATGGCACATTTTCAATTCAAATTTCTTCTGTTAGGGGTGTTTCAATACATTGCCTTTGGTTCCCATTTTTTAACATCTTATATTGACTTTTGATAATAAGCATATTTCATTCATACCAATACATGTTAAAATTGAGTCTCATATAATATTCTAGCTTGTATGGTAGTTATGTCTTAGTAACTAGGAAAGTATATATACGTAAAAGTTTGTTGGTAGTGATGGTTCCATTAATCGCCTGTGTCATGCTGCCTTTCCCCACGCTTGCCTTTAATATCATATAATTGCTCGTCGCATATAGCTCTTTTTTGGGTCTTCGAATAAAACTTTTTGTAGTGCTAAAGAAATGGAAAGCATCAGTAAAAAAAAAAAAGCGGACTATGGCGATGAGGTAGATTCTACAGTTTGTGATTTTGTATTTATTATGTATCCTTAATATACATTTTATCTACTGATTTTTCTATTTCTTTTCCTTTCCATCCCTTTCTTCGCGCGCAATTAAGTTGTCTATGCAATTTCTCGTACTGATAGTGTTATGCGTATCGTTCTGACGAAGGCCCGCACATAACCCAGGTGCACAAGTCAACGGCTATTGGTAGAAATATGGTCACCTTTTATTCTCATAGGTGTTTTATCTAGGTCTCACTCCTACATTGTTAGCGTCTAGTATTTTAACAGTGGTCTATTGCTCCTATCTTTGCACTTGCCAAATGTTTCTTTTTAATATATATTCTCTTTATATATATATATATATCTATATCTATATATATATATATATATATATATATATATATATATATATATATATATATATATATATATATATATATATATATATATATATAATTTACTCTCTGTTGTTATATGTTATTTAGTTATTCCGGTAATCATTTTTAGGCACTAGCTTAACGTCTCACCTGCTGCTTATTTTAATAACATCTTATGTAAGCTATATTTAATCCGACAGGTTTTGCTTAAGCAATTATAATTATCACTAATATCGTTATGTACATTTTTATATGATTCCCAACCAGAGATTACTCAGCAACCCTTAAGGCCTTCATAGGCATTGTTTTTAAGATTATAACGTCTAACTGAGCACATATATATTTTTTGAGTTTACCCGTTTAAAAGTTTAAATATTTTACAAAAGGCTGATTGAGTTTCTTATACTTTGTTCCTTTTCTTTTATAAAAAACGTCAAAAAATTATACGCTTAACCTGTTGAGCGTGCTACTGACATGATCATATTTCCTCCATTCTAGCAGCCTTCAAATCTCCACAGTGGATTGTTTTCCGGATGATGGAGATACGCTTTTGACAACGGACATTGCAGGAGGAAAAAAATATTAGCAGCCTCGATGCAACCAAGCCTTCAACAGACAATTTTGGAACATTTAAGCTAAGGGTGCAACAGTTTACAGTAACCTGGTAAAGCATTTATCTAGTGAAACAATAACATTCCGTTAAGTTGTTGATTAGCTCGGGTGTACGATTACTCCCAACTTTTGAGATGTTGAATTTGCTGTTTAATTTCTTTCGATATTTCGCATCTGTGGTGGGTAAAGCGGCTCTTACTTCAAGTGGAAAGCCGCATAGAGAATAGTAACCGCTGAAAACTTAGATGATCATTTTCTTGCATGGCGTATCCACTACGAGTGAACGCTTTTAATTTCAATCATTGGTGTTGTGGAGATGGAGTACAGTTATGATCATTCACACCAAAATGCACGCTGAATTATGAGCTTATTTCAGTCAGTATGACGAATCCTCTGAAACTTTTGGACAATATATGAAAAGATGAGACAGCAGATGATCAGGAAAAAAGCGAACGGAGCAACCGATATAGCCGGCTCCCACCTGCTTCCATCCCCCTCCCCTATGACCACGCACCCATCGCTATTGCACTCCTATTAGAATTTTTTCTGGCTACATCGTCGTGCAAACATCAGTGTTTGCCATCAACAAAGAAGATACGCTCGTTTACAACTTATTCCTTTATATGCCATTTTCCTCATAGATAATGCCAATAAAGACCGAATTTGATACGCATGGAAATCGGAAGTGTGTCTTACTATGATACCTTCAAATCATGCAGAGCCTTCTCAAATGGAAATGCGGAGCAACATCAAAGTATGTTTTGGAAGAAAAATTTGACTTAGTTAGGCAATAATTTTTCGTTCGAATAATGTTCTAAACGATTTATTCTGGTCCTAGCTTAGCTCCACTGGCACATTTCTAACATTTCAATTTTCAGACGCAACGCTCATTTCAAACATGGCCATCGAGTGTCGCGATACTCACAAGTATCACTCAGCTTTTAGAAATTTGATAGCAAATTTAGAATGCATTGAGTCAAACGTTGTAAGTGCAAAAAGAATACGCATGAGTATAAAGACATTTAGGTGACTATGCGAATAGAAACAGCACAAAAACGCGTCGGCCTAGCGGCTTCTAAGAGGGAGAAGGCACCGGAAACATGGCGCCGCTCTCCTCATGAGGGTAGCATCATTCAAAACGGATTCGTCATGAAGCTATGATGTTGATGAAAGTAGAACCCAGGACCCTATCAAAAGAGATAGCAATAAGCTTATATAGAGTCGTTCTCTAGTGTGTTACTAAGTTGCAAGGAGTGTTTGCTTGCGTTGAAGCAATATCGTTTGTTCGAAGAGTGTTGCTTGTCCCGTGCGGAAGAATTTCCTTGATTACTTAACGAAAGAGGCCGTAGTGAGTTTACTATCTATGTTGTAATGGTTGTCCGAAATTGAGTAATGAACTGCTTAGACTAGGTTAAACCACCAACGCTTGCCCTGGTCGCTGCTCCAGTCATTTAAGGGCGCGGAATTTTATAATTATTGCTGAAGACGTCGGCTCAGATGAAATGTAGGCTTCTTGTTCAGTGCGACTTATGTCGCAGATTATCGTCATAATCCTTTGAAATGAGAAGTCTTTTGGTTGATAGAATTTGTCTTGTTGTGTCGTGCTAGGAATCGTAAATGAGCTTGCAAGCCTACCATTACAGTGTTGAACCGACATACCTGCTTGCAAAACTATTGCTGTTTTCTGTTAATTCGTAATTGGATGTTGCTGTGTTTGCTAATTCGTAATTCGATTGCGAACGTATCGTTCGGCGCGCACTGTGCACTAATAAAATGGAGGAGGTTTAATTACCCAAGTTTGAGATTTGGGCAAGGAGAACGTTTGAGAGAAGCGAGACGGAAGCAGTTGTTCGAGTGAGCAGAATTGTAGAAGAAGTCGTCGACTCAACGGAGCTGCGACGATCGAATAAGCGAACAGGCCAGTTGAGTTTTACGACCTGCAATAATATATATTGGCTACCGGTCGTCGGCAGTCAATACATCTAGTGTTTTTCAAACAATGAAAGCAGAACGCCGAATCATTTTAGGGCAGGGAAGCTGTTGTCGATTCTTTTGTCATAGGTTGACTTGATATCAGTTTGAAGAGTGACATCGCTGAATGATGGCATAAAAAAGCCTTCATATGCTACTGCAACAATGTGTGAAATGTTGACCATGAAAAATATATCTGGTATGAAACTAGCCGTCCCTCAGGCATGAGACACCAACGCAATTCAACGACCTCAAGCGCCGACCAAAAACAGCACCTCACCAAAAACTCATTATGCGCTACACAAGCTGACCTTATGAAAACCCAGTGTGGTGGTGTTGTGTTCATGAGTTCGTATGTGCGTCTGTTTGTTTGTCTGTCTACTAGCATCAACTCAGCAACGACCGTACCTAAATCCGCAAAATTAGGTGAATATGACGCATATCGTAAAATGACCTCCTACACAACGGTTAACTTTGACCCATCTGTTCTAAACGAATTCGCAGATGACTGTAGTTGATGAAAATTTCGCGTTCGGCCGACTTTTCGTTAAACATTGGTGGGGTATAAGATTCTGGGCAGGCGATTGAATAAGCTGAAATACAGAAAAGCATTGTTCCATATATTTCATTTTTTTTACACCTTGTGAGCACGTTGATCCATTTGATCTTGTTGAAAAAGCGTGCATCGTGCCACCTTTTATAGTATCCTTCAGCCGCTTTCGACAGTCCCCGAGTGCCGCTGTCTAGTGTCGCAAGTTTCAGCAACGAGTTCACAAAGTTCTTTACCGACGTTTCATGCGCCTTCTGCAAATTTACGCAGCTGTTGCTTTCGTAGCGAATTTATCCACAGCATGTCATTTTCCAGTCATACAACAGTGAGGCTCGGTTCGTATGAGTGGGGGCAATCGCTCCACAACTTTTTATTCAAAATAGGATGAAGCTACCGCATCGAAAGAAGCCATCCCTCGAAGGACGCGCAACTATTCAAATACCCTGCGAATATTTTTGAACTAGCAATAGGAATTCGATTGCAAATGCTCCCGCTCGCATGCGATGGTGGTTTAAATACTTGCATACAGTTGGTCCAATCGCTTCAAAGCGCGAAGATTTTGGACAGGTCGAAAACTTTGAAGGAAGACCGAGAATGAGGTGCATTTTGGAGCTTTCTTGCTAGATCAGTCCGCTTTGTAATCTTCCTCCCGTACGATCGTTCACAACAGATCCGTTGCTTCAGTTAGAGCCTTTGCAGAACGCGAATTGAACGTGTTTAAAACGAAGTGAGTTAAGTGTATCTAGCTGCGTCGTTTTAACGATCAAACTGAAAGTTGGTGTAGAAGGCACTCTATGGTAAAATCCGCCAAAGTTCATGTACCACCTGCAGTGGTCCTTAAGCTGAAACCATCAAAAAGCAAGTATAAATACAGACCTGCATATGCATATACACACGCGCACACGCGTACTCACATATTTCAACGCAACAATGCACATACGTTAGCATGAGCATAGAGTCTCATACGCCGACGTCCGCAAGCAGAAATGCATCACAATTCTACAATTTATCATAAACTTGAACTTTCAAAAATCCATAAAACCTGGAAGAGCATTCCCCAGAAAGAGGACTGCGTACAGTGGACATGAATATTCTAAATAACTTGGACTGTTTGACGTGAATATGCGTAGTGGATACGTGTACAGCATACGGTAATTCTGAATCCTTCAAATTCGATAGAATGCTTCCAGAAAAGTGGTGAAAGAAAACAGCTGGCTTGGTGGACAGCAAACGTCAAAATAGATTCATGTTTGAAAAGAGGCGTGGATAAATAGTGATAAATCAAGGTAGCTTAACATATGCTATGCTATCCAATCAGTGCATCGGGATCTAGCGTGTTCCAACACGCCGTTTCATTTTATTCCTGAATTCCTCCTCTTTTTTTCCTCGTTATGCAACTCTAGCATTCACTCGGTGGTTTCCATTGTTCTCTGAAATAAGTCAAACGTTCTTAAACCATTCCTAACTTTCTTTATTCGAACTAGCGCATGATACATTGTCCACTATCACACTTTTCCACATCTTACGCGAAGTTTTTAGCAAGAAACCGGATCAAAATTCGTCCATCTGGGGTTGAGATATGACGCAGGAGACCTCATGGATGCGCACAACAACGCACGCGAGGCACCGGAACGCGCGCGCATCTTTCTCACAGGCCACATGCCTCATGAGGTCACGCGAACGCAGTAGGCGAAGCAATACACAACAGACTCGCGCCTTCGGCACTCGGAAAGATAGAAGGCGAGAAAATGTATAACAGGTTCGCGCCTTCGGCGCTCGGAAAGGCAGCAGGCTAAGAAATGCACAACAGAAGTGAGGATGCGAAAATCTACTGACAGTCTGGGTTTTGTTAAGTATTTATACCGAGTACTGGGGATATCACACCTCTACACAACTACTTCTAGGCTCTGACACACGAGGATGCTTCGGCTTGCCTTTACACCATACATGAACCGTAGGGACTTCGCAACATCCGCACAACACGCAAAGAGGGACATACGTAACGCGCCGTCACCACACCCACACACAACACACGACACACACACGCATCACACATCACCTCACACCTCCCACGCACACAACACCACAAAAGTACACACGCTCAAACCTTCTCAATCACACATGATACACTACACATACACGTCGCACCGAATCGAAAACAATTCATCTCTCCCCCTCTATAGTACACATACAGAAACGCGCGCCCCAAACGTGGTCCGACCCTCATCCTTGCCATTCCACCTCATCTCAATCAACTTCGTTAAAGACTGCGAGATTCCATGCCTGCGAATAAAAGCATATTTCGCTGTCTATACACTTCCATGGGAAAAAGAAACACTCATTTCACGCCACACTTTGCGGCTGTCTCGACAAGTAACAGCACTGGTTGGATAGAGCTGGTCTTTTACTCCCACTTCATAAAATATATGCTTGTGAAACTATAATCATTGAGATTTGAGAAGCGCGAAAAACCTTAAGTATGAAAAATGGCATATACACAAATATATACTCTCATTTCGGCCTTCCTTCGTTTTGATTTTCCTCCATTTTGAGCTTCCCTGATTTGGATCTTCCCCATTTTCAACTTCCTTCCTTTTCATCCTTCTTCATTTGGATCTTCTTTCATTTTTATCTGTCTCCAGCTTGATTTTGCTTCTACTTGATCTTCCTTCCTTTTCATCTTCCGTCATTTTGATCTTCGTTAATTTTGAAAATTCCTCTTTTGATCTTCCCTCTTTTCCACATTGATTCATTTTGATCTTTCTTCATTTTGACCTTCCCTCTTTTTCGTTTCTACTCATTTTGTTAGCTCATCTGATCTCCCTGATATTGACCTTCTGTCATTCTGATCTTTATTCATTCTGATCACCCCTCATTCTGATCTTCGCTGATTATGATCTTCCATGATTTCGATACTCAATGATTTTGATCTTCCCTCATTTTGACCTTGCCTCGTTTTGATCTTCTGTGATTTGGTCTTCCCTCATTCTAATCTTCATTCATTTTGATCCTACTTCACGTTCATTTTCCTTCATTTTGGTCTTGCGTCATTTTGAACTTAAGCCATATGGGTCTTCGCCGATACTGATCATCGTTCATTTTGATTCTCCCTCGTTTTGGCCTTCAGTGACACTGATCCTACCTGATTTTCATCCTCCGTGATTTGAACATCCTGGTTTGGCCTTGTCTTATTTTCATTTTCACTGATTTTGAATTTACGTGATCTTGATATTCAACGATTTTGATCCCCCCTCATTGTGATCTCCGCCACTTTCATCTTCCCTCATTTTGACCTTCATTCATTTCGATCTCCGTGCATTTTGATCTCCGCTTATTTTCGCCTTAACTGATTTTGATCTTCCGTCTTTTCCATTTTCCCTGATTTTGATCTTCCCTTCTTCTCACCTCCTCGATTTTGATCTTCCCCGACTTTGATCTCGGATCATTTTGATCTTCACTCATTTTGAAATTGCATAATTTGATCTTCACATATTTTAAACCTTGAATCCTTTTGAGCTTCTCCGGTTTTTATCTTTTTATTTTGGGTTTAACTGATTTTGATCTTCCGCCACTTCCACGCTCGCTGTTCCCGATCTTCCCTCGTTCTCATCTATTTCATTTTGACCTTCCCCTATTTTGAATTTGGATCACTTTCATCTCGACTCGTTTTGAAATTGCCTCATTTTGATCTTCCCCGATTTTTATCTTCGCTTATTTTGACCTTAAGTGAATTGATGTTCTCTCTTTTCGATCCCCCATTATTTTGATCTCCTCTCGTTTTCGAGTTCCCTCATGTCCACGTTCTCCCGTTCTCATCCCTCCGATTTTGATATTTCCCGATCTTGAGCTTAGCTGATTCCGTCTTTACTCATTTTAACCTGGAATCATTTTCATGATCTCCGATTTTGATCTTCGTTTATTTTGGGTTTAAGTGATTTTGATTTTCCGCCATATCGATTCTCCCTTCATCTTCCATCGCAGGTAGATCAAAATAAAGAAGGATCACAATCAAGCAAGCTGAAGATGCAACCAGATGAAAATGAAGCAGGATCTAAATGAACAAAGATCAAAATGAAAAGAAGTTCAAAATCAGCGGATATGAAAATCGGGGAGATGAGAACGAGGAAGATCAAAATCGAGGAAGATCAAAATCATGGACGATCAAAATCAGAGAGGATCGAAAAGGCGGAAAATCAAAACTGGCTAAGGCTAAATTAACGAAGATCAAAACCGAGGAAAGAATAAAATGGCCCAAGGTCAAAATGGGGAAGACCAAATCAGGGAGGATGCAAAGGCGGAAAATCTAGATCAGTTAAGGCCAAAATAAACGAAGGTCATAATGGGGAATGTCAAAAGGAGGCAAGATCAGGATCGGACAAGGCCAAAATAGACGAAGATCAAAATCGTGGAAAGTCAAAAAGAGGGAAGATCAAAATCAGGAACTATCGAAAAACCGCAAGTTCAAGATCAGTTAAGGCCAAAATACACGAAGATCAAAATTGGGGAAGGTCAAAATGGGGGAAGATCAAAATGAGGGAAGAGGAAGAGGCGAAGAAAAAGATTACTTAAGGCCAAAATACACGAAGACCAAAATCGAGGAAGGTCAACATGGGGGAAGGTCAAAAGGAGGGAAGATCAAGATCAGGGAGGATCGAAAAAACACAAGATCAAAATGAGCTAAGGCCAAAATACACGAAGATCAAAATTGGGGAAGATCAAAATGAGGGAAGATGGAAGAGGCGGACGAAAAAAATTACTTAAGGCAAAAAAACACGAAGATCAAAATCGAGGGAGGTAAAAGTGAGGGAAGATGAAGATCAGGGAGGATCGAAAAAACGCAAGATCAAAATGAGCTAGGGCCAAAATACACGAAGATCAAAATTGGGGAAGGTCAAAATGGGGGAAGATGGAAGAGGCGGAAGACCAAAATTACTTAAGGCCAAAACACAAAAAAATCAAAGTCGGGGAAGGTCAAAATGAGGGAAAATCAAAATCAGGAACTATCCAAAAACCGCAAATTCAAGATCAGTTAAGGCCAAAATACACGAAGATCAAAATTGGGGAAGGTCAAAATGGGGGAAGATCAAAATGAGGGAACATTGAAGAGGCGGAAGAAAAAAATTACTTAAGGCCAAAATACACGAAGACCAAATCGAGGAAGGTGAAGATGGGGGAAGGTCAAAAGGAGGGAAGATCAAAATGAGGGAACATGGAAGAGGCTGAAGAAAAAAATTACTTAAGGAGAAAATACACGAAGATCAAAACTGGGGAAGGTCAAATGGGGGAAGATGGAAGAGGCGGAAGACCAAAATTACTTAAGGCCAAAATACACGAAGATCAAAATCGACGAAGGCCAACATGGGGGAAGGTCAAAAGGAGGGAGATCAAAATCAGGAACTATCGAAAAACCGTAAGTTCAAGATCAGTTAAGGCCAAAATACACGAAGATCAAAACTGGGGAAGGTCAAAATGGGGAAGATCAAAATGAGGGAAGATGGAAGAGGCGGAAGAAAAAGATTACTTAAGGCCAAAATACACGAAGATCAAAATCGAGGAAGGTCAACATGGGGGAAGGTCAAAAGGAGGGAAGATCAAGATGGATAGGCCAAAATAGACGAAGACCAAAATCGAGGAAGGTCAACATGGGGGAAGGTAAAATCGGGGAAGGTAAAAGTGAGGGAAGATCAAGATCAGGTAGGATCGAAAAAACGCAAGATCAAAATGAGCTAAGGCCAAAATACACGAAGATCAAAATTGGGGAACGTCAAAATGGGGGAAGGTCAAAAGGAGGGAAGATCAAGATGGGATAGCCAAAATAGACGAAGACCAAAATCGAGGAAGGTCAACATGGGGGAAGGTAAAAATCGGGGAAGGTCAAAATGAGGGAAAATCAAAATCAGGAACTATCCAAAAACCGCAAGTTCAAGATCAGTTAAGGCTAAAATACACGAAGATCAAAATCGAGGAAGGTCAACATGGGGGAAGGTCAAAAGGAGGGAAGATCAAGATCGGATAAGGCCAAAATACACGAAAGTCAAAATTGGGGAAGGTCAAAATGAGGGAAGAATCAAAATGAGGGAAGATGAAAGAGGCGGAAGAAAAAGATTACTTAAGGCCAGAATACATCAAGACCAAAATCGAGGAAGGTCAACATGGGGAGGTCAAAAGGAGGGAAGATCAAGATCGAATAATGCCAAAATAGACGAAGACCAAAATCGAGGAAGGTCAAGATGGGGAAGGTCAAAAGGAGGGAAGATCAAGATCAGGGAGGATCGAAAAAACACAAGATCAAAATGAGCTAAGGCCAAAATACACGAAGACCAAAATTGGGGAAGATCAAAATGAGGGAAGATGGAAGAGGCGGAAGAAAAAGATTACTTAAGGCCAAAATACACGAAGATCAAAATCGACGAAGGCCAACATGGGGAAAGTCAAAAGGAGGGAAGATCAAATGAGGGAAGATGGAAGAGGCGGAAGAAGAAAATTACTTAAGGCCAATATACCGAAGATCAAGGTCTGGGAAGGTCAAAATGAGGGAAATCAAAATGAGGAACTATCGAAAAACCGCAAGTTCAAGATCAGTTAAGGCCAAAAACACGAAGATCAAAATTGGGGAAGGCCAAAATGGGGAAGATCAAAATGAGGGAAGATGGAAGAGGGGGAAGAAAAAAATCACTTAAGGCAAAAAAACACGAAGATCAAAATCGAGGAAGGTCAAGATGGGGGAAGGTCAAAAGGAGGGAAGATCAAGATCGATAAGGCCAGAATAGACGAAGATCAAAATTGGGGAAGGTCAAAATGGGGGAAAATCAAAATCAGGAACAATCGAAAAACCGCGAGTTCAAGATCAGTTAAGGCCAAAATACACGAAGATCAAAATTGGGGAAGGTCAAAATGGGGAAGATCAAAATGAGGGAAGATGAACGAGGCGGAAGAAAAAGATTACTTAAGGCCAGAATACATGAAGACCAAAATCGAGGAAGGTCAAGATGGGGGAAGGTCAAAAGGAGGGAAGATCAAGATCGGATAAGGCCAAAATAGACGAAGATCAAAATTGGGAGATGGAAGAGGCGGAAGACCAAAATTACTTAACGTCAAAACGCACGAAGATCAAAGTCGGGGAAGGTCAAAATGAGGGAAAATCAAAATGAGAAACTATCGAAAAACCGCAAGTTCAAGATCAGTTAAGGCCAAAAAACCCGAAGATCAAAATTGGGGAAGGCCAAAATGGGGGAGATCAAAATGAGGGAAGATGGAAGAGGGGGAAGAAAAAAAATCACTTAAGGCAAAAAAACACGAAGATCAAAATCGAGGAAGGTCAAGATGGGGGAAGGTCAAAAGGAGGGAAGATCAAGATCGGATAAGGCCAGAATAGACGAAGATCAAAATTGGGGAAGGTCAAAATGGGGGAAAATCAAAATCAGGAACAATCGAAAAACCGCGAGTTCAAGATCATTAAGGCCAAAATACACGAAGATCAAAATTGGGGAAGGTCAAAATGGGGGAAATCAAAATGAGGGAAGATGAAAGAGGCGGAAGAAAAAGATTACTTAAGGCCAGAATACATGAAGACCAAAATCGAGGAAGGTCAAGATGGGGGAAGGTCAAAAGAGGGAAGATCAAGATCGGATAAGCCAAAATAGACGAAGATCAAAATTGGGGAAGATGGAAGAGGCGGAAGACCAAAATTACTTAACGTCAAAACGCACGAAGATCAAAGTCGGGGAAGGTCAAAATGAGGGAAAATCAAAATCAGGAACAATCGAAAAACCGCAAGTTCAAGATCAGTTAAGGCCAAAAAACACGAAGATCAAAATCGAGGAAGGTCAAGATGGGGGAAGGTCAAAAGGAGGGAAGATCAAGATCGGATAAGGCCAGAAAAGACGAAGATCAAAATTGGGGAAGGTCAAAATGGGGGAAGATCAAAATGAGGGAAGATGGAAGAGGCGGAAGAAAAAAATTACTTAAGGCCAAAATACCGAAGATCAAGGTCGGGGAAGGTCAAAATGAGGGAAAGTCAAAATCAGGAGCTATCGAAAAACCGCAAGTTCAAGATCAGTTAAGGTCAAAATACACGAAGATCAAAATTCGGGAAGGTCAAAATGGGGGAAGATCAAATGAGGGAGATGGAAGAGGCGGAAGAAAAAGATTACTTAAGGCCAAAACACACGAAGATCAAAATCGAAGTAGATCAAAATGAGGGAACATGGAAGAGGCGGAAGAAAAAAATTACTTAAGGCAAAGGACACGAAGATCAAAATCGAGGGAGGTAAAAGTGAGGGAAGATGAAATCAGGGAGGATCGAAAAAACGCAAGATCAAAATGAGCCAGGGCCAAAATACACGAAGATCAAAATTGGGAAGGTCAAAATGGGGGAAGATGGAAGAGGCGGAAGACCAAAATTACTTAAGGCCAAAATACAAAAAAATCAAAGTCGGGGAAGGTCAAAATGAGGGAAAATCAAATTAGGAGCTATCGAAAAACCGCAAGTTCAAGATCAGTTAAGGCCAAAATACACGAAGATCAAAAACGAGGAAGGTCAAGATGGGGGAAGGTCAAAAGGAGGGAAGATCAAGATCGGATAAAGCCAAAACAGACGAAGATCAAAATTGGGGAAGGTCAAAAGGAGGGAAGATCAAAATGAGGGAACATGGAAGAGGCTGAAGAAAAAGATTACTTAAGGCCAGAATACATGAAGACCAAAATCGAGGAAGGTCAAGATGGGGGAAGGTCAAAAGGAGGGAAGATCAAGATCGGATAAGGCCAAAATAGACGAGATCAAAATTGGGGAAGGTCAAAATGGGGGAAAATCAAAATCAGGAACAATCGAAAAACCGCGAGTTCAAGATCAGTTAAGGCCAAAAACACGAAGATCAAAATTCGGGAAGGTCAAAATGGGGGAAGATCAAAATGAGGGAAGATGGAAGAGGCGGAAGAAAAAAATTACTTAAGGCCAAAATACCGAAGATCAAGGTCCGGGAAGGTCAAAATGAGGGAAAATCAAAATGAGGAACTATCGAAAAACCGCAAGTTCAAGATCAGTTAAGGCCAAAAACACGAAGATCAAAATTGGGGAAGGCCAAAATGGGGAAGATCAAAATGAGGGAAGATGGAAGAGGGGGAAGAAAAAAATTACTTAAGGCAAAAAAACACGAAGATCAAAATCGAGGAAGGTCAAGATGGGGAAGGTCAAAAGGAGGGAAGATCAAGATCGGATAGGCCCAAATAGACGAGGACCAAATCGAGGAAGGTCAACATGGGGAAGGTAAAAATCGGGGAGGTAAAAGTGAGGGAAGATCAAGATCAGTAGGATCGAAAAAACGCAAGATGAAAATGAGCTAAGGCCAAAATACACGAAGATCAAAATTGGGGAACGTCAAAATGGGGGAAGGTCAAAAGGAGGGAAGATCAAGATGGGATAGGCCAAAATAGACGAAGACCAAAATCGAGGAAGGTCAACATGGGGGAAGGTAAAAATCGGGAAGGTCAAAATGAGGGAAAATCAAAATCAGGAACTATCCAAAAACCGCAAGTTCAAGATCAGTTAAGGCTAAAATACACGAAGATCAAAATCGAGGAAGGTCAACATGGGGGAAGGTCAAAAGGAGGGAAGATCAAGATCGGATAAGGCCAAAATACACGAAAATCAATTGGGGAAGGTCAAAATGAGGGAAGGTCAAAATGAGGGAAGATGAAAGAGGCGGAAGAAAAAGATTACTTAAGCCCAAAATACACGAAGATCAAAATCGACGAAGGCCAACATGGGGGAGGTCAAAAGGAGGGAAGATCAAAATGAGGGAAGATGGAAGAGGCGGAAGAAGAAAATTACTTAAGGCCAAAATACCGAAGATCAAGGTCTGGGAAGGTCAAAATGAGGAAAATCAAAATGAGAACTATCGAAAAACCGCAAGTTCAAGATCAGTTAAGGCCAAAAAACACGAAGATCAAAGTTGGGGAAGGCCAAAATGGGGGAAGATCAAAATGAGGGAAGATGGAAGAGGGGGAAGAAAAAAATTACTTAAGGCAAAAAAACACGAAGATCAAAATCGAGGAAGGTCAAGATGGGGGAAGGTCAAAAGGAGGGAAGATCAAGATCGGATAAGGCCAGAATAGACGAAGATCAAAATTGGGGAAGGTCAAAATGGGGGAAATCAAAATCAGGAACAATCGAAAAAACGCAAGATCACAAATGAGCTAAGGCCAAAATACACGAAGATCAAAATTGGGGAACGTCAAAATGGGGAAGGTCAAAAGGAGGGAAGATCAAGATGGGATAGGCCAAAATAGACGAAGACCAAAATCGAGGAAGGTCAACATGGGGAAGGTAAAAATCGGGGAAGGTCAAAATGAGGGAAAATCAAAATCAGGAACTATCCAAAAACCGCAAGTTCAAGATCAGTTAAGGCTAAAATACACGAAGATCAAAATCGAGGAAGGTCAACATGGGGGAAGGTCAAAAGGAGGGAAGATCAAGATCGGATAAGGCCAAAATACACGAAAATCAAAATTGGGAAGGTCAAAATGAGGGAAGGTCAAAATGAGGGAAGATGAAAGAGGCGGAAGAAAAAGATTACTTAAGGCCAGAATACATCAAGACCAAAATCGAGGAAGGTCAACATGGGGGAAGGTCAAAAGGAGGGAAGATCAAGATCGAATATGCCAAAATAGACGAAGACCAAAATCGAGGAAGGTCAAAATGGGGAAGGTCAAAAGGAGGGAAGATCAAGATCAGGGAGGATCGAAAAAACACAAGATCAAAATGAGCTAAGGCCAAAATACACGAAGATCAAAATTGGGGAAGATCAAAATGAGGGAAGATGGAAGAGGCGGAAGAAAAAGATTACTTAAGGCCAAAATACACGAAGATCAAAATCGACGAAGGCCAACATGGGGAAGGTCAAAAGGAGGGAAGATCAAAATGAGGGAAGATGGAAGAGGCGGAAGAAGAAAAATTACTTAAGGCCAAAATACCGAAGATCAAGGTCTGGGAAGGTCAAAATGAGGGAAAATCAAAATGAGGAACTATCGAAAAACCGCAAGTTCAAGATCCAGTTAAGGCCAAAAAACACGAAGATCAAAGTTGGGAAGGCCAAAATGGGGGAAGATCAAAATGAGGGAAGATGGAAGAGAGGGAAGAAAAAATTACTTAAGGCAAAAAAACATGAAGATCAAAATCGAGGAAGGTCAAGATGGGGGAAGGTCAAAAGGAGGGAAGATCAAGATCGGATAAGGCCAGAATAGACGAAGATCAAAATTGGGGAAGGTCAAAATGGGGGAAAATCAAAATCAGGAACAATCGAAAAACCGCGAGTTCAAGATCAGTTAAGGCCAAAATACACGAAGATCAAAATTCGGGAAGGTCAAAATGGGGGAAGATCAAAATGAGGGAAGATGGAAGAGGCGGAAGAAAAAAATTACTTAAGGCCAAAACACACGAAGATCAAAATCGAAGTAGATCAAAATGAGGGAACATGGAAGAGGCGGAAGAAAAAAATTACTTAAGGCAAAAGACACGAAGATCAAAATCGAGGGAGGTAAAAGTGAGGGAAGATGAAGATCAGGGAGGATCGAAAAAACGCAAGATCAAAATGAGCTAGGGCCAAAATACACGAAGATCAAAATTGGGGAAGGTCAAAATGGGGGAAGATGGAAGAGGCGGAAGACCAAAATTACTTAAGGCCAAAATACAAAAAAATCAAAGTCGGGGAAGGTCAAAATGAGGGAAAATCAAAATTAGGAGCTATCGAAAAACCGCAAGTTCAAGATCAGTTAAGGCCAAAATACACGAAGATCAAAAACGAGGAAGGTCAAGATGGGGAAGGTCAAAAGGAGGGAAGATCAAGATCGGATAAAGCCAAAACAGACGAAGATCAAAATTGGGGAAGGTCAAAAGGAGGGAAGATCAAAATGAGGGAACATGGAAGAGGCTGAAGAAAAAGATTACTTAAGGCCAGAATACATGAAGACCAAAATCGAGGAAGTCAAGATGGGGGAAGGTCAAAAGGAGGGAAGATCAAGATCGAATAATGCCAAAACAGACGAAGATCAAAATTGGGGAAGGTCAAAATGGGGGAAAATCAAAATCAGGAACAATCGAAAAACCGCGAGATCAAGATCAGTTAAGGCCAAAATACACGAAGATCAAAATTCGGAAGGTCAAAATGGGGGAAGATCAAAATGAGGGAAGATGGAAGAGGCGGAAGAAAAAAATAACTTAAGGCCAAAATACCGAAGATCAAGGTCCGGGAAGGTCAAAATGAGGGAAAATCAAAATGAGGAACTATCGAAAAACCGCAAGTTCAAGATCAGTTAAGGCCAAAAAACACGAAGATCAAAATTGGGGAAGGCCAAAATGGGGGAAGATCAAAATGAGGGAAGATGGAAGAGGGGGAAGAAAAAAATTACTTAAGGCAAAAAAACACGAAGATCAAAATCGAGGAAGGTCAAGATGGGGGAAGGTCAAAAGGAGGGAAGATCAAGATCGGATAGGCCCAAATAGACGAGGACCAAAATCGAGGAAGGTCAACATGGGGGAAGGTAAAAATCGGGGAAGGTAAAAGTGAGGGAAGATCAAGATCAGGTAGGATCGAAAAAACGCAAGATCAAAATGAGCTAAGGCCAAAATACACGAAGATCAAAATTGGGGAACGTCAAAATGGGGGAAGGTCAAAAGGAGGGAAGATCAAGATGGGATAGGCCAAAATAGACGAAGACCAAAATCGAGGAAGGTCAACATGGGGGAAGGTAAAAATCGGGGAAGGTCAAAATGAGGGAAAATCAAAATCAGGAACTATCCAAAAACCGCAAGTTCAAGATCAGTTAAGGCTAAAATACACGAAGATCAAAATCGAGGAAGGTCAACATGGGGAAGGTCAAAAGGAGGGAAGATCAAGATCGGATAAGGCCAAAATACACGAAAATCAATTGGGGAAGGTCAAAATGAGGAAGGTCAAAATGAGGGAAGATGAAAGAGGCGGAAGAAAAAGATTACTTAAGGCCAAAATACACGAAGATCAAAATCGACGAAGGCCAACATGGGGGAAGGTCAAAAGGAGGGAAGATCAAAATGAGGGAAGATGGAAGAGGCGGAAGAAGAAAATTACTTAAGGCCAAAATACCGAAGATCAAGGTCTGGGAAGGTCAAAATGAGGGAAAATCAAAATGAGGAACTATCGAAAAACCGCAAGTTCAAGATCAGTTAAGGCCAAAAAACACGAAGATCAAAGTTAGGGAAGGCCAAAATGGGGGAAGATCAAAATGAGGGAAGATGGAAGAGGGGGAAGAAAAAAATTACTTAAGGCAAAAAAACACGAAGATCAAAATCGAGGAAGGTCAAGATGGGGGAAGGTCAAAAAGGGAAGATCAAGATCGGATAAGGCCAGAATAGACGAAGATCAAAATTGGGGAAGGTCAAAATGGGGGAAATCAAAATCAGGAACAATCGAAAAAACGCAAGATCAAAATGAGCTAAGGCCAAAATACACGAAGATCAAAATTGGGGAACGTCAAAATGGGGAAGGTCAAAAGGAGGGAAGATCAAGATGGGATAGGCCAAAATAGACGAAGACCAAAATCGAGGAAGGTCAACATGGGGGAAGGTAAAAATCGGGGAAGTTCAAAATGAGGAAAATCAAAATCAGGAACTATCCAAAAACCGCAAGTTCAAGATCAGTTAAGGCTAAAATACACGAAGATCAAAATCGAGGAAGGTCAACATGGGGGAAGGTCAAAAGGAGGGAAGATCAAGATCGGATAAGGCCAAAATACACGAAAATCAAAATTGGGGAAGGTCAAAATGAGGGAAGGTCAAAATGAGGGAAGATGAAAGAGGCGGAAGAAAAAGATTACTTAAGGCCAGAATACATCAAGACCAAAATCGAGGAAGGTCAACATGGGGGAGGTCAAAAGGAGGGAAGATCAAGATCGAATAATGCCAAAATAGACGAAGATCAAAATTGGGAAGGTCAAAATGGGGGAAAATCAAAATCAGGAACAATCGAAAAAACGCAAGATCAAAATGAGCTAAGGCCAAAATACACGAAGATCAAAAATGGGGAACATCAAAATGGGGGAAGGTCAAAAGGAGGGAAGATCAAGATGGGATAGGCCAAAATAGACGAAGACCAAAATCGAGGAAGGTCAACATGGGGGAAGGTAAAAATCGGGGAAGGTCAAAATGAGGGAAAATCAAAATCAGGAACTATCCAAAAACCGCAAGTTCAAGATCATTTAAGGCTAAAATACACGAAGATCAAAATCGAGGAAGGTCAACATGGGGAAGGTCAAAAGGAGGGAAGATCAAGATCGGATAAGGCCAAAATACACGAAAATCAAAATTGGGGAAGGTCAAAATGAGGGAAGGTCAAAATGAGGGAAGATGAAAGAGGCGGAAGAAAAAGATTACTAAGGCCAGAATACATCAAGACCAAAATCGAGGAAGGTCAACATGGGGGAAGGTCAAAAGGAGGGAAGATCAAGATCGAATAATGCCAAAATAGACGAAGACCAAAATCGAGGAAGGTCAAAATGGGGGAAGGTCAAAAGGAGGGAAGATCAAGATCAGGGAGGATCGAAAAAACACAAGATCAAAATGAGCTAAGGCCAAAATACACGAAGATCAAAATTGGGGAAGATCAAAATGAGGGAAGATGGAAGAGGCGGAAGAAAAAGATTACTTAAGGCCAAAATACACGAAGATCAAAATCGACGAAGGCCAACATGGGGGAAGGTCAAAAGGAGGGAAGATCAAAATGAGGGAAGATGGAAGAGGCGGAAGAAGAAAATTACTTAAGGCCAAAATACCGAAGATCAAGGTCTGGGAAGGTCAAAATGAGGGAAAATCAAAATGAGGAACTATCGAAAAACCGCAAGTTCAAGATCAGTTAAGGCCAAAAAACACGAAGATCAAAGTTGGGGAAGGCCAAAATGGGGGAAGATCAAAATGAGGGAAGATGGAAGAGAGGGAAGAAAAAAATTACTTAAGGCAAAAAAACACGAAGATCAAAATCGAGGAAGTCAAGATGGGGGAAGGTCAAAAGGAGGGAAGATCAAGATCGGATAAGGCCAGAATAGACGAAGATCAAAATTGGGGAAGGTCAAAATGGGGGAAAATCAAAATCAGGAACAATCGAAAAACCGCGAGTTCAAGATCAGTTAAGGCCAAAATACACGAAGATCAAATTCGGGAAGGTCAAAATGGGGAAGATCAAAATGAGGGAAGATGGAAGAGCGGAAGAAAAAAATTACTTAAGGCCAAAATACCGAAGATCAAGGTCGGGGAAGGTCAAAATGAGGGAAAGTCAAAATCAGGAGCTATCGAAAAACCGCAAGTTCAAGATCAGTTAAGGTCAAAATACACGAAGATCAAAATTCGGGAAGGTCAAAATGGGGAAGATCAAAATGAGGGAAGATCAAGATCGGATAAGGCCAAAATACACGAAGATCAAAATTGGGGAAGGTCAAAATGGGGGAAGATCAAAATGAGGGAAGATGAAAGAGGCGGAAGAAAAAGATTACTTAAGGCCAGAATACATGAAGACCAAAATCGAGGAAGGTCAACATGGGGGAAGGTCAAAAGGAGGGAAGATCAAGATCGGATAAGGCCAAAATAGACGAAGATCAAAATTGGGGAAGATGGAAGAGGCGGAAGACCAAAATTACTTAACGTCAAAACGCACGAAGATCAAAGTCGGGAAGGTCAAAATGAGGGAAAATCAAAATCAGGAACAATCGAAAAACCGCAAGTTCAAGATCAGTTAAGGCCAAAATACACGAAAATCAAAGTCGGGGAAGGTCAAAATGAGGGAAAATCAAAATTAGGAGCTATCGAAAAACCGCAAGTTCAAGATCAGTTAAGGCCAAAATACACGAAGATCAAAAACGAGGAAGGTCAAGATGGGGGAAGGTCAAAAGGAGGGAAGATCAAAATGAGGGAACATGGAAGAGGCTGAAGAAAAAAATTACTTAAGGAGAAAATACACGAAGATCAAAGCCGGGAAAGGTCAAAAGGAGGGAAGATCAAAATCAGGAACTATCGAAAAACCGCAAGTTCAAGATCAGTTAAGGCCAAAATACACGAAGATCAAAATTGGGGAAGGTCAAAATGGGGAAGATCAAAATGAGGGAAGATGGAAGAGGCGGAAGAAAAAGATTACTTAAGGCCAAAACACACGAAGATCAAAATCGAGGAAGATCAAAATGAGGGAACATGGAAGAGGCGGAAGAAAAAAATTACTTAAGGCAAAAAAACACGAAGATCAAAATCGAGGGAGGTAAAAGTGAGGGAAGATGAAGATCAGGGAGGATCGAAAAAACGCAAGATCAAAATGAGCTAGGGCCAAAATACACGAAGATCAAAATTGGGGAAGGTCAAATGGGGGAAGATGGAAGAGGCGGAAGACCAAAATTACTTAAGGCCAAAATACAAAAAAATCAAAGTCGGGGAAGGTCAAAATGAGGGAAAATCAAAATTAGGAGCTATCGAAAAACCGCAAGTTCAAGATCAGTTAAGGCCAAAATACACGAAGATCAAAAACGAGGAAGGTCAAGATGGGGGAAGGTCAAAAGGAGGAAGATCAAGATCGGATAAAGCCAAAACAGACGAAGATCAAAATTGGGGAAGGTCAAAAGGAGGGAAGATCAAAATGAGGGAACATGGAAGAGGCTGAAGAAAAAGATTACTTAAGGCCAGAATACATGAAGACCAAAATCGAGGAAGGTCAAGATGGGGAAGGTCAAAAGGAGGGAAGATCAAGATCGGATAAGGCCAAAATAGACGAAGATCAAAATTGGGGAAGGTCAAAATGGGGGAAAATCAAAATCAGGAACAATCGAAAAACCGCGAGTTCAAGATCAGTTAAGGCCAAAATACACGAAGATCAAAATTCGGGAAGGTCAAAATGAGGAAAATCAAAATTAGGAGCTATCGAAAAACCGCAAGTTCAAGATCAGTTAAGGCCAAAATACACGAAGATCAAAATTCGGGAAGGTCAAAATGGGGAAGATCAAAATGAGGGAAGATCAAGATCGGATAAGGCCAAAATACACGAAGATCAAAATTGGGGAAGGTCAAAAATGGGGGAAGATCAAAATGAGGGAAGATGAAAGAGGCGGAAGAAAAAGATTACTTAAGGCCAGAATACATGAAGACCAAAATCGAGGACGGTCAAGATGGGGAAGGTCAAAAGGAGGGAAGATCAAGATCGGATAAGGCCAAAATAGACGAAGATCAAAATTGGGAAGATGGAAGAGGCGGAAGACCAAAATTACTTAACGTCAAAACGCACGAAGATCAAAGTCGGGGAAGGTCAAAATGAGGGAAAATCAAAATCAGGAACAATCGAAAAACCGCAAGTTCAAGATCAGTTAAGGCCAAAATACACGAAAATCAAAGTCGGGGAAGGTCAAAATGAGGAAAATCAAAATTAGGAGCTATCGAAAAACCGCAAGTTCAAGATCAGTTAAGGCCAAAATACACGAAGATCAAAAACGAGGAACGTCAAGATGGGGGAAGGTCAAAAGGAGGGAAGATCAAAATAGGGAACATGGAAGAGGCTGAAGAAAAAAATTACTTAAGGAGAAAATACACGAAGATCAAAGCCGGGGAAGGTCAAAATGAGGGAAGATCAAAATCAGGAACTATCGAAAAACCGCAAGTTCAAGATCAGTTAAGGCCAAAATACACGAAGATCAAAATGGGGAAGGCCGAAATGGGGGAAGTTCAAAATGAGGGAAGATGGAAGAGGGGAAGAAAAAAATTACTTAAGGAGAAAATACACGAAGATCAAAGTCGGGGAAGGTCAAAATGAGGGAAAATCAAAATCAGGAACTATCGAAAAACCGCAAGTTCAAGATCAGTTAAGGGCAAAATACACGAAGATCAAAATTGGGGAAGGTCAAAATGTGGGAAGATCAAAATGAGGGAAGATGGAAGAGGCGGAAGAAAAAGATTACTTAAGGCCAAAATACACGAAGATCAAAATCGACGAAGGCCAACATGGGGAAGGTCAAAAGGAGGGAAGATCAAAATGAGGAAGATGGAAGAGGCGGAAGAAGCAAATTACTTAAGGCCAAAATACGAAGATCAAGTCTGGGAAGGTCAAAATGAGGGAAAATCAAAATGAGGAACTATCGAAAAACCGCAAGTTCAAGATCAGTTAAGGCCAAAATACACGAAGATCAAAAACGAGGAAGGTCAAGATGGGGGAAGGTCAAAAGAGGGAAGATCAAGATCGGATAAGGCCAGAATAGACGAAGATCAAAATTGGGGAAGGTCAAAATGGGGGAAATCAAAATCAGGAACAATCGAAAAACCGCAAATCAAGGTCAGTTAAGGCCAAAATACACGAAGATCAAAATTCGGGAAGGTCAAAATGGGGAAGATCAAAATGAGGGAAGATGGAAGAGGCGGAAGAAAAAAATTACTTAAGGCCAAAATACCGAAGATCAAGGTCGGGAAGGTCAAAATGAGGGAAAGTCAAAAGGAGGGAAGATCAAGATCGATAAGGCCAAAATACACGAAGATCAAAATGGGGAAGGTCAAAATGGGGAAGATCAAAATGAGGGAAGATCAAGATCGGATAAGGCCAAAATACACGAAGATCAAAATTGGGGAAGGTCAAAATGGGGGAAGATCAAAATGAGGGAAGATGAAAGAGGCGAAGAAAAAGATTACTTAAGGCCAGAATACATGAAGACCAAATCGAGAAGGTCAACATGGGGGAAGGTCAAAAGGAGGAAGATCAAGATCGATAAGGCCAAAATACACGAAAATCAAAATTGGGGAAGGTCAAAATGAGGGAAGATCAAAATGAGGGAAGATGAAAGAGGCGGAAGAAAAAGATTACTTAAGGCCAGAATAGATGAAGACCAAAATCGAGGAAGGTCAACATGGGGAAGGTCAAAAGGAGGGAGATCAAGATCGAATAAGGCCAAAATAGACGAAGACCAAAATCGAGGAAGTTCAAGATGGGGGAAGGTCAAAAGGAGGGAAGATCAAGATCAGGGAGGATCGAAAAAACACAAGATCAAAATGAGCTAAGGCCAAAATACACGAAGATCAAAATTGGGGAAGATCAAAATGAGGGAACATGGAAGAGGCGGAAGAAAAAATTCGCTTAAGGCAAAAAACACGAAGATCAAAATCGAGGAAGGTCAAGATGGGGGAGGTCAAAAGGAGGGAAGATCAAAATGAGGGAAGATGGAAGAGGCGGAAGAAGAAAATTACTTAAGGCCAAAATACCGAAGATCAAAGTCGGGAAAGTCAAAATGAGGGAAAATCAAAATGAGGAACTATCGAAAAACCGCAAGTTCAAGATCAGTTAAGGCCAAAATACACGAAGATCAAAATTGGGGAAGGCCAAAATGGGGGAAGTTCAAAATGAGGGAAGATGGAAGAGGGGAAGAAAAAAATTACTTAAGGCCAAAATACACGAAGATCAAAGTCGGGAAGGTCAAAATGAGGGAAAATCAAAATTAGGAGCTATCGAAAAACCGCAAGTTCAAGATCAGTTAAGGCCAAAATACACGAAGATCAAAAACGAGGAAGGTCAAGATGGGGGAAGGTCAAAAGGAGGGAAGATCAAAATGAGGAACATGGAAGAGGCAAAGAAAAAAATACTTAAGGAGAAAATACACGAAGATCAAAGTCGGGAAGGTCAAAATGAGGGAAAGTCAAAATCGGAGCTATCGAAAAACCGCAAGTTCAAGATCAGTTAAGGCCAAAATACACGAAGATCAAAACCGAGGAAGGTCAAGATGGGGAAGATCAAAATCGAGGGAAGTAAAAGTGAGGAAGATCAAGATCAGGGAGGATCGAAAAAACGCAAGATCAAAATGAGCCAGGGCCAAAATACACGAAGATCAAAATTGGGGAAGGTCAAAATGAGGGAAAATCAAAATCAGGAACTATCCAAAAACCGCAAATTCAAGGTCAGTTAAGGCCAAAATACACGAAGATCAAAATTGGGGAAGGTCAAGGTGAGAGAGCATAGAAAAGGCGGAAGATCAATCCAGTTAAGGCCAAAATACACGAAGATCAAAGCGGGGAAGGTCAAAATGAGGGAAAATCACGGGAAGATAGAAAAGCGCAAGATCAAATCCACTTAAGGCCAAAATACACGAAGATCAAAGGTCGGGAAGGTCAAAATGAGGGAAAATCAAAATCGGGAAGGATCGAAAAACCGCAAGTTCAAATCATTTAAGGCCAAAATACACGAAGATCAAAGTCGGGAAGGTCAAAATGAGGGAAGATCAAAATCGGGAAGGATAGAAAAGTCGAAGATCAAATCCACTTAAGGCCAAAATACACGAAGATCAAATCGGGGAAGGTCGAAACGAGGGAAGATCAAAATCGGGAAGGATAAAAGTGAGGGAAGATCAAGACAGGGGAGATCAAAAACGAAGATCAAAACGGGGAAGGTCAAAATGAGACGGATAGAAAGGCGGAGGATCAAAATCAGTTAAGGCCAAAATGAGGAAGATCAAAGTCGCGGAAGTCAAAATGAGGAAGATGAAAATCAGGGAGGATCGAAAGGCGCAAGATCACGACATCCCAAAATAAGCAAAATCAAAATCGGGAAGGTCAAAAGGAGGGAAGATCAAAACAGTTAAGATCAAGGCGCCAAGATCAAAATCGGGGAAGGTCAAAATGAGAGGGATAGAAAATGCGGAAAATCAAAATCAGTTAAGGCCAAAATAGACGAAGATCAAAGTCGGGAAGGTCAAGATGGGGAAGATCGAAATCAGGGAAGATGGAAGAGGCGGAAGACCAAAATTACTTAAGGCCAAAATACCGAAGATCAAAATCGGGGAAGGTCAAAACGAGGGAAAGTCAAAATCGGAAGGATAGAAAAACCGCAAGATCAAATCAGTTAAGGCCAAAATACACGAAGATCAAAATCAGGGAAGATCAAAATGGGAGAGGATAGAGAAGGCGGGAAGATCAAGATCAGTTAAGGCCAAAATACACGAAGATCAAAGTCGCGGAGGGTCAAAATGGGGGAAGATCAAAATCAGGGAGGATCGAAAGGCGCAAGACCAAGATCAGTTAAGCCAAAATAACGAAGAGAAAATCGAGGAAGGTCAAAATGGGGAAGATCAAAATGAGAGAGGATAGAAAAGGCGGAAGATCAAGATCAGTTAAGGCCAAAATAGACGAAAGAACAAAGTCGGGGATCATCAAAATGGGGAAGGTCAAAATGGGGAAGATCGAAAAGTCGGAAGAAAAAAATCAGTCAAGGCCAAAATACACGAAAATCAAAGTCAGGGAAGGTCAAATGAGGGAAAAACAAAATCGGGAGTATAGAAAAACCGCAAGATCAAGATCAGTTAAGGCCAAAATACAAGAAGATCAAAGTCGGGGAAGGTCAAAATGAGGGAAAATCAAATCGGGAGGATGGAAAAGTCGCAAGATCAAAATCACTTAAGGCCAAAATAGACGAAGATCAAAGTCGGGGAAGATCAAAATGAGGGAAAATCAAAATCAGGAACTATAGAAAAACCGGAAGATCAAGATCAGTTAAGGCCAAAATAAACAAAGATCAAAATCGAGGAAGGTCAAAAGCGGGGAAGGTCAAAATGAGAGAGGATAGAAAAGGCGGAAGATCAAAATCAGTTAAGGCCAAAATAGACGAAGATCAAATTCGAGGAAGGTCAAAATGACCAAGGTATAAAGGAGCGAAGATCAAGATCAGTTAAGGTCGAAAAGACGAAGATCAAAATAGTTAAGGTCAAGGTAGACGAAGATCAAAGTCGGGGAGGGTCAAAATGGCGGAGGATCAAAATTACGGAGGATGGAAGAGACGGAAGATCAAAATTAGTTAAGGTCAAAACACGAAGATCAAATTCGGGGGAGATCAAAAGGCCCAAGGTCCGAATGAACGAAGATCAAAATGGGGAGATCAGAAGGAGGGAAGATCGAGATCAGGGACCATCGAAATGAAGGAACATCAGAATCAGTTATGGCCAAAATAATCGAAGATCAAGATCCACAGAGATCAAAATGAATGAAGGTCAAAATGAGGGAAGATGAAAATGGGGAAGATCAGAACGAGGGATGGTCAAAATGAGGGAGCATCGAAGTGATGAATGATGAATGAATGAAGATGAAGTAATGAAGATCAAAATTGAGGAAAACAAAAATGACGTAAATTCAAAATCAGGGAAGGCGAAAGTGAGGGAATATGAAAATCAGGGAGGATCAAGATAAGACAGCCTCAAGATCAGGTAGGATCGAGGTGAGGGAAGATCAAAAGGAGGGAAGATTAGAACAACTGAAGATGAAAACTTGGGATGATCAAAATGAATCAAGAGGAAAATCGGGGAAGGTAAAAGGGAGGGATGGTCAAAATGATCAAAGTGAGGAAAGATGTAGATGAGGTAAGATGAAAATGGATAAGAATCAAAATGAGGGAATAGGATATTCACGTAACTTCAAGATCAGGGAAGATGAAAATGAGACAAGATCAAAATGATGGAAGACGAATGTGAGGGAAGGTCAAGATCCCTGAATATTAAAATGGATTAAAATCGAAACGAGGGACTATCAAAATGAAGGAAGATGAAATTGATGACCGATGAAAGTGAAGCGAGATCAACATGAAGCAAGATCAAAATGTAGCAAGACCAAATGGAGCAAGATCAAAATCAAGCAAGATGAAAATGAAGGAAGAAAAGAATGAATGGAGATCAAAATGAAGAGTGAAGAGAGTCGGAGCGTCTGCAGTGTTACGTAACAATAAAAGAAAAATATTTGAAAAAATTTCCATGTTCTCGTTTTCGGATTTTGCCTACGAAGAAACTCAGGCTAGGCACCGGACCATGTCATGTTGTGAAAGAAAAATTCCCGGTAAAAAGAAAAAGAAAATGTCAATAAAAAGTTCATTGCCAGTAAAAAAATTTGGTGCAAAAGATCCGCTTAGGCTGCTTGCGATTTTTTTTTGGAAGAGCCCAATCATCCACACTGTCAAAGTTTTAGTGGAAGAACCGGATCGCTTTAATTCGTAAATAAAAACTTGCCATATTTATCATTATTGTTTCAAACTGAGACAATCAATGAAACATATAGACCGGATCAGAACATTTGATCCCAGGTTACATGTTTCCCCATTCGATCGGGGTGCAAGCGATACACGCCAGGATACATGTTTCCCCATTCGATCGGGTGCAAGCGTCGCATAGTTCTGTGTACTTGTAATGCACGAAGTTACTTTTACTGTCAATCCTCTAATCATGAGTTAAATTATATAGAATGAAAAATTTCTCTGAAATGTTTATATGCACTATTATGGAATTTTGTCTATGGTGTGATGATTCATGGCTTCTGATTACTACGACTTAATTATGAGTTTAGGAATCAGAAGCCATAACTCGCCGAATAGACAGATCCATAAAAGTGTTTCTACATTTCGAATAGATACTAAATGTCTATATAAGGCAGAGGGACGTTTGAGCAACACAACAAAGCGATAGGAAAGAAGATGTTATACATTGTAAACGAACAGTATCCTCAGTTTGATTCATTTATGCATGTATCAATCGTGGTACTCACACGCAGCATCTGAACGCTGTTTTAGGATAGGTTTAGCAGGATAAGTCCCTGGGGCGAATTATATAAGTTCCGATAAATATGTTACAATTTATCAGCTTTTAATTTTACAGGAACGCATTTAACTAACTTCTTTTCTTATTTTTTATGCAGCTATGAATTGCAAGAAAAAAAAATAACCTCAAGGTACAACGGGATTTCGGAATTTTTCAAGGACATACTTTAAAATTCATCCTAGAAAGCAGAAAATCTTCATCCTTGACAATATAAACTTATTATTCCCTTCCTCTCTCTTCACCTTTGCAGACAATGTGCCAATAAATTAAGATCTCCCTCCTCTAAAGAAGCGCAGGACTGTACTTTCCGAATATTTCTTCCCGATATTTGCTGACTGTAAGGATCAATGTAAGGATCATGGTTATCAACGATAGATGCGTGCGTTAGAGGTAGAAATGAAGTAGGCAATTATCATATTTGTAGAGATGAAATTGAATAGGCAAGCGTCGTATCGTCGAACTAGGCTCCAGGAGCTAGAATTTTCCTGGAGGCTCGTCTCCCACGAGACTCGAATTTAGTTGAAGCTTGAAACCTTCAAACAAAAAATATGCAAATGCAAAAGACTCTATGTGCGAGCACGATGAATTATGGTGAATGCGATTAGACCATTTTTTTTGTTGCGACGATCGGATAGATCGTACTGCTCATTCACTGGTCGCAAATTCATGCTCCTTGGTTGTTCCTTTCATATGTACGACAATGGTTGTCGTCTTCATCTCTGAAATTTCACTGAAATAAAACTGCATGGAAAAGAACTGCGACATATGAAAGATTTCTGCATTTCCGTATCCGATTTCCTTCCCTTTACCCTCATCTCTCCTCAATTTTTGCAAAATCCCTCGCAAACATCAAAACTTTCGGAAAAATGTTAAGTCCTCATTGGCGTGTTTAAATGCTTTCCATTCATTTTTCCCCAGTTTCTATCATTTTTTCCTAAACACCCAATTAGCCCCCATCTTCCTTTCCTTTACGTATACCATTTATCTACTGTGTGAACCTTTAACGGCAAAACACAGGACCCTCCTTTAGCGCGGAAAGCGGATAGGGAATTATTTTCGCATAACGTTATTAAGGGAAAATTTTGCACAAACCAAAACAGAGACGAAATTCCTTGCTGTAAAGCATTATGCAATCAATCTATAACCAAATATGAGCTACGATATCCACAACTGCTAGCGTAATGCGTGAAGGGGTCGGCGGTTGATTCCTCCTTCCCTCCCTCCAAAAGGATGAGCAGGGCCACAGCACCCCTCCTCTCCTCCCTCCCCCACCCATTGGAAAAACCCCTTTGAAGGCAAGATGCGCTTTATATAGTGATGTTTTACAGTAATTTTCATGGAAAAGAGTCGATGATATCACTAAAGGATTTCATAGAACTGCTTTCCTCCCTTCCCCTTCCATCCTTCTTATTTAAACGTTTCGTTCGAGTATTTCTTCAAGAACCTTTAAAGGACTAACCTTGTTGAGAATCAGTATCCTCGACATCAACGTCTTTGTCGTGTTTAATTTCTTCATCGACCATCCCGTATGGTGGGAGGGTTGTTGGATCTAAAAATAATGCTTTTCAATGTCATATCTTCCCGACAAATCCTTTGTGGTTTGCAAGCACTAAGACCTAGAGTTTATGAGAAATAAAATTCATTCAATAAAAAGTTCTGCACATAATGAGATGGTTCTTTGATCAGAAAAACTGCTGAAATATTAACCAAACGAAGTTTGTCGAATTGGAAATTTTCTAATTCACGAAAGGTCACTTTAGTTTTTTATGAAATATTTCTCTGGCCAAGTGGTCAACTTGATTGGTCAACAACCACTACTTTCCTCGTCTTTCTTCTTCCATGCCTCTCAAAATCTCCGCCGATGTGGCGTTACCTCCTTCGATATTCCTGAATGATCAACCGAACCTTTGAGCGTGGTCAATGAGGATGATAGGTAGCAGTCATCTTTGATAGGCGACAGCGACCGTATTGGTGGTGACGTTATATAATGAGAATTGAATCCGCTTCCACTGAAATCAAAAACGACTAATAGTTCATCCACCTCCTAATTAGGGGTACAAATTAAACGATACTTGCAGTTGATAAATCATTATTTCTAATAGCAATTGGTGGAAACTACTTTTAATATGCAGCACATATCTCAGAACGAGCAGAATTTTATTAAAGGGGATTGTCGATGAAAGAGTAGGTGGGCATTAGTACGAAGGGTAATAAAGGAAAATTTCTAAGGTGAAGAATTTCAGTACTCTTTGCAAGCTCACAATTGCTCGCCTTCATCATAGAAAGGATCAGCCGGTCGCATGTTAAGCTTATTGACGATTATAGAGAGGACTTCCTATCATTTCAACGGAGTGAGCGATAAAAGATGCAAACAATGTCAAGAAACGCTCTTTCTTAAAAATACCAAATGACATACCCTCGGTTGCCCACGACAATCGCGTAGGTAGGCTAAATTATTGGGAGAGAGTAGGACGTCTAAGACAGCATCTCTCATTTTGCTCATATTTGGGGAACTTCATGCAGGCCGAAAGGATGAGGGGATGGGAGGGAGAAGGCACAGGAACTAATTTTGTTAGCACCTGTGAAATAGTTTTAATTAAAGAAAAGCGACAAAGGAAAAACTGCAATCGGCTGGGAACGATTGGGTAACTGGCGATACCTGATGAACTAAGATGCAATGAACATTGTATTTCTCTATTCGAGAGGTAGCACTTGAAGTGGTACTTTTGAATAATGATATTTTTATTAGTGTTTAACAAAATTATGAATAGATAACAGCATATAAATGCTCTTCAGAACTATTTCATATTGATTAAACAATTTTATATCATAATATTTCAAGTAATACATATCTCATCATATAAGTCCTTTGTAAAATAACTTAACATCGGGTTTACTATTAAATTGGAAACATTTTAAGCAACACTCATAGATTCTCATATTCTAATGATAACAAAGATCGTTGGAAGAGGAAAAACTCGGCGAAGTATATTAAATGCCTTTTGATTTTCGGATTCGATCTTATTGAGTGGATTAGTTTATACGTTTCTATGAAGATTTATGATATAAAATAGTCTATAATCTACCGGACATCTTCAAAACATTATATATGTCTCTCAAAAGAAAAAAAATTATCGATGATCTTGCAAAGAGCATCTTGTAGAGATTTTTGCGGAACTCACGATGAATGGGAACATCATAATCCCGGTGCACACGTCAACGGATAAGGACCGAAACTTGGTCACCTTTGTTCCTATAGATAATCCATTTGCACCTACCTTTGCATTCCTAACATCTAGTCTCGTAACAATCGTCTATTCCTTCACGGTTTATGCTTACACTAGGTTTTCCTCTGCCTTAAATTCTCTTTTTAATTCTGTTCTCCCAGAGCACCATTTCCCCCTTCGCCTCTGCTAAGGTTATCTATAAATTGGACTATCCGTTACTATGTTTACATTCACCCATTTGTGTATAACTTATCTAACTACTATAAGAATCTATTTATAGATTTGCTCTTCTCTTTTTTAAAACCTTGAAAAACCAGACGATGAGTCCAAAATCGAGTACAATGCTTAATCAAATTTCTCACGGTTACGCCTAGATGAACAATTACTTGATATCTAAAATTCCATATCGCTATCTCTTAGCATACTTTTTCAAAAAACCCGTTTTAGAAACTTTAGAAGATTTACCTCTTTGACTTTTATTGGAGGTTTTACAGTGGATTTCAATCGAAAATCTACCTGCTAACAATATAGTCGAAGGCCGTACTTTGAGGATAGATGTTTGCGCCAGCACTTAACGTTCCAGTACTAAATGATCCGAAGGCAGTCCCACCAAGTTTACTCATATCGCTTAGAAGTACTCTATCAGTTGCATCACGGCGTCTAATGCGTTCATTGTTTAGCTGCTCTCGTAAAATGTTTAGTTGATTTTCGAGTTGCTTGATACGTGTTTTATGCATTCGATCACGATTTTCCACTATTCTCTCCACCTGAAAATTCAATCTTTTTTTTCGTCAAGTGTTGAAGTTATCCTCATGACCAATATAGTAACACTGGAATTCCTCATAGAAATGATTACTCGATAAGAATGCATACTCGTCGTTGAAATAGATAGGATAGTGTTTTATGCAAATGACTTGCAATCGTTTTTTTTCATCTACTTCAAAAATCTCTAAACGCAGCATTAATTCATTTCGGCAACGATTGGACAATTAATTCTAGAGGTGTGCAAATTCAACTGGCCAAACTGGCCAAATTCGACAAACGTATCCAATACTTATACTATCCATTGTTGAATGTTCGAATTATCACTCTGTTCCATGCCTCCTATGGATTTACTGCTTGGTATTATAACGCAGAGGTACAATACGAGGGGCTTATTTTAAAGAATTGGAAGAAAACAATGAATTTGCAGCACTAAAGCGACATTACCAGATCAAAAGTTAGGGAAATCAGTTTCAAGTCCGCACAAGAATATCAGATTGATATTCTGCATCCGTAACTAACGTTAGGTCTCGTTTATTGAATTCGAGCTACCGAACAAATTGAGGTTAGCGAAATAGAAACCTGTGTCTTTTCGGCTTTGATTGTTTGTACAAATCTTTCGTAGTCTTCTTTTTGTTTATTAGTCAACGCGATTAGACGACTTCCGTTGTCCATTTCAAGTTGAGCCACTTGTTGTTGAAGTCGAGCGCAGTTTCGATACAGCTCCTTCAGTTTAAAGTTAAGGGTTTCCTCGGAACATTTTATGAACATTAATCTTTCTCCAGCAAAACTGGCGTATATCCTCCGATTTTCAAATCTTTCGTTTTTTAATTGCTGCTTCACATTCTGAATGGTTCATAAATAGTGAAGTGTTCTATAAAGGGTTTTTTCTGCTGAAACTGAAACTCTCTGCAATTGTTTTTCAAAATCCAAAATGTCCTGTTTGAAGTGTATGAGGATGAATTCTCGGAAATTGAATAGAAATCCAATTTTCTACTCAATCGAGATGCTGTGATTTATAAAATCGCAGCCGAATTCCCACTGAATTTACGGCTCATGTTTGATTGCTTAAGCGATGATGAGCAAATATGAAAAAACATCTGACTTTATTCCCAATTTGATAACATTATTTTTTTGGAATTTTCATTCAATAAAATTGTGTCCTTAATTGATATTGTATATTAAATTAATGATATTGTTTATGAATTATGCTATACTTATGTTTGAATGGGAAGAACAATGAAGCATTTGATCGCCTGAAATCGTTCTATTGCTCAACCATCAGAATTTCCAGTATTATCTTCGATGAGTGCACACGAAGAGTCTCACGCACAATTCCTAACGTATTTTGTCAAAATCAGATTATAACTGAAACCTCTATCCCATACGTTTGGCCGTTCAAATGGCATCAAATAAATGCATGAACCAAGGAAATGAATTATTTCTCCATCGGCTAATGAGGTTTAAATTGATTTCAAATTGCTCGATAAAAAGTCATTCATAGTATCACTTCCCTAATTCAATAACGACGATATAACGCTACATAAAAGTTTGCATATAACGTTACCTTATTTTCACGTTCAAGTGCAGTAAGCGAACGTTCGATGGCTTCGCGTTGAAGTGCTGTTTCGTTTATTAATGCCTCAGCGCTACGTTTCTCACTTTCCAGCTAAAAACCCATTCCTTCCAAATAAATAGATTATTGTTTCAATCCAAAAAATCCAAAAACCCAAAAACCCAAAATAGAAAAATAAGAAATATACACTAGATTATTGTTTTAATCTTCGATATCACTCTCGGAAAATTCGACAGTTTTCGACGGTTATTTCAACGACTTTTTTTATTTCAACAGCAAAATTCGACGGTTGTTTCAGTGGTTTTCTTTGAGGAATTATAGCTAGGAAATTCTTAAGGTAACTAATAGCCAAATTTGGAAGAAAATTTTTTTTTTTGTGAAAATCGGTAAAAAAATGTCCATTGCAAAATACCATCTTAAGAGTAATCGATGAATAGGAAAGCGTGGAAATATTTGGAGGTGAAAAAATGAGAAATTTTTTTCGAATTTTTAGGTTGAGAAAAATTTTCGATTGCTTCTAAATGAGATTTCCCCGCTCCTTGTCGTACCTTTCTCAAAAACTGGCCCAATTTTTTTCTCTATGATGACGTAATCCATAAATAAATGGATCACGAAGAATTACCTTTAGCGACCTATCAATAGTAATGTCGTAAATAATCTGTGCAAATAAAAGACCTGAAAGAGGATACTGAATATCAACCAAGGAGAACGTTGCTTACAATTTCGATTTTCTTCGAGAGTGTTATGCGAATTTTTTTCGTTTCCTCGGCTTTTTCGTTCGCGCTACGCTTATATACATCGAATTGTGCGACACGTCGGCGAAGATCTTCAACTTCACTCTGCGTTGTGTTCAGCTCATTGTTAGCCGTTAATAATTTCTGGCGCAACTCCGATTCGGTCGCATGCTCAGAGGAAATTATCTGTGCGAAAATCAGCGATACAACAAAAGAGCCATCTGATAAAAGTGCCAATCAATAATAAATGATTCACTCTGAGTTTATGCATAATGGTGCATAAAAAACTACGATGCAGCTTTTCATCGACGTTTGGTGATGCTTCAAAATCACAATCCTCTACTGTAAGTCGCTTTATGAAAAAAAAAGGCTTTCAGATTATCTTATAAGCCTTCCTCATCTAATAGGCTATAAAATGACAGCTCAGTTATTAACCCCCCCCCCCAATAAAAAAAAATGCTTTTATTGAATGGGAAATTTTATCAATGAGTCAATAAAATAGCATTAGTTTTAGGAGTTTTGAATTCTTTCATATTCACTTTCAGTAAAATTTTATTCATTCTCGCGTATCAATGCGACCTCCTTTCAATCGTGATAAATTAAATTAATTACCTGGACAAATAACAATTTTAAAATGTAACTAACCGAATTTTTTTTTAGAAATCGTTAATTACGAAATCATCATAACTCGGAAGAAGAGAAAATATTACGAGTATATCTCAAATTAGCAAAATTCGGCTTAGCGAGGAAAATTGCAACAGGAAACTTAATCATTTAACAGGGAAATATACCTTTAGTTTAACCTGTCAAGAACGAAATGCTAATTATTTAAATGATATGCATACAATATTTGGTTGTTGAAACGATAAAGGGCGCAGTCGACATTAAAATCAGGCGATTATGCAATTCTCACAATTTTCAATGCACCTTTTTAATGAGATGGTTTTGAATGGAATTGAAACACTGGAAAATTCAGATGTCACTGCAGAAAATTTTAGATGAAAATTAACATTTGGCCAAAGTTTTTTTAGGCAAATATTTTTCCCCAGAATGTATTTGCGGCAGTCTGCGGTAGCTGCATTTGCCCATAATTTGCAGCAACAGTGTTTTACTTGAAATTAGCAGAAAGTCGACTTTCCATTAATTTTAGCCAAAAAAAAGTTTTATGCAAATTTATGCTAGATAAATTTTCCACAAATTCCGCTTAGAAACTAGCTTCTGGAAGTTTCAAAGAAAGGTACGGTTGAAGGGTAGGGAGGTGGGATGGAAGGGGTGGGGGGAGGTGGGGAGGGTGATTACACTCCAAAGGATTTCACAATTATGGAGCTTTCACTGGAGCATAGCGATCCATCCAACCGTGGGGATGCACATAGCTGAACGTTTCGTAATGAAATCCAACTAATATGATCACCCACACCGCAAAACCTTGTTCATGTGAATTTCTTCTTGACGATAGCTAGCACAAGCAATTATATCTCTAGCAGTCGCAATTAAATCAGCAAAAATTTTCCAGGAAATTTGCATAATTTGGAATATTTAAAAAATTGCATCTACTATGGAATTTGATTTGACAATCATAAATTTCAAGTAATAATAACGCAACCTTTCCTAGCTCATTGATTCTATCGTTGAGACGATTCTTATCACTTAGTGCATTTTGTAATTGTCTGTCCAGATCGCTGATCCGATTCATTGAATCACGTAGATTTTGTTTGTTCTCACGCAGTTCGCTTCTCGTACTTGAAAGTTCACATTCGAGTTGTTGTTTACGACAGTTTGCGTTCGATAAATCGTTCTTTGTTATGCCAAGCTGAAATTAAATTTGATGCTGAAATCCAGCAGAACGTTAGAAAATATTGTGTAGAAAGATGGGAACACTATTGAATTCATTGTTGAAAATCTTGAAATAATTTCTCCTGACTTTCTCGCAGAGTTGCAGCATTATCGGTTTTCAATCCTGACATTTTATGCCCACTCGAAAATCGTTCTTCACCTAACAATGTTTTACGAATTTTTTGAACTCATAATATTCAAGGTGATTGTTTCTAATAAATACAAAAATGAAAGAACTTTTCTCATCAACAGGGCTAGTGCGTTAATTTTTTAAGGAACTTTGTTATGCTCTCACTGATTTAAGTTGACTGTAATATTCACTACTAGACGGAATGGCGTTGTCTCTTACAAAAAAAATTACTTGGATGTCGCCTAAATTTGGAGTACTTTTGAAAGACTCATTTAGATTGCGGAAGATAAAACTAAGGAAAAAATGTTGAATGCTTAAGCGCTTATAAAAAAAATCAATTTAAACGAGGATTATTCCAAAAAGATTTTAAAATGCCTCTGAATACTCAACAAAACTTGAGGACGATTTCAGGTTGAATAGCGATGTTTTTTGGTGTTTCGCTAAAAATTCATTCCTTAATCTTCTCTGGAATCGCTTCACAAAGCTTTACAGTTTGAAATAAAGGGCTTTTTCTGCACTAATCAACAGAGCTCAGTACCAGATGTTATTGTTTTAAATATTGAATATTTTAATGCTTTATTATATTTTTTAGGCTTCCTCATAAGGTTGTACTGTATAGAGAGCTCGTTGACATGATGAATATATCATGAGAACTTCGCTTGAAGATTGAATAATTCTTGCTTGATCACGAAGATGTTGACATTCACGCGCTATTCTTGTTTGTTCTTCGAGACTTCTTCTCAGATCGGTCTCTATTTTTGTTGCCTTAACTAAATCCCTTTTGAGTCGCTCCGCATCGTCCTTGAGGTCAGCATTCTTTGCCTCGCTATCTAACAACTGAGCGGAAAGTTTCTTCACCGAATCATTCAGATTCTGAAATTGACGCATTTAATGAGAACCGAATGCGAAATTAAAATTAGAGATAACGGCTAAGAATAAGAAGTCCAACGATTGAAATCAGCTACGCACTGATTAACCATAAACAAATTCTCCGCTTATGTTGTCATGAAATGCGGAAGAATTGCAGAAGTGCGGAAGAAAAACAAACGAACACTGCGGAAGGACTCTCTCTCCCTCTCTCTCTCCTCAGTAAGCTTTCTTTGTTCGGACTTGTTGAACGAACGCTTGAGGATGACGAAAACTAGCTTGTTACCTTAGAAGGAAACCAATAAAAGTATTGCAAAAAAAAAAATCCAGCACTTTCATTCTAATTAGTTTTTTTTTCGAATTAATAAAAAACAGTCGTGACTGAACAATTTTCTTAAAATTACGTCCAGAGAAAATTGTGGAAAATTGTGTAATCCTTCAAAAATTCAAATAATCAGCTTTTTTAAAATGGAGAAATATTTAGGCGTTCAAAAACCACATTTAAATGTGAAAAACCTTTAAAAAGCTGATAAAGCTTCTGATTTTTCTATCGTGAATTCCGATACGACTCAAAAACTTCGGTTTAGCCTCTTCCTTCTAGCCGATTGCAAAAAGAGAAAAAAAGCTTTAAAAGAGAACTTGCTCCTTAGGAATCTTCAAGTTCATGCAACTTGCACCTTAGGAAAAAACTTTCGAAAACATCTGTTCAATTTGCGACTTCGTGCAAGTCAATCGGTCAAATCAGTAAATTTAATCCTTCATGCAAGTCAACCCTGTTATGTAAAATCTAGCAGTATTTAACAGCTTAAGTTATTCCCATGCCTTTGGGGTTCAAAGACCTCACAAAGTTGCTGGGCAGTAGGACTTCAGTTCTCTAGCGAAAGGTGAGGGCCGAGGGCCTCTTTTGCTGGTGTGGTTGATAAATTGGTCTATTTATGAATAATTTAAGCACACTTTCTTTGACTTTCATAATCAACTGAAAGACGTCCTCTTGCTTTTTTCCCATTTTAAGTGAGCAGTAACCTCGGATATAAGTCAATGAACCATTGTAATATAGAATGAACGAGGAGAAAAAAAGATATTCATCTTACCTCTCTCCTTTCAAAAATTTCCTCTCTTTTTCAACTTACCTCTCTTTGACGTACCTTTTTCCACAGCTTACCTCTTTCAACCTACCTTCAACTTATCTCAAAAATATTTCAAAAAAGCTGACCCCTCTTTCGGTTTCAAATGTAGCCATAAGCATGTTCATCTTTTGTGTCTCTGCTTCATGATCTCGTACTTTACTCTCCAACAATATTTTATTCGTATCCCATTGTTCTTCACGATTTCTCAATACTCGATTATCATTCTGCGCATTTTCCAATTCAGTTCGAAGTGTTTTCACCAGCTCCTGAAAGTTGTCCTCAGGTCGCGCTAAAAAAACTATAAATCATGAACTCTGTATCTGTGCCATTTTATTATTATCAATGCCACGTTTGCATATTATCGATTGCTTTGCTGTTTCGTCATAGTCCTCAAGCAGGAAGTGCTACAAGTCTGCCTATGTGGCTCCCTCTTCAGTGTTCAACCTAGCTCTGCTCAGAATAGCTCTATTTCAGTTATCGAATCTCATAACCTCTTCAATAAATTTGATTCTTTTTTTTGGCAGATATTCATTGTTTCTATTAATAGTATCACAACTGGTGAAGACGGAAATCGTCTTGGCTACTTCAATTATCAGCTATCAGTTCAAGAGTGGTTACTTATACCTGGTAATTTTTTACCTTTTCTAGGTGAAAGTCTGCTTCGTTCACATCAAAAATGTTACCAGAATTCCTTAACAGACAAAAAGTTCGCCTCTCGACATAACTTGGACAAAAATCAAGGACATGTCCACCTTTATAAAATTTCACCCCTGAATATCATACGTCCATCTCTGTCAAATTTCACTCCCTGAATATTTATTGAAGAGTTTGCAATTGCAGTAACCCAAAGCTGTAACTACAAGAACCAATAATCATAGTAAAACAGATCATTTGTTGAAGTAAATAGATCGCACATCGAATAATGAAAATAAAACTGAGAACGACATACGCTGAGATGACGGATCTGTGCATCTTTGCCACGAGTTTCTAGATCATAAGTGATGATTTTTTGTTTCATTGCATTTCGGTCATCATCACGCTGTTTCAGTGCTTCTTCTTGTGAACGTAGAAGCTCCTTTGCAGATGACAATTTCATCTCCAAACAGCGCCTCTCTGTAAAATAAATAAATAAATTAATTAATTAATTAAACAGGTAACTAGTAAATTAACAAATAAACTTTTTCAGTGCCTATTTCCCCTAACAACATTAATTATCAGAAATAGTTGATGAATGGAGGAGATAATAAAAAAAATCTCTATGAATTTCGAAATGAGGAAAAGCGCGACGAGAGAAAATACATGATGAGCTAATAAAATAAAGAGGATGTGAGAATGAAGAACAAAATTTTGATAAATTTTTTAAATGAAAATTAAAATTTCGAAATCAATACTTTAATAAAAATCGAGTACTCTCAAAATAAGTGATAAGATGTTTAGTAATATAGTATGATATCAGCGAAATACCGCAAAGAGGTCGACATACCTTCTTCAATATCAACAACTCTCTCTTCGATGGATTTATAGAGATTTTCATGTTTGCTGATCGTTATATTGCTGTCACTTGTTTTCCGCTGCAGACGACCCAATGAATCGCGATATTGATTCTGAGATTTCTTGCATTGTATTAAGAGATCACAATGCACGAAAGATATAAACGAAGTAGACAGCAATAATCCCTTATCATCTTCAATAAAACATTTGTAGTTATAAATTTATTAAGATTTCACAAGCATTTCATTAGGAAGGAAAATATTTTCTGCAGCATTTTAATAGGCTATGGCAATAGTAAATATCTAATAATAGGGCTACAAGGATATAGGAGAGACTGTATTTGGGATTTGAAAGATATAGCGCTTTAAGCACATTACAATGGACCATTATTTCTAGTCTTATGATGGAAAAAGTGAGGCTTAATGTAGGGAGGAAGTATTGCTTCTCTCAAAAAGTTATAGTTGTTCATGTAAAAGGAGAGGAAAAGGAGGATCCTTTTAACGCAACACGGTAATATGTGAGCAAAACAATAAAATATGGCATTTATAGATGGAACACTGATAATAATAGAACAATCAAGAGGCCCTACTGCTTTTCCACTTTTCATCTCTGTAGAGGTCTGACAAATAAAAAATTTCACTTTTCCACGTCAACTAAAAAGCTTTTATTTTAAAAAAAAGATATGAATAAGATAAAAACTACAAAGAAATTTTATAAGCAGTACAATATCGTTGAGTTCAAGCATCTGAATGACCGAATAAGAAATAGCGAGAACGTTAGTTTGCGAAACATTTCTCATTCATAGGTAATTAATAGATAATAGGTAATTTGTTAGGCAAGAAGAATTTATGATAGGCGATTATAGAAATCTCAAATTTAAAGGAATCATTAAATTTCATTTAAAATTATCAAAGTGAGTAAATTCGATTTTTCCATTGTTAAAAGTGAACAGAATAATTCGGTTATGAGCCAGATATATAGGAAAATACCATACCCTTTCCCTTTCGAGTTTTTCGATACGCATTATCAATTTTTGCATTTGTATGTCAATTGTTGGCAGGTCGATTGGATCACCTGTAATAATAAATCAATAGTTTTGCGCATATTTCAACAGGAAAATAGCAAAAATTTTTTGAAATTCATCTATGAGAAAATATGCTTAATTACTACAATCTTTTTTGGCAAATAAACATCAGAAAAAAATGAACGCATAAACAGGAAACAGTTCATTCGGCCATAACTAATATACTTTAGCTATATTATTGCAGGGGATGTATAGATATGACATACTTTTATGGCACACATCACAATATTGCTATACTGATTTGTACAAAAGGTGTTATACCTATATCGTTCACCTTTACAACCTTCTTGCTCTATCACAAGGTTTAACTTATTTTGTTCCTCTCTTGCATGTTGAACTTTGCAGCTCATTGCTTGCCAGATAAGCAGTTGACCATGAATCGTACTCCAGTTTTCTTCAAGCCATTTCACCAAACATGATATTAAACTAGAAAATAATAGCATCGGAGAGAAACGTTCGGAAAAAGAAATGATAAAAAATAAAGTTTTGAAAGATAGACGAATGAATTGAATTCCACACTTTCCAATTCCACAAAAAAGGAGTTCTATAACTGCGATCATGACAACATTATATGGCTCAATTGTGGCAACAGTTGATCGATGCATCTATGCTTTTTTATTTCACAAAGACCTCTCAACAGCAAATGTAAGATGAGTGAGAAATTGTTCTTGGAAATGGAACTTCGGAAAAAAAAGAAAACTGAACAAAAATTTGGAAAAAAAGCACTGTGGAATCGAACTGGCTGAAATTTTATAAGAATCAATACTGGAAATGTATGCAAATTTTTATGGAAATGTTCGTGAATGTCTACGAACATGGTGATGATGAGTATGAAGATAGGCAAAAATCCGATGAGCTCTTTAGCAATAAAAAAACTTTTCACGTCTGGAAGGTGAGAACGGGATAATTCGAAGTGAATCTATAGCCGAGTAGAAATTCTTTCGAAATTTTTTATTTCATTCTTTAGAAACTATAGAGGTTTTCATCTCTCCGCTGAAGCCTTCAAGAAACATCTTTGATAGTCAGTAAACATATCATTTTCTTTTCACATATGGGAATTTGTGGATATGGTTAAAGAAGCAACTTGCCAGTCTCGGGGATCATAGTACGGCTGATTACGCATTGGAAGCGATGCAACGCCTCATTTAACATATCTTTCTCCTTGTCAGCGTTTAAATATTCCTGCTGCAGAGCACTTAGACGTTGCTCAGCGTTTTCAAGACGTGACTGAAAATAAACCACGCACAAGAATTTACAAACGCATTTCGAGAATGCATGGCTTAACCGTAAGATTCTGTGTTCTCATGAAGGCTACAGAAACCTTTGCAAGGTCTAAGTGAAGAGTCCACAACTAAAGTATGACATCGGATTTGTATGATTCGGTTGCTCAAAGACAGCCACTGCTCGTAATGACTGCCAGATGTACGCGTGTTCGATACTCAGAAGCCGGCATATAAAAACAACTCCCGCATTGCAGTCAGCATCATCACGTAATTTCTACTTCCATATTAGGATATGCAATGAGGAATACAGAAAACAACACTATAAATCGCAAGCGATAAGAAAAGGACCACATTGTGAAAGCTTCTTATGCAATCCGCATATAAAGGTTTGAATGATCGATGCAACGGACGCCATTATAAAACCATCGGCTGTCGCAGAAAAGGTGGTTCCTAGGTGTTAGGAAAATCAGCATTTTATGGTTTAAAAAACCATAACTCACACACATATTTCCTCTCCCTCCATTTCTTCCCATGAAAAAAGTGAGAGCACCGAAATGTTGTGTTCTATCGACAGCAGATGTCCTGCAATCAACCGGCGAAAGTTGTAATATAGGAGATCCTATTTGAAAGAAGCTTATTGAGAGTGATAACGCCTCCTGAGATCAAAAAGTAATAGATAGAGAATCTCATTACCTGCAAATCTGCGGTTTCAAACTTTTTAGTTTCGAGCTCTTGAAGTGCATTAACACGACCATCCTCTGCGATACGATGCGCACCAGCTAGATCCTCAAGCGCAATGTGGAATTCGTTAGTCTTACGAATGAGCAATTCCCTACCGAATTGCAGCTCTTGTTCGAGCTTGTTCACTTGTGTGCGTAGGGCGTTCTTTTCCGATTCCGAAACCACAAACTGGAAAGTGTTTGAAGTTATCTGCTGGACTCTTGTTGGCCGGAAACTAGAAGCCAAACTGGAAACAGCTGATACACCACACAAGAAATTGTTTCCTCTGAAATAAGTGAATTAACATAGGATTAATAAACGTAGAGGTGTTTGTCGTAGCTCTTCTTAGTGTTTTATCTTCCTTCTCATTTTCCATTGTCCCCTCCTCACTTACTATTAACCCCTTTCTTCCACCCAAAAATCCACTTGCTTAGAAAAACTTCCTTTATCTGTACTGCTCTGTTTACATATAGGTCAGCTGATCAGTTGGTCATTTTTTTCTATAGTAGCTGAAATACTCAAATTTAATTGAGAACTGGTGCGCTCTTACAAATCGCCAACAAACAATAAACTCAGAGAAGTTAAAGTGAAATATGTAAATTCGGTGGAACAATGTGAAATGCTTTAATCAACTCAATGGATTAAACCATTATTTCGGTTTTCAATCATATGTTGTCATATAACATACCGATATCGTCGAGTCTAACCGGATATTTCATCTGCCATGTTGCTTCGAATAAAAACTTCTTCAACACGGTTCCTTTTTGGAGATATTTGAAAGTAGAAGAATTTCGAATATAAAGAAGACTCATGTCGAGTTGAGACAAATGCGGGAAGCATATTTGTCATGTATAACAAAACAGTATTTTAGGCCATGGGATGCTTTTGATAAATTTAAAGTATTTAAGTTGAAAGGTCTGAGAAAGTGCGGAAGATACGGAGGAGGCCAATATTCCAGGATTAAAACATCATCCACTTAGCATTTGAAGATTGGTGCATCACTAACCTTATCACTTAAATTTTGAAGCTCTCGATGCGAACGCTCGGCTTTCGATTCTAATATTTTTACTGTTTCGTTGAGCTGATCCGTCAATTTCGTCTTCTCATGGCAAATCTTCTCCAGTTCATCGCGCTAAAGTGACTCTTCTAATTACGTTACATGGTAAAACAGGGTAAATGGGCTAATATATGAAATTCAGTAGAGGAGTTTTTGTTCGATATTCCGGCAAATCGTCAGCAACAACGCCGAAAAGTAACGAAATCAATTACACAAATCGAATATCATTTATAGGTATTAATTTATTCTTTGAGTTTTGCATATGAAAAACTCAATGACAATGTCATTCACCATGCTTATGATTGTCGCGGCGAAAACTTTTCTTGCGTTTTCGGTCAGTTCAGCTGTCATTAAGGTACTAGTCGAATTAAATGGAACACTGCTACTAGCAATCCGAATAAAATTTCAAAGAGGGGTTGATGCAAACAGAAATGCCTTGTTTCTAAGTTGGCCAAGTTCGTCGACATGCTCGTTAATAATCGTTGTCATTTGCCCGATTTTCTTCTTGAGGCGTTCGATTTCACTCTCATTCGACGCATTTGTATTCTGAAAATTGGTGTTATCAATTAAATATTGGAATGCTGAGGGAACGTTCAGAATGAAATGTTCAAAGGAAGTGACTGTATGTTCAATGCACATTTAATCGGCCACCATATTGAACAACGAAGTGCCTTCGCCTCCACATCGCTCCTTAAGCTCATCTCAAGGTTAAACAAAAGTTGTTTTGCCCCTTATTTCTTTGTCCTTTCTGTGCTCATAAGTCTATCATCCGTGCAAGGTACATCTTTCTACATGAATGGCATCATCATCCACCAAAATCAGAAAATTCTACCTAAATCAATTCAGTGCGAATGGAGGATGAAAAAGAAAAAGAGTCAGTGTAACGATCGAAGGACATCAGATGGATCAAAATGTAACTTCGACGATCTGTGAGCGGAATGTTGCAACTGTATTGCCTTAGCAACTTTATGTAACCCAACCAAAATTTCGCTCACGCTTATAGGGGAAAAATCCTTAAGTTGCGTGCGACAAGATTTGTTCATGGGTAGGGTCAGCTTCGGAGAACCATGGGGGAACGTGGTGTCGAGGAGTTTCGAGCTTCGGCGGATTCAAAGGCTAGATGCATCTTCGGAAGAATCCAAGCGGTAGCACGCTGCTATCGAGGTTAGCAGCCCCCCCCCCCCCAAAGGGTAGCACACTGATTCAAGGATCTGAGGGCATGCAAAACTTTTGGCCCTGACGTCGCCTGCTGGAAGCTCAAACCTAATCCTGCCTGAGCACTTAATTTGAAAAAAAAAAAAAACAAGAAATAGGTCATCAGAAATTGGAAAATTTAGGTGGTTAGGATTAATTAATGGGCAAAGCAACTTGAGTCGGATTTGTATTTGTAATATACACGCAGCCGCCCACCCTTCCTTGGTAACTATAAAGATTAAAATTTACAATGTAGTTTTATTGCCTAGGCTCAGAGCTCTAAGCGAAGGAATAGAATCAAAAACCATCGGGGATGCATTGATATCGAGGCTAATCCAGTCAGAATTACTAACTTTGTTTCATATGGGATTCTGATGGGATTTGATTTATTCTTATGACGCATGAGTATGGTTCTCATTAGTTCTTCAGGAAAGTAACAAGATGGGCAAAAATTGCTTAGATCGCTGATTTATAACCGACTGAAATTTCGATTCCTCTCTTTCGTTCTGTCATCTGTACTTCCTCCAACTTCCGTCTTGCCAAAAAGCGAATAGCGGAATTTACCTAACCGATCAGAATTATATCCCCTTCGTTAATAAAGTAAGTGCACTTACGCGCTATGTATATTTTGCAGCAATGCATAATCTCTTGTCTGTAATATAATTTACGTGAAAATACGCATACAATATTCATTGCAAATGAACTATGCAAACTTACGTTGAGTACATCAAACTGTCTTTTGAAGGCATCAGATTCGGCAAGAATTTTGTTGTTATCGAGCTTTAAGGTTGCATATTGCTCTTCGATTGTTTTCAACCGGCGATTTGCATCTGTGAGGTCTGCTTCAAGGGACGCGACGGTTGCTTTTGTATCTGCCAATTCTTCTTCTTGGCGACGCACTTCCGCATTTACTGAAAATTATTCGATTCATGAACTGACTTATCCATCAAATTTTAACTGACTAGTTGAAATTTTTAAAAGATACTAATTTATTGACTAATTTATAAGATTTTTATACTTCAGTTAACTGAGTCTTTTAATTTAGTGCTACACTTTTTAAAGAATATTATCGGTCCTCGTTAGCTCTCCTAGTTACCGGTCATTTTATTCCCTTTTATATCATCTTCCGCAGGAAGCAGCCGTCATTATGGGACAGCGAGTTCGAATGTCACTGTTAGTCTCAAAAACGTCAGTCTGATCCTATCAGCCACACCACATCACAGTAAAGATGTTCTCAAGTTCTATGCCTCCGTTTATTCTTGTGATTCTTTCATGACGTCCTTAAGCTGTCTGAGCTATCTCTAAGCGCAGATGTCAAATTGCTTCCCTTTACCGAAAACGTGGAGCCCGCATCCACTTACCCAGTGTTAGCCGCCCGATCCTACATTGTCCATCGTGAATCTAATTTTCATGTAACAAGTCCCCAACAGAAGCTCTTCTTTCGAAACTCGAGTCCTGTCTTCCTCAGACTTCTACAAAGGATGACTTTCACAGTGATAATGATTAAATGTTTGTTCTACTATAATAAATTATCAACAAACATACGCTCTCTAATTTTTGCGGCTTGATCGTTGACGGTTTTATTAAGAGAATTAGCGCGCTCATTAGCGATGACCAATTGCGATCGAATTGTTTCGTTGGTTGCCTCAACATTCTTCAATTCCATTTGTACAGTGTATAATTCTGTTTTCCACTTTTGAATTTCCTGAAGAAAAATAATCGTTTTTAGCGAATAATAATTTCTTCCTCCCGTTCAGCTATCATACTCTATAAAAGTGCTCATCATTTAGGACGTTAACCATCAGATAATAATATAATTCATTTTTTAGAAAATATAAACGACTACTCGGCACAATTTTATTGTCATTACCGCATTATCCAATAATATCATAGTATTCTCACATTACAAGCAGAGTCGTTCTTTTATGCGGTAGAACTACTAGGATTATACCTGTGCTGGACTAACATCGTATGAGTAACCCGTGGTGTGAAAGTAATGTGGAGCAACAACATTGATAAATAGTGCGATTCGGAAAGTTTTCATATATTGCAACATATTCCATATTATGTGTTTACTAAACTTAGTAGTTACATCTTATACTTCACATACTTAGTTCAGAGGGAAAAAAAACTTAGAAACAATTTTAACAATTATATATATATATATATATATATATATATATATATATATATATATATATATATATATATATATATATATATATATATATGTCCATGTTTATACACATATACTCATATTTGCATATGTGTAAAACCATATATTTTCGTTTCAAAACCTCGGCGCAGCAATAATAAATGCACAAGGGAATCCAACGGATTTCATGTAACGGCAAAAATTCTTTCCTCCATTAAAATATCCTCAGTTGCGATCCAGTAATTAGGCTGTTGGTAGTGATGACTGGCGAACATGAATTGGAATCTTTAAATATTCCTTCTGAGTTGCTACATCTCATCAGAATTTGCAAATAAGTGTAGTAAATGAAGATGAAATACATGAAGAGTACATATACTATTTGTTTATAGAATAAATAAAAAATTAGAAATTAAATTGAATGTAAAAACCTTTTCGGTATCACAACGCATATTTTCGAGTTGATCGCGCACTGTTTGTAACTCATTGTTAAGCGTGTTGTATTTTTCCTCCCATTCGTTGATCTGTTTTCGAAGAAGTTTTTCTTCATTTTGAGCATCTTCTAATTTCTTCTCCAGAAGAGTTACCTTATTACGAAGTTCATCTTCTTGAATCTTCAATGTCTCCACTTCCTGAAAATAAAACTGAAAGTCTCCTACATTTTGACAAATGAGAATGTCATTTGAACCTCTAAGTTCCTTATGAAAAAAAAAATTGTTTCTATTTATCGACTAAACCTCCTTCGTCGATAAATAATTCTGATGCTGTTACCTGCCAAAATCATGTGAAAAATTGCCCTCCTTCTTCCTATAATCAATGATACTATTCCTGAAAATCGAGAGGAATTCGCTGCCTATAGAAATCTGTCTTGGTGCAATGTGTCACATGTGAGCCAATACTGCACCTTCCATAAAACGTTCGCGTTAATCCCAGACAAACCTTTTCTTCTCATTTTGACCTCCAGCGACGTCAAATTTCGTTCAAACAAATTATATACTTTGCAAGGCGATTTGGAAGTTTTCAAAGATACACTGATGCCCCACAGAAGAGAGCTGGCCGACAGAGAAGCAATTTGCATTTTTAACTGATTTCAAGTAACGACGATTACTTCTTATAGTAGGCGTAATTAGAAGGATATTAATATGGCGTACGATTGGAGGGAATGCCGCGTGAACGGGGTTAAATAACGTAAATGACCATTTTGGAAAACATAGAAGCCGGTGAAATGACGCACTTTGAACCTCTCATATAATCACCTCTTCAGCATATATTAGCTGCTTATCAGACATGCGCACTAAACAAAATCACAAATTCAAAAATGCACTAAAAATCAAGTGGATGCGAGCAAAAAAAAGCAAATTTTTTGCTTGGCGATTTATAGAAGTGTTCGTTGCCTAGCAAGATTGCACACTAAGCATTATCCCATTGTTTGCTTAAAACAATTGTGGAAGTGTTTGTTGTACGGGTAGAGTGACACATAACGCATATCTGTGCCAGCTTCTTCGCAACGCCTTCTTATGTCTCAGGTGAAAAACTATCGCTTATAACAATAAAAGACTTCTGGGATATACGGGATATACCTCAGAAACCCCAGAAAACAGAATATATATATATATATATATATATATATATATATATATATATATATATATATATATATATATATATATATATATATATATATATATATATATATATATATATATATATATATATATATATATATATATATATATATATATATAGAGTATCATGCGCATGAAGTTTAAACGCCCTGGGATTATCTTCACTGCGGTATTCTTTCATAAAAGATAGAAAATGAAGTGCGAAAAAGAAATAAATCTGGGAAGAAAGATGCAAGTAAAGAATGCACACATGATTATGTTGATCATGTATATCATCCAGTTCGTTCTGATGTTTTGCAGTGAGATCTTTGAAATCGGTTTGAAGTTTTTCAATGTCAGCCTCATAACGACTCTTCATATCTGAGATTTCGGTTAGCTGAGCTTTGATTGTGTGCTGCTTCTCGATAAGCTCATCTTCAAGCTGATGAACTCGCCGTACTAGATCATCCTGAAATTTTGCCACACTAGACCGTCCTGAAATTATACGATCGATGCAAGGGTTGACGCCGAAGTTTATTACTTTTTAGGTAGTAGGCAATAGTGACGGGATAGCAAGCAGTCACATCGGCGTTCCTGTATAACGACTAAGTGTTCGCTTTACTAGGTATCCTAAAAGAGAACAGGATCAGGAATAATAAAACTTTTCAAAGGATAAAACATTTCATTGTAAACTTTAAATGAAGCTAGCTGAAAAGTTTGGAGTGCGACTTTGTGGCCTCACTCGTCGTACTATAGCCTGGTCGAAATAATCGACATTCTGAAGCGAACGTTCTTTGATGAACCAACAATTGGATTTGCCCGCAAAAAGTCCTCATTGATCACTGTATGCCTTATAAGGTAACATCTGTCTTGTAATGACTCCAGCCGGTCGTAGTCTCCAACTGGAATTGCGAAATGTTTGAACATTTCAATGCGAAGATAACGCAAAAAAAAATGATTCCTTCAACGAAAAGATTAGTAAATAAAAGACGAACATTATCACCGAGTACTAAAAATGTGTTCAGGTCATAAAAATTAATTAACTATTAGTCATATTTGAATAGCGATAAACTTCCCTTTGAAAATATAAAATTTTCAATAGCAATTATGATTGAAATAATATTGATGGTATTAATATATTCTAGTATAAACAGATCGCTGTTACATTACAAATAGTTCATTATATTTTTTCACTATCCCTATGAAACTGGGTGAGAAGTTGAATTGATTGCCAGCATGCCAGGTGTGTTATACCTGAAAAAACTATTAGCCACTTCAAGTTCACTGAATAAAAATGAAAAATTGAGAACCTTCAAAAAATATGCTGAATATGCTGTATTCTCAAAACTCTACTTTATCAATATAATATAATAAAGCACACTTAGCGTATATTTAGAATAATTCTATAATTTGAATGGTTATTTATCGTTAACGATGTTGATATTTATTGATGATAACTCACAAAATGCTTACTCGTTCATTTTCGAGTCTTTGAATGTCAAGCTTATGCTGATCACCGAGTTGCTTCACTTTTGTTTCGGTGATTTCCGTTATTTCATATGTGTTCACCTTATCTGAAAATAAAATTCTGAATTTTTAAATAAGCAATAAAACGTCTAAAAAAATTCATTCATAAATCGTTTGACTAACCATGCACTGTAAACTATAAACTACGCACTGAGCAAAAATCGACTAACTCTATAAAGATGGATAACAAAAACTTTCATCGCATCGCCGAATGCATTTCTCCCATCTTTCCCTCCTCTCCTATCCCCTCCTCCATTCATCTCAGTGCAACCATAGACTTCCATCATCCAACATTGATTGCAAATAGAATCTGCCATCTAGCATGTGTTGTGGGAAATGTGCACAAAACAGAAAAAAAAACCATTCAAAAAGTTTTTGGGAACACTTGTAACCCTTCAGTTAATAAAAAAAACTGACATGCAAATGGCTAAAAGCTTGAATTGAAATCAAGGTACGAATATTATTACATTATCAACGTAGTTCAATATTTTGGAAAATTAACCAGGTTGCTGTTGTTGATGCCAGTGATTACAGCAAGAAGCAAATGTTCTCTCACTCTCTCAAAGACTACGGATGCATTTCAATTCTAAGATGACATGCATCAGAGCAGATTGTAGCAGTTGGGGAATGTTCATTGAATTTTCATTTTTATACCTATCGGGACAATTGACTGTGAAGTTTTCTCCGGGCAGTAGGTAAATTCAGTTACGAAAGCATTATTCCACATAGTTCCATTTTTGAGCGTAATCGTGAAATTGGTTATGCAAATAAGCGGGACACAAAATTGCATATTGTACTAGCTTTTCTGATGCTTCTCTGTCTATTTTAATGGAAACTACCTATTTCATGGAAATCTCTAACGCTTCCGCTTCGTAACCTAATGATGTGCCTTTAGTTGTTGCACATCTAGCGATCTTTCTCCAACAACAGTTTGATATATGCAGAAACCTATAGAATAGACCAGTCGAATCAGTGCACCGGCTGGCCCTTCTCCATATGGTTTCAGCCCTTAATATGGCCAAACGATCCATCAATTGAATCTACAATCATACTGCCTACTATCTACTTTTAGAATAAATAGTCAGTAAAAAGAGATATGCAAAATCGTTTCAATCGATCTAAGTTGAAAGAAGGCATACTGTTGCAATGTTACCTCCATATACTTTAGCTTAGGTATGATAATCCGCTAAGAACAACGAGACAATTTTCATAACACTAAATTTTATAACGCATGAATAAAGTTACTGCAGATTGGTCAACAAATAAAAGTGCTTTCCTCACGCACAAACGAGAAAATATGCATAATATTTACACTGTAAGAAATTAGTTGTTGCGTGAAGAAAACATTTTACAATGTGAAACGTCACGGTGGAAAGCCAGTTGATGCCAAAACTTCAAAAAGAACTCTTCAATACTAATTGAAAATTCAACTTCAGTCATCAATATACCACTTGTAATGTGCTGCCGGCTTTTTCGTCCAATCATTAAAAATCCAAACAAAAATATGGATTACCATAAAAATTTCAACTGGAATTTAAAGCAGTGTTTTGAGTTTTCTTCTTCATAGTGCACGAAGTGAAATATAAAAGAACCTGATGAAGATCGTGTTTGTAGAGCATTCTCAAGTCTGAGTTGGTTTTCTTCATTGATCTGAGCCAATTTTCCTGGAATGATTCACCTCGGATCTGAGTTATTACCAGTGGCGGGTGATGATTAGAACTACGATCGAAAACCTTCCAGCACTTACTCGTTTCCAAAAGTTATGTTTGAAAAATGGTGGTTCCTATCGTTATTACTATAAGAATAAATAGCGGTTGAATGGAGCACTCAATTAAGCCAGCAGCGCCTTGAAGAATAAAGATTAATTTCGGGGATTAGTTTCCAGAAGACTGTGTCAAGAAGGTGCAATCACTTGCACTAAACCGCCTGATTAAGAATCATTAGAGATAAGAGAAAGGCAGATCAATCTTTCCTCCCCTAAAAGGTAAGTGAGGAAAACTCTCAGAAGATCAGTTCATATGTGTGAAAAAAAGTAAAATGTCTCATTCCCTTAGGCAAGCATGGAACCGTCAACCAACTTTCAAGTTCATCGATCTCGGCCTTTGCTTCCTTGAGCTCCAATACGAGCTGGTGCACTTTGTTGACTTCCTCCTTATACGCCTTCTGAATTTGGTTCTCTCCTTCACGAAGTACGGTGTTTTCGCTCTTCAACTTCTCGGTCTCTTGCTCTAACTTTCGCAATTTGTCTTTTAGGGCATCAAGCTCGACATCCGTTTTCTGTCTCAAACTGCAAGTTTCTCACAGGTTATCATATTTTTGACTAGGAATATCGGTCATTATTTCGTGAAGTTTGAGGTTAGAAAACGAAAAAAAGAAGTCCCAAACAAACGGAAGCAGCGCCACAATTTCTTTTCAAATATCCCATATATGCAAATTTTTTTAGAGAGTAGTAATCCAAGAGCACCCTTTTCGCTGGATAGTGCAATCATCATAGACTTACAGCGTTGCCGAAGGCTACACAGCAATGGGTGATCCGAATGAAAAAGCATTTCAAAATGTGCATAAACATCAACACCAAAAGCTCAGGGAAAAAATGTTTGTTTTGTGGAATTATGCAAATATCGCATGTGACTTCCCCTTAGTTATAATTAACGCAAATAACACGTATTTTATTCTGATCGCGGTGATTGCTAGTCAAGTTCGAATCATATGAGAACGCTTGATGATGGCTTAGTGGACATGAAAGTACCACCGAATACCGTAAAATGACAGGAAACAAAGTAATGAAAATAGCCGAAAGGAATGTTAGCGCAGAAAAAAGTGACTGAATGAGCTACATATGCACTACATAGCTAAATAAAAGCTACATAAGGTATATATAGCTGCAAACACAATGAAAATTTTAAATACAGTATATAAATAGCTATATTAGAAGGTGTTCGTTGATGCTGTACGCTGAGCTACAGTATACTGTATGAATGAACGAATCTTCAAATGGCCAGTGCTATATTCGCTTTATATTCGTCCTGAAATATTGAATAATAATGATACCTTAATTACGCATTATTAGATAAATTCTCTTCGTTGATCTAATCCATAAAACTCACTTCATGATGTCTTGTTTCTCGCTCTGCAATTTGCCATTCAATTCCGTTAGCGTAGCGACCTCCTTCTGTGCCGAAGTGAGTGAATTCTCGAGGGTTGTAATCTTTGCGACGCTAGTCTTCAATTTCGTATCTTGCTCTTCATTACTGCACCGCAAAGACATCAGCTGCTTCTCATAGTCAGCTAGTTGCTCTTTAAGTTTTCCAGCTTCATTGAGATTTTCTAAAATCCTCAACAGTTTATGTTTACTGAATGTGGAATAAACATAAGGAGGAATACGCCATGAATGTTTTCAGCTTCCTTGTTGATCTCCCTTAATAGTAAGGTCAAGTCGAGAGTGGTCAACAAACTCAGTGGCTCCTGAAATTCCGTGGGCAATTCACTAGCGCAGTCAGATCAACGACAAGTTCTGAAAGGATAGCAGACTATATAAAAGCATTAATAAAAACTTGGAAAGATGCCAAACTCGACAGCTGACGACTATCTGCGTTTGTCTGCTAGAAACAATGAAAAAAGTGATTTTTCTAGCACAAGCAATATTTACTTGCCTTCTAATTTTTATGCCAACCAAATGAATCCCTCCCAAACATATTTTTCGATGCGACTAAAAAACTGCTACCGCAATTTGCATAGTTGTCAAGCTTTTCTTTATTGCGCGCTCATTATGCATTTTAAAATTCGACGATAGCGAGAAATGAGGTGTGCAATAGCATGTGAGCAATATGCAAATATTGCTTAAGCTAGATGCGAGATTTATGTCAGCAAACCTTGTGAGACTACACAGGTTAGAATGGAGATGCGTCTCTGCAATATTTTAATGCAAAGTGAAAGAGCAATTGATTTCGTAATCAGCTGTTGAAATTATTCGTGGTCGATTTGCCACAAGGATAGAGGATTTTTTTTATGGGGCTGGGAGAAAAATTTTCTAGAGTTGGGGACATGAGAGAAATCCGATTATGCGAAAATCGCAACGGTTGGGGGTAAATTCAAAAAAAAGTGTTTGTATTCCGTATTCATCAATTGTATAAGCCATTTATATGGATTTAATGATATGCAACATGACAAAAACTTCGGTGAGATTTTGTCACGATGCGAACGTGTGCGTAATGCGATCATACCAACGAATTGACAAACTGTGACAATTGACAAATTATGACGTGACAAAATACTAACAATAGTACGAACCATATCAGCCGACCAATAATGCGACCTCAACAACTGCTTAATCGATCAAATTTTATGACAAACTCCTCTAGAGCCATTATAAACGTGATGAATATGCGGCCATTTTGTTAAACAACCCTTTGTCAACCATTAGTCAATTCGCTATGACACCAGGTTCTATGGCAAAAAAGAAGATTTTAGAGAATTTTGGACAAAAATTCTCAAACATTAATAAAGTTATTTTTGGACAAAAATAAAAAGTGAAAAAAAATGTGATACATATTTGTGACGAAAGGAAAACGATATTTAAAATTAATTGTAGGGGAGAAAAATGCATTTATGGAAAAAAAAAAGAAGAAAACTAACGATGCGATGTTCTCTCAATATCCTCTCGCTTCTTGATTTCGATAGCCAATCGACGTGACAAATCGACCAATCGCTTAGAAAGATCTTCCTTCTCCTTACTAAATATTGCTTTTTATAGTTGTTAAAAATTAGATATGAACACGTCATTAGTATAAAAATAATTTAAGATTGATTGGTCACTCTTGACAGCCATTTCAGGGTGATCACTTTTCTTATGCTAATTGCACTATGGCATTTCCACTCGAAATCCTTCAAAAATGACCACTGGCGAAAAGCTCAAGCTCAGTCTTCAAGCAACGACTGTCTCCAATCAAGCTAACAGAGTACCGTATAAATCGATTACTACTGAAACATGCAAATTATTCCTTCGCGGAAATGCGCAAGTGAAAAAATTACAGGTGCTGGAAAATGAACTTTCAAGATATCATTTTTATTAGATACTGCATTCCTGCAAGTTTTGAGACTTCAGTGTGACGCTTGAATAAAAGGCTCAGAGCCTGGACATTTCTGGATGATTGTTTCTTTGACGGAACAACGAGGAGGCTTCTATTTCAGAGAAATACGGTATTAAAACATATATGGTTAATCGTTTCTTCTTATAACATTTCGACTCGTTAGGTGAGCTGAATAATGAAAAAATCCATCAAATTAAATGTTTTCAAACCTGATATCGTCACGCTGTTGCTTAATTTCTTTTACTGTCATTTCGATTGCCACAGTACTCTTTGTATTCGAATCAAAATTTGTTTGCAGGTTGTCTAGCTCGTTTGTTACAGCATCGAAGCGAACCCGTTGATTTTCCAAATCTTTCATAAGGCTGTCCTTCACATGCTCCATGCTTTGTAGCGCAACATCTAAACTGAGACGTCGGCATTGGTAATCTGTGTATAGGGCTGATATTCCTAGACGAACGAAAGATGAGTCAACTGTTTAGTCTCACTCTAGTTCTTAAAGAGGATGAGAGAGGGCGACTTTTGGTGGTTCAGTTACTCATCCTATATAGCTCGACTCTCCACCTTTACTGTTTGGCGTTGACATGTTGAGTAAAACGGCTGAAAATACTAATTTTTTTCACTCCAGCTTGTAAAACCTGAATGAAATTCCCGATGCCCTGTACCTTTAGAATAGCGAGAAGTATTCCAAACATCCACTTAAATCGATGGTCTCAATAGATGCACCAGTCATCCATGATGGCTTCGATTATAAGGATCGAAATTCGATAGCAGTGAATTGCAAATGTTACTTATCAAGTTGATAGAATTGTATAGACTTGCATATGTGCATAAGAGTTTTTTGCTACTATAGCATGAAGGAACAAATAACTTGGCATCAATTTCTGTATTAATTTTGGCTGAAGACACCGAATACTGCTACCGAAGAGAGTATCGGCTACCGCGTTACTCTAATTAAATCGTCGCTCTAGAAGTAGAAGGGCTACATCCTTCTACACTAGGGAGAAAACAAACTGTAGAATACTTTCTGATTAAGATATAACTTCTCGCGTGATCAACAGAAGACATTTCTCGAGTTCTGTGATGACAAATGATGAAAATTTGTAGAGGAGGGATGTGTATATTTCAATTTAAATTCCAGAGGATGATTTATCGAAGGGGAATAAGGACCTACTGTGAGGAAACAGGAAGAAAGAATAGTGTCGTTCGAGATGTGAGATGTATTTCATATTTTTGTTTCTGCCTAAATAAAGGAAAAAGTCAAATGAGCCTCCAGCATTGTTTTCAAGAGCTCTCTCATCCTACCTTATTCAGGCATTCTATAATTATTTGCGGTGAAATGTTCACTAAGAAAGTGCCAGCGTCCGTGTGACCTGTTTCACGAAAGTGATGACTCATGGGGCGAATATTCTTCGCATTAAAGATAAAAAATCGTTTCATAGATCATTGAATGAACGGATCAGTCACATTGCACGCCGCTCCCTGTTCGTACAGCTGAACATAATAGCAGATGTCTATAACAACTAACGGTTGTCTCCTATTGAATTACTATAAAGAGCACAGTATGTGCAGAGATAATTCTCGCACAACTCTCGCATGAGACCCCTTTTCTTTCGCATGCAAATTTTCTTAGTGATAAGAAACAGGTGCAATGCTGCAATCAACCTAAGTGCTGAAAGTTGTACATAACAAGAAAATCATAGAAACCTTTCTCGTTGATCATTTGTAGCACAGCGTTATGCTCGAGTTCTAGATTTCTATGTTTTTCCTTCACAGCCGCTAGATCGCTCTTTAATCGCTTATTGTCCTCTTGAATCAATTCCATACGACGCGTTAATTCCGATATCCTAGAAAATTTTTCTATTCATTTCAATCATTCCCTTGCCATTCCATAAATTAGGCAAGAATGACCTACTCAGGTTAGGTCAAAGCAGATTACGTGGTTTAGGTCAGGCTCATCAAAAGGATGGTTTGATTAATAATATTACAAAATAAAGTAGAAGAAGGTCGTTGGTGTTGCATACCTTGCTTTATAATCGTCTTCGATGAGATGGTTTTGAGCTTCAGCCTCTTCAAGCGCTTTACGAGTACCATCAACATTGGACTGCTCAATGATTCTGGAAGTGAGAATGTCATTTTCGGTCTTGAGCAAATGGAATAGAACAAAATTCCCGTTTTTTTGTCACATGACCACTGTGAGTATTACTGTCCTTAATGCTTTCAGATGATTGTTCCCGTCTCATTTTACTAAAACGTTTCATTTCCTCTTCGGCATATACCTTTATCCGTTTACGAAGATTCTAAAGCGAATTGTGATAGAGTCATTAGCATGGACGCATGCATATACCTATGTGTTTGCCTTTGTTAGCTCATTATCTTCAAGTAGAAAACATCAAACTCGAGTTACAACATATGGTGACTGTAACGTGTTTCCTCACCGACAAACAAATAGACTAATAAACTTTGGAAACAGCTGAAAGCATTTAACCGTGTCCAAAACCTGCAGTGGCAAAACCTAATTTAGAAATGTGCCAATAAAGCTGATATGATAGGCGCCTTCATATTTCTTTAGTTAGAACATCCGGTTTTTTGAGTTATCAACAAATGATAAAACGTGCAAAGTAATTAATCCATCTTTTATCTTACCTGATTTCTCGCAGGACTGTATAAGAAAACATGGCTTTTATGTGTGCCGAGAGATTCAAAATGCAAGTTCAACCAGTTAAAGAGGTATGCTGTTATTCTGGAAACTTCAAGCGCCTTGGAATTACAGGACGGATAGATGAATACATGAATAGGTACAGGATGGATTTTGGCAAAGTTTACTTTACAAGTGCAAATCTGTAAAAGCATACGAAAACTAATTACTTGTAGATTTGTATGAGCTGTCGGATCTGTCGAAATGCGAGTGCATTACACCCATTATTCACTGGCAAATCATAAAAGCAGCTGTTCTGATGTCTAGAAGAGCAAAAGCACATATTGGGGAATTTCTTCAGGCGCACTTTCCCACATGCTATAGCGTTCATACACATCAGCGTTTCCAATGGAACCTTGCACATTTTTCGCACACCGAGTAAATGTTTCGGAATGGATGCGAATTTCTTGTGGTTTCAAAATTTCCATACAGATAAACGACTGTTGGAGTACGACAGCTATGTGACGAGTTGAAATCTTCAAAGACTTCAAGTACCACTTTTGGCAAATATGAACAGGTTACTTCAAAGGCTCGGAATCTTCTATGTAGAATCTCGAACTCTACGGGGGAATGGAGACAGCGAGAGGTGACCGCTGACCTTAAGTTCCTGAAATTGGGAATCACTCCTATCAGAGGTGTATACCTTCGAAGAAAAATTGATTTAGTGGCGAAAGCCTGTTGAAAATGTAAAACCTGGTGCCATCCCTCAGTAAGTTCTCCATTTATCATCAGAAATTACGACTGAAAAAAAAAATGGCTACCAAATGTAATGTTTAAAAACTAAGTGATTCATCAAGCAATAGCATAAACTTACAATTTTAATCGACGAATCTCATCTTCTAGCTTAGTATGTACACCTTCAGTGAATGCATTTTGGGATTCAGATGCACGTAAGCGATCCTCTAAACGTTTTACTTCGCGAGTCGTTTCGTCTAATGATTTCTGACTGAAATTAGAAGAAAAAATTTGACTTTTTTTTGTCTGAATGAGAAGCAAACTGATTTACATAAAGCAAAAGATAAAAAATCAAGGTAACAAATGATACCTGTTGAACATATAACACATGAATGTGACAAATAATATTTGTTAGCCGCAAATTGAGCAAGGTCAAACTATAATATAGATTACACATGTGTTTTTTGCATAGGTGAAGCTCGAAAAATGAATGAGGGATGAAAGTGTTGCCTTAGAAAACGAAAACAGCATCACTAACTGATTCCCTCTTCTTGTATTACACATTATAGATTTTCAAGCATTAATCTGCAATGGCTTAAATGTTGCCTTACAACTTTCGATTGCTAATAATAAAGAATTGATTATGCAGACGCGGCTCAAAAGGACAACGCTAGAAAGAAAGTAATGGAGTGAATGACAATCTGAAACCGTGAAAGTTGAAATTTGAAATTTTTAAAATAATATTTTAGTTTTGATTGAAGGAATAAACTTCTTCAAATTTCTACGTCGGAAATGAAGAAAAAATTTAAAGGGGAATTAAAGCGTTTTTTACTCGAATACAAGTGAACACTTATTGCCTGCTTTCGAATTCTCCGAAAGTTTAAGCGACTAGGTAATCGTCATTCATTCATATAATCGTAAACTTGCATGACAATTTTGTGGTATTTATCGAGCAAACTGTGTTGGAAAACAAAAAGATTGGAGCAGCCTTTGTGCATCAGGACTCTGTTATCCCATGCAAAAGTTCCTCAATAATATAAATCGACAGACGATAAAGTATTCTGAAAGGTAGCGAAATATTTATAAATAGGAAGGAACGCCGAGGATATAAACACATCTCATCCTTAGCATCATTCTTTCCCCAATGAAATAAGTCGGAAAAATCGTTGAATTATTTATCAAACGCATTAAAGGATCGAATAAAAGAAGGTGAGATTCAAAAAGCATTATCCACACCTGCTAGTGATTTCTTTCTTTGCATCAGCGAGTTGCTTTTCAAGTCTTTTACGTGTCTCTTCTGCGTTTTCATAATTGCTCGTCAAGTCGACAATCTACAATAGGAAATTCGCTGAAAATGAGTGTGGAATTTTTATTAAAAAAATTTCTTCCGATTAAGTGCAATAAATGATCATCCGGAAAAACTTTCTAATTCTCAAATTCACGGATCATATAGATCCATTTTCTATGATCATATTGCATATAATGTACAGTTATTGCCACTTTCGATTATACCGAATATAAGCCACTTTTCAGAGGATTTCGCTCATCCGAAGACGGCTGATATCAAAAGACTGTTCAACATGATCACTCATAAAATGTGAAAATCTTTCATGGTAACTTGTTAGCAGTCTTACTTCAATTCACTTTTCATATATACGAAACGTTTTACAACTGATAAGAGTTTCAGTACTTTGTTAAACTTTATTGAAATCGAAATGGAGAGGAAACAATGGCAAATAAGTCTCCAACTTTTGATCCCTTCCTCTGCGATGAAGAAGAATGAGAGCGGAAGCAAATTCACTCAAGTTTATTTTATTTTCAAATTTTCAAATAAAGGAACATAAGACAAATCGAGGTCAAAAATTAAGTCATACTTGCTGTTCGGCATTCTTTAAACTGCGCTGTAATTGCTGTAATTCATTGTCTCTTGTTCGCAAAACATAACGCACATTTCGTATCACCTCTGATGGTGCCAAACGAGTCGAACCTTAACAATTATTCAAATTTTATTTTCGTTGTAAGTGCTATTCAGCTGGTTAGCGCGCCAACAGCTAAAGATTAGCAATTGCGATTGGAATATCGCGTGCAGGTAAACGCTTTCATTTGTCGTTTAATATGAAATTTTCGATGCTCTATTTGAACATTTGCGCTAAACTATAGAAATAGAGAAAACAAAGGATAAACATAGCGTCAAAAAAGGAAACATCTTTAAGAGAGATTTGTATGTCTAAGATCGACGATTTCCTGCATATTTTCTATAAGCAAAGTTTGTCAAAAAGATCGTTACCTAACCAATGAAATGCCTACTAGTAATTTTAATGAAGATGCTTGAAGCATCTTAAACACTGCTATCCTTTATAGTAATAACGTAAAGACAAGGCAGTTTTCCCAATGAAAGAGAGGGATTTCCATAAAGGATTCGATTACTGTGATGAACGGAAATATAACAATAGCAAGTGACGTGCCACTTAAGTTTTGACGAATCACCTAAATTTCGTTTTATGCGAGTGTTGAGGAATAGTCTGACGTACATAAAAATATTACAGTAAAAATTACTCCAATATTAAAAATGTTATATTACTCCAAAATATTTAAATAAAAATATTACTCCAATAACTACACCTAAGGAAAACGTTTGTGAAACGTTGAAAAGGAATATTAAAAATATACGAAATGATCTTTTATGACGTATTAATTTCAATTCCTGAGGGAAACTATTTCAACAAAACATTACGATAAAAACCTAAAGAAAAAGAAACTTAAGATCCTCATACCGCGAAAGGTTATACTGACGAAAAAGGAATGTTCACCTGGTGAAAGAGATCTCGGCCTTTTCTTAAGACCAGACTTAGTGTCTGCCTCTTTGGCCATATCATAGAGCTTTCGAAAAGCTTGCTGAAATGTTCACTTTTAAAAATCAACCATATTTCAAATGTATACGTTTTCTTCCCAATAGTCTAGATCCCACTGAATTATTTCTGAAATGTTTTCTCTTCAGGGAATTTTCGAGTCGAGTATATATGTATACGCTTTAAACATCTTTGAACAAACAAGTTCAAACGATCTTTGAAAACGATTCGAAGAACACCGCTTTTGAAAACGTATGCTGAATTAGCATATAAAGCTTGTTAGCGTTTATGACTAAATAGAGGGAGCCTGGCTCATGAGAAGAATGCTTAATATAGGTGAGACATTTGTCCTGATAGAGCTCCACGTGTCACGCCCACGAACTAAAGTTTTATTAGTACAGCCAATGCAGTGAGTGAAATAAGAGGTATTTGACTACCTTCGAGTCAAGATAGTTCAAAAACTTTCGTGCAATCGGGGGGGGGGGGGGGGGGGGGGGGTGGGGAAGAGGGCGCGGAACCTTCTAACAGACTTCAAAAAAAAAAACTGATGATTTCGCACCTCGGAACTTTAAAATTGGAGCATTTCCCAGAAAAAACCTATTAATTAACAAAATTTTCTTACAAAATAAAAATCAATTAGATCTACTAACAGCTGCGTTTTTTTCTCATCAGAAAGTTCTATTTGAAGCTTCAATTATTTGCAAATGTTTCCTAATCTGAAGGATATATAATAAACATATCAAATATTAAAAAAAATGCTGAAATGCCATGTTATGAGCTGGTGATGAACAATGCCATAATCCGAAAGACACACTTCATGTATCAATGCTGGTGATACATCTTTCGAAGAAGTTTCTGGTTCAAGATCGATACTGATGAGAAAATTCCATTGCCGACTCAGGGGAAACGTCGTCTTAAGAAATTCGGAAGTGTTATCAACAGAGTTTCATACCTGACATTCGTCAAGTTTCTGCTTAGTTCTTTTCATTTCAGCTTCGAGAGAGGAAATTTTACTGGCGCTTCCATCTTCTCGCGATTCCCATTCGACAATCCTCTCAATCGCTTCCTCATATCTAAACACATCACGAACGATTCTTTATTTTAATTGAATCTTCTGAACGATAGCGCATACAGGATTTCTTTCGGTGAAGCGAACCGCCTAGAGAAAACACTGAATCAGTAACGTTAGACTATTGCCAAAAATTCTATCAATATCGTGATGTGCGCAAATGCTTCCTTGCATAAGAGCGCCGAAAAGCGCAATGGGACATTACTACAACAGTACCATAAATGACCTTGATTTTAATATAGCCTCTTTTTGTATCAGCTTGTAACCCTTAACAAACCACTGCTTCTGAGGATTGCTGGTCATTACTTCGCTTGGATACAACAAAAGCCACCCGCAAAATAACCAATAAAAGTGATGGATCAAAGTAGTAACTGCACGCCAAGAGATGGCACGAATTTACTTCTTCATGAGCGCATTGTATTCGTCTGTAGATACACCGGTTTGTGGCAACTGTTGTTCACGAAATCTTTTCATCGCCTCTGTCAGTTCATTATATTGCACAGCACCTCCTTCCTAAAATTGCATCTTTTAATGCAAGGGGACTTACAAATAAACATGCTATACAGAGTACGATTACTTACTAACAATTACTGAGTAAAAGTGGTCAACGAGCCAAACTCTGCAACAATAAAAGCATTTAATTTATTTCTCTATATACCATCTACCTCTATCATAATCAATTCAACGAGTATATTTCCTCCTGGCCACATCAACATTAGGTTCGTATCAGGGTTAAGACAGAATGGATGATGTTGTTTAAGGGCCTTCACTTCAGCCTTGGGAGGAGGCGATTGACAATAGCCTCCGTTCTCAATTCTAGTCTATTAAGTTCATATCAGTGTATACCGCGCCGAGTGACGTGATGCTCAGCCTTCTGACGACACCTCCTACATTACGTGTTACACGTGCGAACTCATTTCTCTGATGTTCGAGGTCACGCTCCGTCTGCTCTCGATAATCTGCGAACTGTGCCCTCAATTGCTGCAACTCCGACCAAAGACTCATCATCTTCTGTTGCTCCTCGCCTAGGTATTGTGCCAAATTCTGAAAGATTACTGATTGATAAGGTCATTAATTCATTTGAACACAATTCAGAATGTGAAGAATATACAACTGTATTAGGAAAGACCAACTATTTCGAACACTCTTAGGATAAGGTTCGCAGATTCTGTTCATAAAGGTTCACAAAAGTTCACAAGGCGCATATTTGGCTCACAGGATGAGGTTCACAAGAAGTAAAGACCTACAAGGCACAAAATGAAGGCGAATCTTACAGCCCAACGGAATGTATTACTCAAATAGTCCAAAAAACTTCTAATTCCTGAATGCAATGGTCATTATTTGACAAACTGTCAGCGCATCCTCTTCCTGCCATACTCACTTCCCTTCTGACCATTGTTAGTCTTTCGTTTTTTCCTTGTTAATCAAGTCCGCTCCTTATTATATATCTATTAAGCCATCCATTTCTTAATTAAAGTTGATTTTAGTAAATATAAGAACATAAACACGAGTCAATAATTTCCATCAATTTCTCTAAAAATTAGCGAAAACATATAGTAAGAAATTTTATTGCAATTAGATGCTTACTCTTTCACGAATCTGATAGGTTTTCTCTTTATCATGAATGTTGATTTCGAATTGTTGGCGAAGTCTTTGAATTTCTGTTTGTTGTTGAGTGAGTTGCATACGTAGTTCATCATTTCTATAAACAAGTATTATTGCACAGTTAAACCTGACTTTTTTTAAAAAATTCTTTGTTGTTTCAAATTGATATAAAATTCCTAATATTTCATCAAATTTACTCGCAGTTGAGAAGTTTGAATAATATTTTTACCTCTAATCGGCCATTTGCTTCCTTATTGCTGAACAACATATTGGCATTCGCTTATCGAGGGTGAATAAACTTTAGATTATTAGCTACCTCAATTGTGATGACGAAATTTTCTACTATGCTCATTTTCAGTTCTTTCTGTCCGATTCATTGCCTTTATCTTTTGCACTGCTTCATTCTACATTATCTAGGTATTTTTTTTCCATTTTCGATCTTTCTGTTCTGGACCTTTATTTCTTGGAAACGGGTGAAATGAAAAAAAAATGGGATTCCATCTCTATTTCGTAACATTCGTTTAACTAGTTCTCATAGCAGATATTAAACCTGGAAATGCTGATAACGACGAATCGTTCTCCGACTCATGTGGTAAGATAAAAAATGAGTGGAAAGCGCGAAATTTTTGAGGATTTAAAAATGTGAAACACGATTCAGCCTAAGTTATTTTGAAGGCTCAAGAAGGCGCTCAGAAGTATACAAACATATTTTCTGAAATTTTTCAACCTCTAAAATTTAAGTAAGTCACAAGGAAAATATATGTCACATAATTCAGTAAAAATTCATGAGTCTGCACTCTTCAGTGCTCGAATTTTTTTCTTTCATAATATTTTCATATGTGACTTTAAACACTTAATTCACTGAAGTCTATTTCCAATGTGTACATTAAGAGCCTAAGAAGTAAATTTTCATGTGCATTTTTTTAGCTGAATGAATTTCCCCTCAGAGTGCGCAAAAAGTTCAGAACAAAAGAAAATAACTCAGTGAAGATAACCATATGAGCATCTGGGAGTAGTTCAGTAAGAATTTTCATGAGTTCATTGCTAAAGAGTTTCGATTCATCCCACTTTATTATGGCCTCAATTCTCTCTCGTTAATGACCAGATGAAATAAGAAATAATTATTCAACTCTTCCTCAGGTGTGAGATCTCTTAATTACATAGGTGACTCTTATTTGATTCGATACGCATTCACAGCAACGTCTTAAAACAAGAATATTACGAATCGCACAAAGAGATACATATTAGAAATAAGAAAATCCAGACAACCTTCTTCGTTCTTCTTCGAGTAGGTTAGCGAATTGAAAATCTGTGCTAATGGCTTTGAAATCGGGCGCCCACATTTCCGAATGCTCTTTGATATTGAAAAAGATACTTCCATCATCTTTGTGAGCGATCACTTGATTTTCGATATCAGCAAGATGACGTCTATATTCTTCTATCTGAAAGTCGCAATTACTGCAAAGTTTTCCATCTTTATCTTTAAAAAATTATGATAAGTTCTATAATAATGAACAGTGTTCGACTGCTTCAGTTATCCACAGAATATGACACAAAACAAAATGTTTTTTCTTCATAAGAAACGTCTGAAATGCTTAGAAATTTTTGAAATTCAGCTTAAATTTATAATCATTTTCCCTGAGTATATGTCGAAGAAACTAGGCAAAGCAGAAATGAACCTTGCGTTGTAGGGCAACCATAAGATCGGCATGTTCGCGTTGTTCTTCAGTGTTCGCATCGATGCGCTTCTTGAAGTTGCTAAGATCTTGTTGAGCACGTTCGAAACGTGCCACTCCACCACAGCTCGAAGGTAGCAATACAACAGCATCCACTAAGTCCGATCTCTCATACAATGGAACATCTGAAGTACCCCTGAAAATTCGCATCCTATTTACTATATTTTGCTGCTTCCTGCGACCTCAAGGGGAGGGAATAGAATTAAAAAACCACTTATAAGACATTTAATTGCCCTCAAAATTATCATTGACTTCCAAGTTTAAAAGCCCGAAACAAGTGGGAAAGCATACCAGAAATGCTGGCATGACATGTGCTTCTGCAATTGTGCGTATCAATCCAACAGCTATCGTAAACAGCTGAAGAAAAAAAAACATTCGCAATAGTACACTCATATTTTTAGTGAAATATCCATCGCTGTAAATCTTCTAAGGAGGTTAGATTTTTCGAATGCGACCGTTTGCATTATACGGTCCAATTAAGCATTAAATCTATATAAATTTCTGAGCACTTTGAAGTGTCTATAAGTTTACAACCAGTAAGTAAAATTGAAGGTTGAAGTAGGAGATCGGGCAAATTGTACTCACTAAAATTCGTGATTCTAGCTTCCGCGACTGCCAGTCAGGCAAATGCCGCCCCCATTCCCCTTCTGTTTGCCATCCTTCTTTTCTTCTTCTCCTCTCCCGCAGATGAACCCTCAAGCATCATGGATGAAAAGTGAAATACGAAATACTGGCAGATATTAATTTTCTACCAGTAATCTCCAGCGATGCCAAAAAAAAACGCCCAGAAAGAATTTATCAACCAGATGTGGCAATAACAGTTTTGAAAACAATTCCTAAACAATTAACAAGGAAACGCTTTTTTTTTACGGATAAGACCCAACCAGCCGTCTTCTCACCAACTCTCCAAAATGTTTATGATTCAATCTTTTGAAAGACGGTAAAATAAACTAGACAGGAAATAAAAGCTTTCTAACATACTCATATGATCTAGCAAAAATTCAATGATATGAGTGATTCAAAGCAAAATTTTTTGCAGCTCGACAACTACAAAAATCTGACACATCCAACTGATGCGCATAATGCGCAACATGAGCGGAAATTTGAGCAAAAATCTATCATAGGTTAAACGCAAACAAAATTTGTGGAAATTTTAGGAAATCAACGTTAACTTAGCCTAAAATATTTGCAGATGTATTCTATGCTAGAAATACTTTATGCCTGTTTCAAAAAAAAGACCCAGCAAAGATACTATCATGTTTGATGGGCAATATGTAAATCATTTTCGGGCAATGAAGATTAACGTCGAAGTGCACTGATATGAGCGGCGAAAAGCGCATCGGCAGCTTACTGGCCATAAGAAAATTTTCTCTAGAGAAAACTTTGATCTTTTCTGCTAGTGTCATCAAAAGATAACTTGAATTTCTTGAGTAGACAGCGTATTCGAGGTGATGCCTCACTCAAAATACTTTCCCATTTTCATTAAGTCTCACGAAATCACATCGTATCGTCACCGATTTCTGTCGTTTTCCATTTTCATGACACATGATTTCAGGAATCAAAACGTGTTATAGGAAAGCGATTAAATAGACTTCCTGTTTTAAATAAGCAGGTAGGAGATGCATGTCAAGGCAGCTGTCATGAAGTGCTTTTCAATCCCTCTCACCTGCTCAAGGAGCTTCGTGTGCTGCATAAAGACAGCAAATATTTTAAACTGGTCGCACTGCAGCAACATAAAGCACCTATAGAAGGGTGATCAAAGAAGCTAAATACGATCACACATATGGCTTAAATCTTAGAACTTGCCGACAGTTTTTGAAATTCTTTGAACAGGTGAGTGAATTCCAAAGGTGTACATTGAATCAGCTCGTTTAGCCAAATTTTACTATTCGCTATATGGGCCGCAATATGCAAAATGCAAATCGGGATGCGTGCAAAATGAATGCAAATATTGTTGGTGCAATTAAATGCTCATAATTCTTTGCGTTTATTGTGTTCTCATTGCATTGCATAATGTTCTCATCAAGTGATACTATACTGCAATTAATTTTCTACAAATGAAAATTATGTATTCATAAATACAAAATTTAAAGAACCCTTTAACAAATGGCAACACACTCAGGAAGTTGCAACGCAAGCAATTTTTGAAACTTCTTCCGTTAAACTTACTGTAGAGCCACTAAATCTAATAAGGGCGGTGCTTTCCTATGAGACGTCCCACGTATTCGACTTGTCGTCGTTACAAGCTGAATGGGTATTTTAATGTCAGTAGCTCGGGAAGAATGTGCTCAGTCAAGCATAAGAAATGCGACTTTAGAAGAGCACCCGATAGCGCAGATGATATCTATAACTTAACTGCCTTAGCTTTTGCGATCAATTTATGAATGTTAATACAAATAAGCAAATAAATAAATAAATAAGTAAATTAACACATATTTCACCAGAGCGCATAAAGAAAAGAAAACCCGAGATGATGCTGAAATAAGCTGAACGACAAGTGCTCACCCGAGTTCAACATTAATATCTTCGGCTCCAGATGATGCAACATATTCCGTGCTGGTTACCACCGTTTGGCTTATGTGTTCCGTAACGTTCCCCTCATCGGCCACATTCTCCATGTGTTGCTGCGGCTTGAACTGTTAGCTGAAAGTTACCCATCGCTTACATTTCATGCAGATTCTTCGACGATTTGAACTCAGGCAAACTTCACAAGCAAAATGAAATGCTGAAGTAAAGAGCAAAAGTCTTGACGACAGAATTCTCCTAACTATTCTGATCTGTTGATTGCTGTGAAAAGCATCCCTTTCGTAATGAGGAAAATGACTATGAAGAATGTAAGTTTGATTTATTTCCGACTTAAAGGTGAATTAAAAGCATGAAACTCAAACTATGCCGCAATTGCTGCATCCAATGTAAGCAAACGAAATTTGAGCTTTCATAGTGGAGAATGAAATGTTCGGATCATGACTTTATTATGGCCGGTATCCTATTATAGGATCGAGCAGAACTACTAGCAGCAGCAATGTGTTTGGCTTGAACCCGCGAGATCTACTGTGGCTTTCTTCAAATGTGTTTAATATATACCGCAACTCATTGCTGATGGACGCTAAGTTTCCTCAGTGCCATTAAACGGCACGGTTTTTCTTATAAAGCAGGTTACAGACTCCTTTTTCACCCTCACAAGTCTGCGTATGGGAATTCCCGATGTAGTGTCCCTGCCTCCTTTAATCTTCTCAACCAATGAAACAAGAAGATAGGTATTAGTAATTTTTGAGTTATCTACAAGTAAAACTGAAGGTGAAGGGTGAAGAGTTCTGTTTAAAAAAAAATTTTTTTTTGAAACATACCATTCAAAAAAATCTCCAATATAGCAAGCAAAGTATACGCATAATTGCTGTGCTAGTTGACAGCATAGATGCTGTTGTCAACTAAATGCTTTCTTTCGCAAATTTACGGCAAAATAGCACTCGATGGGAACGGACAAGTCTACCAACCTATGGCAATCAGACTAATATTTTTAATAAAAGAGAGTCAAGAAAACATGTTGAATTCTACTTTAAGCTCGAATGCCGTTTCACGGTCGTTTTGTTGCATTTTATCTGAGTGCAATCTGTGGATGAAAACATTTTTTTTTCACACGTAATGACTACATCGCATTGATCGACAGATTTCAGAGAAAAATGCTTCAGGTTTTATTATGAATGAACGTCAGGTGTTGATGCTGTTGTTGTCGGTTTTTTCTTCTGACCTATGATTTGACTGAATGTTTTCATCAATTCGAAAAGAGATAATTTTTTAATTTCTGTTTTTGATGGACCTTCAGCCAAGCTGAAGCACGGGAATATCAACTTTTCTATGAGTGAGATCCGGTACTGAATCCTTATCAGTCCCATGATGCGGTTCTACCGCGTCAAATACCCACATCTTTTCATTACGGATCCCTCATGCCAGCATTTTATTCATTGAAGGGCATCTACTAAATGTTTTTATTCACGTTCAGTCCCCTTTCGTATTCCTGAAATACCACAGTTCAAATAATTTTGCCAGTACTTAGTGTTCCTTGATCACCGAAATCCGGCATCACTTCTCCACAAATTTCCAATTATCAGGTCTTATTGCCCGAGGTAAGCGCCAAGATCATGCTCACCCTCAACCAAGTATATGGAAGTAAATGCTCAGTGTCGAAACGTTTTTATTTCTTCGCTTTTTATCCTCACCTCTATCTTACAACTTAACATAGCAGTTCGCTTTTACATCACAATTCCTCTTTTTATGTTAATGATCAACAGATATTTCAATGATAACACATATAACCTACTAGATTTTGAATTTTTTTTTTTGAGTGTAAATCCCGAAAAAATCGCTCGGATATTTTAGTTTATCAAATCTCATTTCCTATTAGTTTTGTTCATGATTAATTAATAAAGCACCAATAATTTAAAGCATTTTTTTTCTGCAAAAAAAAAAAACATAGGAGCATACAAGTGGAAATTGAACAAAGTTTCGAAAATCCGGCAAAACAACCTGCGAAGAAACATTTTTATGGGATGTAAGAAAGCAGACACAAAGAACACTAAACTCGAAAAGTCCGCAAATGTACTAGAAGAACAACGCAGTGTAATGGCAAAAACACCTGAAGTGAAAGCAAGAAAATCTGCAGATCTTAATACCTATCAAATTTAGCAACAGAATCTGCTAGATACCTTTGAGGTCGGGAAGAGGGCTACGCTGGAAGAGATTCATGGGAAATAAAAGCCGGAACAGCAACTCCAAAAGCCGAAATCCCATTGCAGCTCACATAAGAATGCTTTTATGTGGGGAAATAAGAAGACCATCATATGTAGGTAATAAGTATGTGGAATCTTATCGCATGTGAATATATATAAAAAAGCAAAGAAAAGCCTGCAGCATACTTTAATTCCGTCGCAGGTACAGACCGCTGCGGCTAAATATGTTGGAGTTGCTGTGAAAAGTTGCCATAAGACCGTGAATAAGACTTTGGGTTAAGAATACCCTAACAGATTAATTTTATTCAGAGGGGTATTTCGAATAAAATGGGCTCAGTGCACTTATCAAAACTTTATGAAGGTGTGGAAAGAATGAACAACTTTTTGGAAGGATTGCTGCAAGGAAAAGGGTTTCTTTTTTCTTCGCTAAAATTTCCGATAACCTTTTTCTTTAAAGATGCGAGATCAGTGGAAGAAAGGCAAGGTTATTTGAGGTTTTTCTCAAACGTTTCGAGAATAGGCCCTAGTGATTACATATGCAAAATATCGACAATATCAGCAAAGTACATTCATCACTTGCAATAATCAACAGCAGAAAATTTTTGCTCTCGATAGCAACTGACAGCCGATTGGCTGAAAGTTGTTAAGCTGGTAGCGAATTCATTTCGTAACAATGCTCCAAGAAAAACGACTGTTTAAAATACATCAGGTAGCGATTTGCACGCTTGAATTCGCAGTACGCAATGAGGGGAAAGAGCTGCAATCCCACTCCGAATGATCTATGTTACTGCATAAAAGCGAACGCCAATGACACAATAATATGTTTTTTTTTGCTTTAAGCGGTTCCTGAGAACGATTGGCTGGACGCTCGCAAGTTTTCGCTGGAGGATTCAAATGCAAATCACCTTGCCCCATTCGCCGTTCCTAAACTTGCAGATTTCCGGGTGGAGATAAGGACAGCTGCCACCTTGAAAACTTTAAAAGAAGTAGCAGTAATGCCCTCCTAATCATAACCTTGAGAAAAAAAAGCACAGGAAATTTTTCGTTCACCTAGCGAGCTTAATGGAGAAAAAAACACGAAATAAGCCATTTTCACTTATATAATCCTAACTAGATCACGAAGGTTTCGAAAATTTTCAACGTTATCTTCAGCAGCAACAAGCAGTGTAGTAGAAAAAGGGGTAGCAAATACTAGCAGCGCAACAATAGTCGTAGAGAACTGCAAGACAAGACCGCTGAGATGAGATCATGACTCGAAACCTTAGAAGATCAAAGTTCACAAGCAAAATCTACCATTGAAACTAGAGAGCAATTGTAGAGAGAAATTTATCGACTACATTTACAAATATGTCAGAGTAGTCTATGGCTCAAAAGTAATAATAAAGACTTTTGTACTAATGAGGAGCGCAAGAGAAGCTTCTTAAATATTAAGCCTAGACGAAGGCAACTGAGCTAACAAAATCATCGTGCAAAAAATACATAGATAAAATAAAAAAGTAAATAAATAGACAAATGAACATATAAATAAATGAATAAATAAATAAGTAAATAAATAAATAAATAAATAGGTTATTCATAAATAAATAAATAGGTTATTCTCTTGATTTCTCTAATAAATCCTTCATTAAGCATATGCACTTTCGCATATTTTCAGCTCGTTGCCTTTCGCTGACGACTATATTTATGGGTGATGTTTAATCCGATTAGAATTTTATAGTGGTCATATTTCCTCACATCATCGCTATCCGATGCTGGCGAAGTGCCGAAACCCGAAACATGGAACGAATTAGATTAAATATCACACCAGAAAAAATTGCTTCAATCGATATAATACTAATGTCTGCACAAATGTATAAGTCTACTTATGCCATCATATCAAATAACATAAGCATTTTTCTATATTACTTCAAACCTTGGAGAAATTTTTGTGAAAATCACAAAGAAAGCAAAAATTCCGAGCCTTTCATCCTCTTTTGCACTAATACAATTCCATATTCACTTGTCTACAATCTGTGGTCTCACACTAAGAAGCAATATCAAATCACACCATTCCCCCAATGCATATAAAGGAACATCTCATAGAAACATTCGCCTGCCGCCATAGCATTCGCAAGTCTAAGATGAAATAGTAACACCAGCTTTGAGCTCGCAGATCAAAAACACTCAAAATTTAAATGACACCGGATAATGAGTAATCAAGCTCCGGTTTGGAAAGTTTGGCTCCAGTTTGGAAAGACCATTGTCGGAGATAGCGGCTGCTGCTTTATAGTCCTGGAAAGTTTCGAAAATTGAGATACTGTGATCAGCGCAAATGATCGCGCCCCACAACGTCACAAGCCACACTGCACTAGCGATCAGCAAAGGGCGCGTTTGTTCCCATTTTAAAGCCCGAACGGTGCTCATTTCTTTGATCTGAAAGACTACACAAAACAGATGACTGATCAGCTCACTCTCTCTTCTAGAAAAATCCTCCGTGTTCAGAAAATGACCTAAGAAAATTGCACATATCTTTGTGACCTGCGCTCAGTAATGGCTAAGTTGGAACTGAGAGTGCCTTACGAAATTTCATACTATGCTAGGATTTCAGCTCCACTTGTTTGGATTTGCCGATCTCTTGCGAATAGCCTTTCTATCAGGTTTTTTAAGTTGTTCTCTGAGGTTTGAGGGTGAAAACTAATCAAGCAGTTGGCAACGTTACAACGCTCTAGAGCATTATTGCATTTATCAATCGAAAACTGCTCGATTTTAGCTTTCATTTCCCAGAATTTCCATTGAATCCTTGAATTCATTAAATCATTTCGATTATCGGAAGTAACTTCGGGAAGTCGGGAATGTCCTCCTTTTCGGACTGCATGCCCATTTTCACGTTCACTCATGTATCTTGAAGCCGCAATCACCTAAATTTTAAGCTCAAATATACTATGTTGAAAGTTTTATAGTGCGTTCTTTGCCAATTTTGCCTTATGCAATATCTCTGTCTATCGGGTATTTCGAAATCTCCCGGAACTGCTCACTTCGATTTATGTTCGTTCGATGAAGTAAGCAGCACTTCCAATCATTTGTATGTGCAACTCAGGTATTAGCAAAAGTGATTCGTTTTTTGAATGACGATCTACACAGACATCGGATGATAAAAGAAAATTTGCTGTAATATGCGGTCCTTACTTCCTAACATTTTTGTTGCCGATGAGCTTCGTAAGTCGAAATGCAAATGGCTTTGTTTCTGAGATGCTTCCTGAGGCGGGCGTTCAATTCTGACCGAATCTACTTGCAAATTTTTGAGGGAAACGATCGTTCTTAGAAAACAAAAGAGCAGCAAAACCTGTTCAATAGGTGAAGGAAAGTTTTCAGCAGTAGGCGAACTATTCGTAGCTTACAAAATTAGTGGTAATTGTCAGTATTTTTTTGATTTGTTTCCGCATCACATTGTAAACTGGTCGCCTACAAGATGAACATCGATTACTGTGACTAAAAAATAATGACAGGTTCTGCATGCACCGTATTCGGGTCGGCCAAAAGTTAGAGGTAATGATAAAGTTCAATTCTTATATGCAAATTTGCTCTCCACACTCCTTGGTTGATTTGATATACGGATGACCATGAAGAGTGAGCGAGTAATCAAATGACATGAGACGCGCATGAATCTGCATAGATGTATTCATGCTCACCGAAAACAACACACTTCTCATATTTGATCATCCAGACAAATTTGTAGGTGACCATTTCGATAAGATCATGCTTAACACGAAAGCACAGTTGATATGAAAACTGTTGAGATGAGCTAGAAATCTATCAAATCATAATCCAATATGCGGATATTGATTGGTGTGCCGATACACATACAACCAGGTAGACAAGCCCATAGAATCAACTACCAATGCCCAGAATGCTTTTTTGCCAAGTGACTGAAAGGGCACGAATACAGGTAGTATAGATTATAATTAAGTCTGGTATAAACATTTACTTTTACTTTGCTGTCGTTCTAACCTGATGCTAAATCAGCTCAGCATAGGTAGCAAGTTCGACGCATGCTATGGAACTATCAGTTTTCATTTTTCATATTTTCACTACTTTAGCTTTATCCACTGCCTATTAAAAAGAACCCTAAGTTTGATTCTGCTGAGCACTTGGCATTTGCATTACTCATCGTTGAGAATTTCTTGGGGTAATTTTGAAGTTGTACATGATGGATCATGTAACCGTGATAGTCATTACCCAAAACCTTTTCATTTTTCCGTACATGCTCGATAGCCGAATTTCAGTTTTTCGGTTTTCCGGTTTTCACTTGTTCGGTTTTTCGACAATCGCTTTCCGTCTTTGTGATTGTGTTTTTCCAGTTATAAGTGGTCTAATTATATCAACTCATATACACGAAAGTTTCTTAGACTAAAGGTTTAATCAGTTAATCTCACCGATTATTCTATTCATAGGTGGATGAAACACTCGGCTTGGTTTGGACGGACGGTATATGATTCATTCGTAAGGTTTCGAAAATAAAAAAGCTTATAATTAGACAAGCATCTGTATCAAAACTTCAATTACAAAAACTCATTGAAGGAATGAAAAAGACGTTGCGAAACGGCGGTTGGAAAGAACCTAACTCTAAGCTGACTCATAGCTGCGATGAATCCCTTTGCAAGCTCATCTAACATCAAGACTTTTTTTTTCTACGAAGAGAAATGTATGGATACTTTGTAATGTTACCAAAGTGTGTGCACCATTGAAAAAGATCACTAAGATGGAGCCATTTGCGTCATGTGTTTAACACTCAAAAGCAGAAGAAAAAACCTACTCTGACGTGATCGCATTTAATTGGTGTTTAGAACTTGAAAACTCATTGCACAGAATTTGCTACTAACTATAAGAGAAGGCGAATATTTGACAATAACGTGAAAGCATTTTACAGATATAACAGCAACGAATTGAAAGGCGATGATAAACTGAAAGGCGCGCCTTATGGTACGCGTCTAGAAATGCGATGATACTAAATCCCCTCCCCCTCCCCCTCGCCCCCTCCCCCCTCCGGCTTCCGTTATGGACAGCTCCTTGAATGGAATTCGTTCGCTGAACACTTCTCAAATGTTTTCATGGAAATTATATGTGACCGATTCTGTGGTTATTCAACAACATGCACTTGGGTGCTGTCGATGTGGTTCAGCTCTCGAGGCTATGATGATTCACCGATATCACACGCTATCCCATTCTCGTTTCTAAAGCGCAGCGCAGAAACAATTATACGCCCACTTCTTAAAAATTTTCTATGATGCTTCTCCTATTCGTCTTTTCTCTCATTTTGAAACGGACGTTCCTCTCACCATTGCTTTAAAAAAATCATCCGTCATTTCAATGAAAAGCCATAACCCATTAGCCTAACTCCTCCATTCATTTGAGGGTTCGGTGTAATCGTCAGAGAGATGTGATATTAGATCGTTTTAGGTGAAATAGTACTTGAAACTCTACACATTTCTCGTGGTCGCACTCAGTGGATCTGCGCATTGAATATAAAAGTTCAAGCTGGAGTTGTATATACTGATTATGCAACTGTCTCTGCTGTGGTTTACAATGAGAAGCTAGTGTTGAAACTGGAAAATATTCCATCATCAGGTCGTTCCTAAAGTTGGTCGGAGCCATTTTATTTCCACTTCTAATGATTTTGTTCAATTCAAAAGGCGCAAAGTTTCTACTGATTGCAGACGACCATGTAGCCAATATATATTATTGCATGTCGTAAAACTCAACTGGCCTGTTCGCTTATTCGATCGTCGCAGCTCCGTTGAGTCGACGATTTCTTCTACAATTCTGCTCACTCGAACAACTGCTTCCGTCTCGCTTCTCTCAAACGTTCGTCCTTGCCCAAATCTCAAACTTGGGTAATTAAACCTCCTCCATTTTATTAGTGCACAGTGCGCGCCGAACAATACGTTCGCAATCGAATTACGAATTAGCAAACACAGCAGCATCCAATTACGAATTTACAGAAAACAGCAGCACTTTGCAAGGAGGGATGTCAGATCAATACTGTAATGGTAGGCTTGCAAACTCTTTTACGATTCCTAGCACAGTACAAAGAGTCAAATTCTATCAACCGAAAGACTTCTCGTTTTAAAGCATTATGACGACAGTCTGCAACATAAGTCGCACGGAACAGGAAGCCTATATTTCATCTGAGCAGACGTGTCCATCGATAATTATAAAATTTCGCGCCATTAAATGACTGGAGCAGCGACCAGGGCAAGCCTTGGTGGTTTAACCTAGTCTAAGCAGCACATTACTCAAGTTCGAACAACCATTACAACATAGATAGTAAACTCACTATAGCCTATTTCGTTATACCGTTTCAAGGGAAGTACATTGATATGGATATGAATAATAATCAAGGAAATTCTTCCGCACGGGACAAGCAACGCTCTTCGAACAAACGATATTGCTTCAACGCAAGCAAACACTCCTTGCAACTTAGTAACGCACTAAAGGACGACTCTATATAAGCTTATTGCTATCTCTTTTTATATTGTCCTGGGGTTCTACTTTCATCAACATCATAGCTTCATGACGAATCCGCTTTGAATGATGCTACCTTCATGAGGAGAGCGGCGCCATGTTTCCGGTGCCTTCTCCCTCTTAGAAGCCGCTAGGCCGACGCGTTTTTGTGCTGTTTCTATTCGCATAGTCACCTAAATGTCTTTATACTCATGCGTATTCTTTTTGCACTTACAACGTTTGACTCAATGCATTCTAAATTTGCTATCAAATTTCTAAAAGCCGAATGATACTCGTGAATAGACGAGACAAAATTTCTCACAGAATTCACATCCGTTATAACATAGTACATCTCACATTCGTCGTATGTGTCGACGAGATTTTCGATTAATTATAGAGGGGGTTGCTGTAACATCGAACTTGAATGCAAGTTCCTGCGATCGACTGTCAAAGTTTCCTGCTCTGATTTAAGTGTTTTTAATGAATATTTATGCGTTGCCTAAGAATTTTTTTAACAGTAGGATGTTTTTTTGCAGTGCACTAAGAATTGCATGCGTTCGCTTCTTTTCACCTCTTTCCTATACGTTCACCCCTTTCATTCTTCCTTTCCTCCTCGCCGTTCTCTACTTCCCCCAAATTCCCATCCCCTTCCTCAGCCCCTCACTATATTCCCATCCAAACAACTCTACTTTCACGAGTCAATCTCATGTCTGAAGGTCTCTACAGGATCGCTGCAGCTGTTCTCGATACCTTTTAGGTAAAACAGAAACGACGCCAATGATACTGGAGACTCGAAAAAAGTGACAAATTAAAATCAAAAATACGGCGACAGCGGAATTTGAAGTAATAAACGGAATAATTTATTTCAGTCTTCGATATATCAATGAGAGTAAATGGGAAGTAGTGATTTGTATAGTTTAAGGAATTTTGTTCATGAGAGAACAAAGAAGGCTGTAGTGAAGCAATGCAGTGAAAGAACATAAATGCACATGGTCAGAAAGATCGTCCGTGAATGTATCATAAAGCAGCATTTCAAAATACGCCGCAGCACATCAATGCATCAATCGCCTAAAATCTAGCACTTCCTTGACCAATTTTCAATAAACCATTCTTACAGTGGAGCGCAAGTTGAAACGCTGCAGGTAATACACAAATACAGTCAAATTCCGAGCTATACAACATTTGCTGGAAGATTGTTCCAGACCCGCAGCACTCTACACTCTACATTGGACTGTTGTGACCATGTCTTGCATGCCAACTGAAATCGACGACCACGGCGGCTGCGATGGGAGCAAAATTAAAGCGACTGTCGAAGGACGCATCAGAAATTCCATTGATAATTTTGTAGCATAATGCCAAATCAAGAGTTACCTTTCTATATTCTAAACTCTCAAGCTCGAGGACATTAAGGCAAGAAAATGCGGGTTTATAAAGAATAGCAGACATTTTAGTGAAGGCTGTACGAGTGAAATACTCTTGGACGTTTTCAATACATTTGATGTCAGAAGTTAATTAAAGTGACCAAACGAGACAACAGTATTCAGTAATAAGGCGGCGGTATGTGTTACAAAGTCTTTATGGTAGTGCTCGATGCATTCATGCTGTAACGACCGCAAAATGTAATTTACAATTTTAAATGCTATCGAAGATATTTCTGCGCAGTGGAAATCCCACTGGAGGTTGGGGCTCATCAACATACCGAGGCAAAGGATAGCATTTTCCGTTGATGGAGACATCTATCCGAAGCATACATTCACGTTGAAAATTTTTGCGTAAGGCACGGGATTTCTCACGAGGAATTTCTAATTGCCAGGTACTTTACCATGCGGAAAACATGTTGAAAAAATCCTCTATGGCATATTATATAGTAGTAAACAAAATATAGTAGTAAACTTGCGAATGAAGAGGTGGAAAAATGGAATTTGTTGAGCTTAAAATTTCTATCTTTCAAGCAAAGCTTTACCGAATACTTTAGGAACTCTTCATTGGTACCCCGGAAGAGAGCAATATGGTAGGTGTTGATAATTAGGTGATTGTCTTGTCAAATCGTTGCGCAAGGATGATGAATGACGACTATCCTATATCATAACCTTCCACCTCTTTTCCCGCAAATCACAAACCATAGGCAAGTAAATGGTTATAAAACAATTAGTGAAAACTTGAGAATGGCGGACGCGTTTTAACCGTGTATTGTGAATCCGATGAGGTACTGTCCCTATCCCTTCCATAAGCCGCGCTCGAACTAGCACTGTTTTGCTGGGTTGACCGCACAGATATTTCCCTGTCCAAACGTGATGCAACCATCAACGGTTGGTCTTCTGGAGATCGTGAGCCAGAATTACCGCTTGCTGAAGCGATCTGCCAAGATAGAGGTTTTCGATAGCTTGAAATTCCATGAGTCTCAGCAGGAATTGGTTCGAGTACGTTCCTCGCGATGTTCGAGTTACAAACCTGAAGATAGTAGATTCTCATAGATCTTACATGGTAGTAGATTCATCAAGTACTTTGAGATGATTTTTAAAAGTTTCATTTCAATGCTATTAGTTTGACTCTTCCAAGTGCTTTAGAGAGTGCAATAAATCAAATTTTTCTTTGCTATGTAGTACTTCTGCAAATGGTAGAAAGTCAAGAAAAGATAATAGAAAAGTCGGCCGGTTTATTGATTGTTTTTTCTATGTTTTACCAGAAAGAGAAATGACTGATGACTGAAAAATTTCTATTGATAACTCTATAGTAGTTGATAATGATACTGTAAGACTTGGAAGCGTAAAAATTGGAACACTCTTACAAGCCATTTAGTCATCATAAAATGCTTACTGATGCAATTTTCCAGAAATTTTTCTACTAACATTGTTTCTGGCTGCTGAATCATCCATTTAATGTCGAGATACTCAAAGTTTAATTAGTCACATAAAAACACAAAATTTTCTGTCGAAGATCTCCTTTTCCTTGCTCATTAGGAGCCACCGTAATTCTCTCTACAGTTGCTCAGATCCAAGACAACGCCTTTGCTCAAAGCATTCACAAAGGGAGATTCTTTGAAATTGTTTTGAGAATCCCATTGCCACATTCATCAAGATGTATCCAGGGTATCGTATTCTATTAATCACACTCATAGTCTTAAAGAGGAACACGATTCGGCAGTTTGGTGAAACAAATCCAATAGTGTGCGAAAAGTTGAGGAGATAATCGAAAACCCTCTTTCATCTCCTCTTCCCTCTCTCTTCATCATCCCAATAAGAAACATTAAGGCCAAAACAGTCGAATATAAGTCGACCTGTGATCAATCCATATTAAAATTGTGGATGATCGAATGATTCAACAATTAATCTTTTTTTGAGTGCAATCTCCTCGCTCTTTTGCCTGAAGATTTTTATACCTTATTATACTTTAGTGCTCCTTACTTTAGCTATAACTCGAGCACTTACATGTTCATTAAGCCTTTTCCGTATATGTTCCATATTTTTATTCACATGGCGTCGATTGCAATATATTACAATGCTGAGGATGAACACTATAACGATTAGTAACCCGATCGCACCCGCACATGAATACCGCCAATAGTATGAGATATCTGTGAAATTAATAAGGTACAAATCTGTTCCAATATGATAAACTATATTTCTTGGTAATTTGTGAATTTTTGAAACTCGACGTATATTGCCGGTACCGAAAATGAGCCGGAGGGAGATTATATTTGAATAACAGTTTTCTTCTAAGATCGCAACAATGAATGTGAGACATCGTGAATGTGTACCATTTGAGCAGTGATTTGAAAGGATAAGCGTGTTGAGCATATAAAATGAAAATGCTTTTAAATGGAACGATTCGTCTTGCAGAACCGAGAAGATGTAATGCAAGAACATCATAGAATTGCTTTCACACAGCATAAGAATGAATTTAATGCAAAATTCGAAAGAGAATACAATTTTTTTTGCAATGTAAGCTTCAGAAATTTTTATCAGAAAGGATTTTACTGACCAGCTGATCACCTTGAAATTTCAGTGATTGAAAGAGGAATGCTAGATAACTTAGAACTACCAAAGGTCCATCTTTCTTAGTGAAACAAAGTAAGGAGAACGAAGAAGCGTCCAAACCGGTATTAATGTACTGAGTTAAGTGCACAGAAATAAAATCGAAGTAACATAATATTATTTAATCCAAAAAAACCAGATCCGAAAAATTTTTTTGCAACTCGTTGAAACGGCTAATGTGAAATTTGAAAACGACTGGTGTTCGTTTGTGACTATGAGGTCCTTTACCATTCTGCTGCACTCCTTTGTAGCCATTTCTTCAACGTGTAAAAAAATAACTTCTGGGGAGTCTTTATTACATTTGAATGGCGGCGTCTATAGTTGAAATGTTGTGAAATCTTTCCAAGAATCACAACTTTCAAGTCCACCTTACCCAATCCACCTCACTATCATCAGTGCGGGAAGCACTGTGATTTTATTGGTGGAATAACCCTTTTAAAATGGAATACTATTTTACCTTCCCCCACCTCAATTTGTACTGCATTCTCTAATGCCTCATTGTATTACTTTTGGCAGTTAATGCAGCATGTGAAATCAACTTCACAACTTTTTATCCAAGCTTTTCAAATGTTATAACATTTTCGAACTTACGTTCATGTATGTTCCCTAGTCCGGAAAAGGAAAGAAACAGGACTGCTGAACTCCGTGAAATGTGTGAATCACGGAAGAACACCACAATTTTCTGGAAGGAATTAACTGATGTTGGCGGAAGCGATTACTCAAGCATAATATGACAATCTTTATCGCAGTGCACTATGCACATAACCCACTGGGCGAAAAGTCTCCGAGCTTAAAAGCTAAATGTCTGAACGGTGGTGAGAATGAGCATACCTGCAGCTGGAGCATTTCCTGCAATCCTAAGGGCTTCATCTTCATTAACGCAGCTTACATTCCACGTTAATTGGCATGCTGATCTTTCGATAACTACACCTTTGATCGTGCACGTTCTTACAGATTGTAGTCCAGTGCTTAGGAATATCTGCAACAGCATTTCTTTAATGCGAAGTTTTATCTTCACTTTTATTTAGAATGCAGTACTACTACTAAAAGTAACTGCTCGTAATATTTTTCTTTGAAAAATGCTTCTTAAACGACTTTGTTTATGGATATTTAACGAAAAAACTGAAAGGATCCAACGATGCTATCTTTCTCATGATTGTCACGAAGTTGTTGACCATTACGTACAAAATCACCGGCATATCGAAAATTTTCGAATTGCAGGCCGGTAGTGATTGCTGGAATGGTCGGAGTTCAGTACAGCAGAAAAACTTGCGCTAAGGAAATTCACTTGCAAAAAGTAGGTTATATTCTGCGATCTCTCAGAAAATTCAATTTACATCAAAAATTGAACAAGAATAGAAGATTTTTCTCTCGGTGTTGATTGGAGGCAAGGATCTGAGATGAGAAAATAGTCGCGCTATTTTCTGTCTCCTTTCGCTATCACCCTTATCATGCGACGAGGCTCAACAATTTATTATCGAAAATTCTCGCTTCTTTGTCACTGACTTTTGCTATTGCATTGAAAACATTGTTAAATCAAAAAACACGATATTTGCAAAGACCGTTGCTTTAAGAATTCTTTTTCGCAGACGAAAATTTTCTATTTGCAATATTCTCATGCGAAATTTGAATTTCGAATCTATTTGCAATAAAATCGACTCAGCGATCTTTAATCAGCTCCCGCTATGGGCCATGATGATATGTGGAGTATAACTGTATAGTGTACCTGTTGAGTAAGCAGAAAGGATTTTGCGAAATTTTTATTCGTATCGTTATTGACGTTGAAGAAACGATCGAGGGTGCGTGCACATTGATCGTCCCATATAAGCACCAAATATGAATATGTTGTGCTGTTAGCGGTTAAATTTCCACTACATTTTATGGAGTATACTTGTACGCTTGTCTGTAATATTCTTTGTATTTCCAATATTAACAGCATTAATACAAACGTATCGCAAATAATAAATATTACCATAGGCCCATTCTGTATCTCTGGCCGTCATTGCTTAGACAAAGAAATATCCTTTTTCGATTGGAATCTTTCTTTAGAGTCCTTGTCCTTTATTTATTTACAATTAGATGAATGATTGACTCAATATATTGTACATACGTATTGGATCTTTAAGTGATCCATTGTGAGTTCAAATAAACTGCTCTCATTTTAAACCGGAAACCGATGTGAACCGATGGAAAGCAGACACCGATGTAAACGAACCGTAAACAAATTATTGCGAACAAAAAAGAGGAAAAGGACGCTAAAGGAATAGAAAACACACGCGCCTTAACTTTTCATCCACTAACCTCATAATTTTCTATGGAAAAGCTAAATTGGTGCGGTTACACGACATAGTTTAATGGATGTGATCGCTTTCACAAGATTTCTAGCGAATATTTGCATGAGTTCCGATTTAAATTACAGGTAGTTTAATCGGCTTTAAAGAGACTACCTGATGCAATTGGGCATGTTGTGCAAATTAACTGGCAAAAAATGTGTTAAGTGGATATACCTTTTCAGGCATTGCAAAATGCCTCTAGCTCTTTTTGATTCTAACCGATGAACTTGAAAGCTGATAGAAGAGTTGATAGGATGTGAACAAACAAACGAAAGTATTAGGTAAATAAACAACGCATACTCACAGATAGACATCGTCATAATTTGCCTTTCAAATGCAAATTTATGAGGGCACAAACAACCTTCACTTGAAGACCTTACCTCGGTGTCGTTCACGCAAGAAATTGGCTGCTGTACTCGTTGCAATTGCGAAACATCCATGCCGTTCGAAAAAGCTGAAGCAATAACACATCCAAATAGCAAATGTAATGCGGCGTCGACCATTCTACTACCGCAGAGATATTTCATTCTCGCCAACCCCTTCGAATAAACAACCCAACGTTGTGCAACACACAACTCCTTACCGCCGCCAACGATGGAACTACTGAAAAACAATACATGTGTTGGTCAAAGCATTCATATATATATGGAAAGTTTTCGCCGCACAAATTTGAATTTTCTGTTCGATTAGTAGATCATTATGTGTTTGCGTGCATGTATTTGCATCTGTGCTTGTGCATATATGTCACAAATATGCATGCATATTTTTCTACATGTGTACATATGCGATTATTTCGTTAAGTCAAATCTGCAAATGCATGAATTTGCATATTTATTTGCCGACTTTATTTAATTATTTATTTTAACGTCCCGAAGTGAGAAAGCATATAAAGGTTTGTGAGCGTGGGCATCAAGAATCGCCAAAGCGTTCGCAGTGCTACAGTTCACGCAAACAGACATAAAATTCGTATTCTGCATGTTACGCAATCGGTTGCCTTTATGCCAAAGGCTGCTATGAAAGTTGGCATCAGTTCTGAGTAACGTTAGCTTTGGCTATCTTTTCTGAGGTACCACCACAGTAACTCACTGTCACCTTAGCTGTTTGAACGTACTCCTTTAAGGATTGACTTTTCCATTATCAACGACAAAGCGTTTTCATAGCAGAAGAGTACTGGAGAATAATTTACGACCCTCTTGAACATTCTGATCATCAAACTGCTAGGACAACCGATTGATATCGATCAATGATTCAAGTCTATCTTATTTATTCGACCTCTAGCTTCAATTTTTAAAAAAATTTCCACCTTGAGCATCGTTTCATAGATCGATAAATTTTTCATTTGGTGCCTTTTATTCATACTTGTACGAATATTTCGTTGCGGTTTTTTGCAACTTAACCTCTGCAACTTGTTACTATCTTTATTGGATAGTGATTGACGAAGAGTTTCTTCTCATACAACTTGGACGGTCATTCTTCCCCAATAGTACAAGGCCTTGAAACGTCGAGGATAAAATTACTACACATCGATTTTCATGCATCCGACGTTCATTTGGCAAAAATCATCAACACATCGCCATTAGTTGAATGGCTTTATGTTGATGTCGTTTCTTACGGATACCGAATATGTGACAATGCTGGTAGACCAGACTGCATTCCCTAAGATATAGATATCTTGCGCCTAATGACAAACACTTTAGGCAGAATATTAATGGTTGCGATCATGAGACTCAACCTCTCTTCCTTCCTCCATCCCCTTCAACTCGTTACGGACGTGTAGGAATTCAAGAGACCACAGTTTCAGTCATTCACGTGACAGTCTGCTGCCCTTCATGTGGCCACTGTGCCACTGAATTTGACCCGCACGTTTTTGTGATTTCATAGTTTAATTGTGAGGAAGAAAATTTATTGCTTTTTAAGCTGTATAACAATCGGAAATATAACGAAGCGTACTATCATCGATACCTTCAGATCTCACGCACTCGGGTGTCAGTTGCTTCCAGTTGCTTCCACTACTCATACCTCGAACCTTTTATGATAACAGTCGTCTTCTTCGTCACTCCAAGTTTCAGTCAAGTTCCGTCAGTAACCTCACATGATTCCTACTTTAGACCACATGTAGTAGACTCTCGAATCCAAGATTCTGTTCATTATATATATGAGGTATATATATATATATATATATATACTTAGACCACATAGAAGGAGCTCATTACAATACTTGTTATAAGTTCGGACATAACGATATATATATATATATATATATATATATATATATATATATATATATATATATATATATATATATATATATATATATATATATATATATATATATATATATATATGATGTAGTCTTTGGCAATGTTTGTTACTACAGCCTGCAACAATTTGTATCGGATGTGTTAAAAATTATTTTTTTACGTGCTCAACCAATACATCTATTTTATCCGTTCATCGTTCGCTGCTATGTTTTAACCGGGTGATAGGTTTGAAAAAGGTGGCTTATCGATTTATATTTTCGATTTAACTGTCGGTTATCTATGATAATAACAAACTTGAGAATTACTGTTGCAGCTCCTGAGGCAGTTCACAGTATAGAAGGACGGGCAGAAATCGATTCCGAACATTTTCGAACAAAGAGCGCAGCATTTCTGTCTTCTTTATGCAAAAAAATATACTGAGATTTCAGCAGCTTTGCCTTGGCTACTGAGTCGAGCCTAACCAGTATAATGTCAGTCTACTCGATAAAAAGTTGGATAGCTGTAAAAAAAAGCTGACCACTACCTCCAGCATCTACTGAAGGTTGTACGATGACAGCCGACTGACTGAGCGCACTGCTAGCTAAACCGTGATGACTAGCGACACCCGATGAGCTGCGATATGAAGTAGTAAATGATCTGTGTGATGTTTCCACTTGAGCTGAAATGATTTTCACCTAATTCGTACTGAAATCTCTTGCAGTTTCGCAGTGAAGAGGGAAATTACCTTCCGTTATTGAGATAGAGTGGAAAAAAAATTTATTAGCTCAATCTGATACTTGTGAAATTTTGATTCGGAGAAATAGATTCTCAACACCGCACTATTATTCGAGGAGATATTGCTCTAATCGAATATTTTCTCCCTCGTGGTCGCTGGGCTCTGTCTACTGACCGCGAGAGAGAAAATATCGCACCATATTCCGATGGTCATTGCAGGCGATTTGAAAATCCCAATGCTTTTGAAGACTTCAACCCCCCATCCTCTTGTCTCGATTGTGGACTTCAAATTCAACCACCTCTAAGTGTTGCTACCGTTTGCCAAAAAAATAAAGCCAGATATAGAGAACAGTATGAAGTGCGCACTATGAACAATAATCCTGCAAAATTTGTTAGAATTTTATGATGAGAATGGTCATCGTCAGCTAAAGGATCGTCATCAACCTGCATGTTACATCAAGTAACGCTCATACTTTTCTCTGTTCAGTGTGATACTCAAAATGGAAGTGCATGGACGAGCAGAAGGATTCCAGTGATGAGTTGACATTGGGCAGCGTTTATTTAGAACTTAACATCTGCGGTATATGTTTGATTGGACTTCATGAGATGCCATAATTGCAATTTTGCATAATTGAATATAAACGGGAAATATCAACGCTTCAAGAGAAGTTGTCGACACTGAAAGACGTTGCAAAAGTTGCACACAACTTTGCAGTGCAGTCGACTGAATGCAATGCAAAATAGATTCGCGATGCATAAATTTTACAAGCGAGCAGTCGAATAGAAAAAGTACTTATGCAACAAAACAATACATTTGCAATATTTCATTGCTCTTGAATGTTGTTTTAAAAGTTATTTTTATTGGGTTTGGAATTGCAAAAATCGCAGTTGTTGCAGCATCTTGGGTATACATTCCCCTGAACCTTTTTGACAATATTCTTATATAACTTATTACAACCATCCTCAACAATTTGATAACTTCATTACAATCCCGAGAGAGTACATTCCCACCAAATTTGAATGATACTATATGAATTAAATTGTGGACTATCAATAAAACAATAGCAATCGACTTACGGGATTCTACCACCGATTGACCTGGCGAGCTTATGTGAGGGGCTTCATCACCGACTGACGATGGTACTGTATAATAGGAAGAGAACGCACTGCGGCTGCAAAAAGCTTTCAGTTCCTACAAGAAATTAGAAAACTTGCAAGTGACATATTTATTATATATTCATTAGTACTGCAGAATAATATGGCACGATGAATGTTGAAATGATGAAGAATTTCCAAAATTATCAGAAGTCAAAAAATGGGAACCATTTGGGAAAGAAAGCCTGATTTTGGTATTATTTTAATATTCGTCCAAGATAGGAAGTGAAATTTCTTTTCAAGATCTATCCATATATCGTTGTCATGGTGAACGATACGAACATCGAGAAAAGCAATGAAAAACTCTATATAGTATTTAATGTATATGAAAAAAAAGCTCACTTACCCTCCGATTACATAATCGAAGCTATTAGTTTGTGGATAAATTGCTGCATCAGCGCTCGCAATTCCACTAGTGCTTAGTCCAAGAGTCGCACTTCCAATTTTACTGAGGTCACTAATGTAGACTCTGTCAACCGCGTCACGACATCTCAATCTTTCGTTATTGAGTTGTTCACGCATAATGCTCAATTGAGTTTCCAACTGTTTGATGCGATTCTTTTGGGTACGATCGCGATTCTCAATTATCCTTTCTACCTTCAATTTCCGGAATTATTCCGCTATATATATAACTGATGTGACAAAACCAGTATTTTGGAAGATAGAAAACAAAAAACAAAAAAAAAACAGGATAAAGGTAAGTATACACCACAAGGTATCCACATTGCCAGGTTAAGAACATCTCTCTGAGAGTTTCTCAATCACTTGCACGTTGAGAGCGACAACTGCAGGATATCTGTCAGGAGAGAGTAAGCCCGGGTATTTTGCTTCAGGCAGTGAATCCGTTGCATTTCGGATTTTAACATTTCAATGCTCCTTAAGGAAGACTAAAATTTTGACCGCAGTGAGCCAACTATTATCCTCTGCTAGAGAATAGAACAAATAGAATTAAAGCAAAAAAAATCTGCGAAAAGTCATTTCGACAATGCTATGACGATATCCGTTCCGTTAGCGTACAATGAATATGCATCTGAAATAAGGATGCATCTGAAATCTAAGCAAAGCGATCGTGATTACCTGTGCTTTTTCGGACTTTATCGATTGCACGAATCTATCGTGCTCTTCTTTTTGCTTGTTTGTGAGAGCAACCAGACGATTTCCATTGTCGGATTCGAGTTGAGCGATTTGTTGTTGTAGTTGAGCGCAATTGCGGCACAATTCCTGCATAATTTTTAGATTTTCCCTTTAAAGAAACTTTTATTCGATTGAAAGAATTAGAAACGAGGAGAAAATATGCAATGCGTCTTTTCTTCTTGAACGGATTTGAACATATCCAGAACGTCATACGTATCTAATGACAGTTATGTCACGTTGGGAAATTTTTAATTCTGGCTAATTGATAATTTGTGGCTGCAATCATGCCTCACATATTATAAAACTTTTAGTGATGTGTAATAAAAAGCGACACGTTTCTTATATGACATACTGCTATATAACACACTGAAATCTTATTGCTACGATATAAGGAGAGAAGGTGTTGTAATTTTCCTATGGTCGCTCATGGCATCATTGTTCAACGTGACCATATTCAGTTCTGTTGATCCAGTTCGCATGCCATAATACATCGAATGAGCGACATCTCTCCTAAATGACCCACCAAATCCCCTCTCTTAACCCACCAAATCGCTTCTCTTCAATCAAATTAATTTCAAAAACATTCCCGGAAATTGGAACCAGCCGACGGTGTTGCAAGTCAAGTGACCTGGGAAATCCGACAATTCCACGTTTTTTTTTCTGTTAATACTAATCTATTGTTTCGTCTTTCATGGATCGTCCAGGATCTTTTCATTTTCGGACTCTTAATTCTCATTCGGATTTGTATCCATTATACGAACTAATACCGCTCTTTCCGTTTTTTCTTCACCCGACACCGTCGTTCAATTTCATACACTAATAAAAAAGCGCACCATGACAGCTCGCGCAACTTGCGCTTTTAAGTTACATTTTTCTGAACGATAAAAGCTCAGTACCTGGTGCGATAAGCACTTTAACTTTCAACTTATCTATGCAGCAAGCTTCGTGAAGTATGCGAGCTGATGCTCAATTCTTGCATAAAACTTCAACATTTTTTTGCGCGGACGAATGCAAAATGAATCTAAACCTTTCTCATCTTTAATTGTTAATTGTCTACAGGTCTTTTTAAATTTGATAAATTCACGTGTAAAAGCTGCTATATGAAATCACTTCTGGCTTAAATTGTACTCGGCATATTTTCCTGCCTTAGATATTGTGGCTCCCAAACTGAAGCCACTCGCAGGTAAACAAATACATTTTTAGTACCATTACACAAATATTGCAGCTTCCACAATTTGCTCTGCGAACATAAATATAAATGTTTGCCATTGCACAACATAATTGTCTACAAAAACACCATTGCACAACATAAATATGCATACTAATAGAAAGGTCAAGCTGTAAATACGAAAAAGTTTAGATAGATATGCCGGTACGGTAAAGAAAAGCTGCTATATAACAAGTTAAGAAGCTTACTTTATTTTCACGCTCAAGTGCATTCAACGAGCGTTCGATAGCCTCGCGTTGTGATGCCGTTTCACTGAGTATGCTTTCGGCGTTTCGCTTTTCAGTCTCCAACTAGAAGTAAATTAATAAATAATCTTGCTGCAATAATATTTATAAGAACTAAAATTTCATTAGAAAAATGACCACTAAGGGGAAGGTTTCTAATTCCTCATAATTAATGTGATGACTAAGTTTTCAGTTGCTCAATTCCTACGATTGAAATAACCGCTAAAAAGAGCTCTAATTCCATACAAATCTTCTTCTCAATTAAAGCAAGACTATTCATATCTAGTGCAACTCAAGCATCCATGTAAGGTGAATATCAGGTACAAAATCGTGTTGAGGTTAGGCTTATGTCAAGGTAAGCGTAAGCATTCAACATTCAACATTACAAAGCTTTGTATAGAAACCTATGGGCAATAGAACCGTGATTGTCCTTTGAGATTCTGAGAATGAATACTGTGAATTGTGCTTGTAAATGCAAATTGTGCTGAGAATAAACTGTAAATGATTACATTAAAATGTTACTATTAAAAGATCACTGTAAAAATTGATATATGCGTGAAAAGACATAATCTATGAATATTCTACACTGGAAACATGTAAGGATCGATGGGAATCCTAAAAGTGACCTCTCAGATAGCAAAAAAAAGGTTTTAACTAACGATTTCAATTTTCTTAGTGAGCGTAATGCGAATTCTGGTCAGCTCTTCTATCTTCTCATGTACGCCTCTCTTCTCGGATTCTAGTTGAGCGATACGTCTACGAAGTTCATCAAGTTCATTTTGAAGTGTTTTACTCTCATTGGCCGCGACCGATAATTGCCTACGTAACTCGGATTCGGTGTTCTTTTGCGACGAAATCACCTGTAATTAAACGATATATAAATATTCAAGTTTGCAAGTGAACAGTGCTCGAATATCCCATAACACAAGGTAATTTTAATATCCAACGAAAAAAATCTCCAAATATTATGTAATACAAAGAAGTCGTTAGTTTAATATGAAGGAGAGGCAGCTGAATATTTATGAAATGCTTCATGAACAGCTCACTGATTACTCGATTTAAAGCACCACTCATAAATCAAGAATTAAGCAGCTATAAATGTGAGGCTTTATCTATATCAGAAACTTGTACACTTACGATTACAGTGTAACATTGGTGATATGGGAAACAGACGTCAAATCTTGTCATTTTCGCCCACTTACTCCACGGTTTTAGCTAGATCAACCATTTGTTATAAGTAGCTCAGTGCCATGTAATCAGTTTTTGAATCACTGATGACGATGACTGGCTGCGCATCAACGTCTGAGGCCATGCCACATTTCACCAACAAATCCTTTTTTTCTGGTAAAAACTGGTGCGGAGAATAGATTAAACAGACGTGACAATTCGCCATCATCTATGAAAAAGTTTTCATCGAAAAGGACAACCCATAAAGTGAGCTGCGCCTCTACTCTTACGAACAACCCATCTTTCACATGAAAACTTCACCTTCACACATCCTTATTTCATCCCTCATTATCCTGAATGATTCCTTGCTTCAAAATCATCTTGAACCAACCCTTTCGAGTTCGTTGATTCTATCACTGAGACGGTTCTTGTCGCTGTTTGAATTTTGTAACTGACGTTCCAAATCAGCGGAACGCATCAATGCATCTTGCAAGCGTTGCTTCTGATCACGTAACTCCGAACGTACACTCATCAATTCACTTTCCAGTTGTTGTTTCCGGTTGTTCGCATTTGTTAAATCGCTTTGCGCTATCGTCAACTACAATCATTATTGTCATACTCTATAGTTGAGCCGTAACACTCCCACCAAACAATCGATTAAAGTAATGTCGAATATTTCATCTTATTTTATAGCTTCCAACTCGCGTTCAATAACGGTCATAACGAATATATATTGATGCTTTTCTTTATCTTCTCAAATAGGGTATACTTTGATAGGGTGACTATTTGGTGATTGCCAGATCAAATTGTTATATAAATATTCACCCTAACTTCTAGTATAGGATGACTTTTATACACCAGTTTGGCAAATATTAGGGAAAACCAAGCGTCTCACCTGGTCTCGAAGATATTGGCCTTCATGAGCCAATCTCGTCTGTTCGTCCAGATTCCTTCGCAATTCAGATTCGATTCTTTCGGCCTTCGCTAAATCTCTTTTCAGTCTATCCACATCATCTCTCAAGTCTGCGTTTCTACTCTCACTGCTTTGCAATTTCGCAGTTACCTTTTTCAACGTCTCGTTGAGATTCTGCAATTTTCGATAGTATTTTACAAAGCAACAATGCAGATTTCATACTTATGGACTTGTGGCTGCCAACACGAGCATTCGGTAGTTGTAGCTCAGTTTACATATGAAAAAAAAAACAGCTTTTTGCTGGAAAAGGATCAAAAGTTAAGGGAATCAAGTAGGAAAAAGGATGCCATCTTCTTGAAAAAAAGCTTGCTCCGTTTGTCGAGAAGAAATGGAACAAGCATCTTCGCGCTACTCTCCTTTAAAAAAAAATAACAAATTGACCAAATTTGTGACGAAATTGTTGCAAAATCTTACCTGACGTTCTGCTTCAAAAGATGCCATAAGTGCATTAATTCGTTGTTCCTCTTCATCACGTTCATGTACCTTACTTTGCGCTTGTATTCTTGCCATATCCCATTTACTTTCACGTTCTCGAAGTGCCCTATTATCGTTTTGTGAATTCTCCAAATCCATTTTCAACGTTCTCACTTGCTCCTAAATTTGCATCTATTTTCTCTCTTTTCCCATAGAAAGAGAGGATCCTGAATCCGAGATTAAATAGCATACGTATTTTTTTCATTCAATAATGAGGATCCGATTGCTCTTATACCATCACAATTGCCATCCCTCTTAATAATATACATATGAATAGCAAGTAACGCCATTTCCTTATATGTGATATGAATGCACTAACGTAAACACCTAAATTAGCCCAAATAGGGCAATAACATCGAAAAATAAGTATGCAATTGAGAGCGAAAATGAGTAAAAGTAAGTAAACGAGTGGGTCTTTTACGCTGATCGTTTCGGCACCTCCCTAGAACCTCCTCTTTTTCATTGTTTTTGTGCCTTATCGGCTATCCAAACACTGCAGCTTAGCGACATTCAACCAATTCAGCCCAAATTCTGCCAAAATTTTCTAACAAGTCCGATATAGTCAGCAACAAGGTGCATAACAAAACAGAAATGATGCTATATTGGCAACAAAGAAGAGAAATGAAACCATATTCGGGAACCCAATAAGCTTGAATTATATCAAAAACAGTAATGAAACGAACATTCAGATGTCTGATTTGTGCCTCCTTTCCACGAATCTCGAGATCGAACGCTGAAATCTTTGATTTCAAGCTACGTCGCTCTTCATCCCGTTGCTTCAATGCTTCTTCTTGTGATTTGAGAAGCTCTTTAGCCGATACAAGTTTCACCTCTGCTGCGTGTCGTGCTGAAATTGAAACAAGACAGACTCAACCTTGCTTCCGGTGAAATCGAACAAACTGAGTGGAGGAATGAAAGCCGTCAGAAGCTCATCAAAACTTAGAATACTTGTGGTAATTTTCTTCGCAATTAAACATGAAATAGTTGGGAACCAAGAAAACGCTAATGTTGTAGAACACGCAAAGATCGCTTCCAAGAAGCCTATAAGGCAGCAGTATAAAATGAACATAGCTGTGGGATCATTCGGTTTATGTCACCGGTGCTTTGATTTCAACCTAGATGCATAGATCGTTCATTTTTTCCATGCCATGGGCTATCTGTCCGTGAACTCAACAACAATTAATCTTTATATGTGCGAATGCTCGCTTCCTTAGGTTTCTTATAGGACTACATTCAATACTTAAAGAAATAAACGCATCTATATCACCTTCTTCAGCATCGGCAATTCTTTCTTCGATAGACTTATAGAGTGATTCGTGTTTAGTGACCGTAATATGGCTGTCACCTGTCTTTCGCTGTAGACGACCCAATGACTCACGGTAATCGTTCTATAAGCAAATAAAAATCAGGTTATGATGCACCATAAATGGTACGCAACAATGCATGTCAATTCCAGAAACAAACACTTGATGCTTATAAAAATGACAGTAGAAGGGGCTTGCGAACGTCAGTTTCAAGAACATGGTTATGTAATAGAGAACCCATTCTAGATTGCTTTTACAAATGGTATTATGAGTAATCAACTTTTTCCATTCTCCTTCTACACAACAAAAATTTGAAGGAAAAGCTCGGTCGTTCGCGACAATTAAATGGCATTTTCGAAGATAAGCAATGTATATACTAATGAGGGAATTAAAAAGAAGTATTAAGCGATAAGGCACAATTCGTATTATTATAACTGATGATAAAGGAGCGAAAGAGAAAAGAGAGCCAAGTTGAACAAGGAAATTTAAGAGGCGATTGCAAACTTTTTGATGAATGAGAGGAGAAAATTTTCAATATACTGAAAGTAATAGGTCATTGAGCCATTTTAATAATTAACACATATAACGACAAGTTATACCATTGTGATTAAATAAAATATTCGACGCAGACCGAAGTCTATATTTGTTTCGAATTATCAAATAGTCTTTTTTTAAAAAGAATTGTGCCCATTTTGATAAGAAAATCTAAATGCAAAATTAGAAACCCTTTCTCTTTCAAGTTTCTCCATACGATTCAGAAGCTTTTGCACATGAACGTCGATAGTGGTGATATCAATCGCACCTGCAATATTCATTTGAAGGCAACTTTAAAAATGCATTAACAATTGTTCATACGATATAAAATAGAATTTTTATAAGTTGCATTCACAAAGTTCTTTGAATTTTTCAAAGATTTCAAAACTATACTTGAATGTTGGACGTTATTCTCCCTCATACGATAAAATAAATGATATAGGAAATCCTAATTGCTGTAGAAATCTGTTAATAAGTCGCAATGCGCACATCTTTCAAAAATTCTTTCATAGCAAGTACATCGATGGAAGGAGAGTGAAAGATTCACGACTTTTACAGACGTTTTAAGGAAGCTCAAAAATCAGGACAAATTTTTCGATGCAACAATGCAGAAAAGGATTATTGACGGGGAGTGCAGGTAGGACGCATAAAAATTCAAGTATTCACAGAATGTATTTGTGCACAAACAGCTGCATGCACAGTGCACGAACATCACACACTGTCACTCTCAGTATGGTGTACTTCAGCCGCTGCGTGCTTAGTTAAATGCTGTTGGTATTGCTAAGGAAATATATCAGGATATATTACTGGAGCACTCTCAATTCCTTTCAACAAATTACCGTGGATATTTGGGATAATCAAAAATCTTCGTTTCGGGAATACAGCGACGAAATACACAACAAATAATCACTGGAAATATTGAACTTTTTCAGGCAATTAATTTTAAATAAGTGATAGTGTTTATTTGCTATGAGCAAGTTATTTATAGCTGCGAAAACAATTTTCCTCGAAGTTGTCCACTTACCACTTTCCGGTACAACAGAACGGCTGATAATCGACTGGAAACGATAGAGAGAATCACGAAGCGTTTCACGCTCTTTATCAATATTAAGATATTCTTGTTGTAGAGTTGCTAAACGTTGTTCGGCATTTTCGAGACGAGACTAAAAATCAGTCTACTTCAGATTAGGACGTAATGGAAATATCGCAGCTTACCTATCTGAAATTCAAAAGTTACCTCGGTGAATATAAGGCTCACCGTATTTCTGGGCGTTTTTATTTAATTCTTGGAATTTTTAACTATCTTTCTAAACAACGATTCATCAATAAAAGAGGAAGCAGTCATCACCTCTGCGATTTTCTATGACCTGATAGCCCAAACGCTGCATCATTTGCTTTTGTTTGAAAGGAATTAGGTTTCGAAAGACTTAGCTTTCTATGAAGGTGAAAAAAAAAAACGGTTTGAAGACTGAGTTGAGCTAGAATATCTGTAAAAATACACACGTAATGAAAGTCTTCCATGTTTATGACAGAAGAGGAATCGACTGAATCGAAAGCTTGAATTCGGCATTACCTTGAGGTCACTGATCTCAAACTTTCTCGACTCGAGTTCTTGAAGCGCATTCACACGACCATCCTCGGAAACGCGATGAGCGTTTGCGAGATCTTCAAGTGCTGCATTGAAATCATCAGTTTTACGTTTCAATTGTTCGCGCACCAGTTGCAGTTCCTTCTCCAACTTTGTCACCTCACCGTGGAATCTGTTACGTTCCGTTTCAGTTGCAAGTAGCTGCAACGAAATTCGACCTCGGTTTTACCTCATGCTAATTTCAAAGCAACAGTCTGTATGTTGGCATGTGTGAACGTCTGTCTGTTCAAACACAACAGCAGTGAGGGAGTCATCCACACCCATCAGGTGAAAGGACGAATCTAACTTATAATAAACAAGGTTGGAAGGTTTCAGAAGCGATGTTACATTTAATGGGGCAGTAAAGCCTGCCTTCATCAGGGTTCGACAGGCTTCCACTGTTATACTGTGTTTGTCGGGACATGAGATTGTTTCTCTAGTGCAAAAAAAAAAAAAAAATGCAGACGCATTGGCCCTCCGTGCACTATGGTGCTATCAACGAATGCAAAATTACGCGACAGTTTTAGGTGATACGAACTTGAGACGGACAGCTTGGAGAATGGATGGGACAGTCTGATAAGGTGTCAGATTCTAGATTGTTGCGGAAATATACGCAATCATGAGAATTTGTTTGTGTCCCCTAAATTGAAAGCCTAGCTAATCTAATCGTCTAGGTTCATCGCCAAATTCTGTCGAAGATTCTCGTAAAAGCAGACATTCTAACGCGTACGATGTGGTTATTGTGGAAATAAACGTTCACTAGTTGTAACACTTTATGGTCTGCACTGATGAAGTCCATTGAAATTGCAGGAGGATGATTTCGAAGGGTTTTTCAAGAGTGCTACATATGCCGGAAGAAACAGTGGGTATGCAGAAGCTACGCATATGACAACGTGAAAGGGTGACGTCCACACCTGTGTGCATATATTTGGTTGCGTCATTAAAGTCCGTCGAAAAGAAAGGTGGGTGTTTAAGATTCAATTGTGTTGCTTTCGGGAATATATATGGAAGAAGTATAGAGTAAATCACTAAATTTATCACTTGTTGAGATATATGACGAAGTATATTGGAAAATTTCCTCTACAACTCTTTTTATGGCTGCCTATAATATTATGGCCCTCTTTAGTGCCATATTTACATTAATGAAACGATTTTTCATGAGAGGGCGGGAGGGAAGGATAAATCGCACAAATAATATGTTATCTTGTCAGATTTTCATCTGGTTTTTTAGTTGGTTCAGCTATAACTTTATCCAACCTGTCCACATATACGTACCCGTACGTGTGCCTACCTTCTCCTAAAACTCAATCTGTAAGCTATCTAAGTCGTAATCGAAAAATTTAATGGACAGAAACTATGCCTTAGATGAAGACAGAAGTGCACCAAAATATATGAAACACTTTTATTGTTGTTTTTTCAGAAATTACTGCCTCAATAAACTAATCTTTTTTGAAATTATTCTTTGAAAGCTGTTTGTGCAATGGAATGATTTCATTGAGCGAATACTTCGCAAGTGTTGTTGGCGCGCAATCGTAATTATTTCCATATAAAGTATAACTATATATATATATATATATATATATATTATTCGCTGAACTGATATTTATCTATGAATATTAAAAAGCCTTTATAAGCGAATATCTTTTTATAAACTCGCCAATTTAAGATACGGCGGTCGCATATTTATTCATTTTTGTTTTGAAGGAAAAAGCAATATGACTTCCAAGACTATTGAACAAAAATATTCAAAGTTTTTGAAATACGCCTTTCATCACTTAAACGAAAACTCATACTTATTTTATTCGGCTAATAGTGAATAATTTTCGCTTTAAATCTCTATCAAATCCAAAGTAAGAAAAATTCCTGTAGATAAATACCTTATCAGTGAGAGTTGTGATTTCTTGACGCATTCTCTCCACTTTTGTTTCCAGTGTTTTCACCATTTCTTTCAACTGATCCACTTGATGACTCTTCTCACGATGTGCTTTCTCTATTTGATCACGCTAAAATGATCGAATGATTGAGGAAATATTCGAGTTATATTGCACTGGTCAGTCATCGGCTCACTTTTATGTCCGAAAGTGGTGAGGGAAAAAGACGATTTAGTGATGAGATGGATGCTACTATAGATGATGCCACAGACTTATTCTACTGCGCAGTCGACTGTGAATGAGCTCGGACCACACTGCTTCTTCCCATGCTACCGAGCCACTTCACCAAGCACCCTCTCCGGACCAAGGGTGGTAGAGCAAGTTCCATTTCTCTTCGCAAGCGGAACAACAGTGGGTCGAGTCATGAGCATCCAACAGGCAGAAAATGAGCCTAATCTTCTTGATACTAACGACTTCACCTAAGCGGAAATGGAAACGATAAGAAATGACATTTATTCGTAACGAGTGTCTTTTGATCAAAGCGATTAAGTGAGTAAACGAAAGCTTAGTCAAGATCCATTCTTTTAGTTCTTTTTGAAATCGCATATTTGATGCATAAAATGGTTATAGTCGAAAAAGAAGTGGGTTTTTCCTCATTATACAAGACGAATTGCCATTGGAGTGTGAACGCACCAACAACAGCTCTGAGAATGACCAGCGGGAAGCGATAACTAGAGGGCCTATTGCAAAGGTTTACTAATGACAATTAGCGAAAATCTTTAACGCAGTAAAACCCGATATTATTTTAAAATCCTTCTCTTGTCATTTTCTAGTAAGAAAGTGAACGAATTTTGTTTACTCTATACAGTTTATTTAATATCAAATAAAATGGCCCAGTAAAATAGTGAATATTTTAAACAATATTATACGATAACCAACAGAAAAAGCTCTAAAATTTCTTTACTTTTTGAGGAAGAAACTATCCTGTCGAATATCCACTAAAAGATTGTAACAATGCTCACCTCAGTTCTGATTCTGTTGAGTTCGTCAACTTGTTCGTTGTTAATTGCAGTTAGCTGAACAAGCTTTTTCTTGAGTCGCTCAATTTCGCTCTCATTCGCCGCATTAGTACCCTGAATGATGCACTGTTATAAAAGTTATAAACATCAATTACAGTATCTTCTAAAAAGAAATCCTCCTGCCCGTAATGATGAAATCAGTGGCGTTCTTGTTTGTAACACTTCAGAAGCTCCGGGAGCCTATTTATTTGGCTCAGAAATGAACTGCACTGCACTTTCTTTCGGATTAATATCTGCGACGTTTGCGTCTGAATCAAACATTCTTCACCAAACCAAACAACCCTACTACTACTTAAAGTCGCATGGTTCACTTTAAATGCGATCATAACCTTCTGATTTAGTTGTGGCGATGCCCTACTGAAATAAACCAATCAAGTTGAATATATTTAGAAATTATAAGATTTAACATGGAAAGGATGGAAAACTGAAGATTAAAAAGCTTTAAAAACAAAGAAAAAGAGTCGAATTACAGGTAACCAACCTTAAGCACATCAATCTGCCGATTCAGTGAGTCGATTTCTCCTCTTAGTTTATTGTTCTCGAGTTGTACATTTGCATACTTCTGCTCAATTGCTTCCAAACGGCTTTGTGTGCTTTGAAGATCGGCTTCGAATGCCGCAGCAGTAGCTTTCACTTCCATTAATTGCTCTTCGAGATGACGTATATGCGAGTTCACTAAATACTGCTTTCAAGTCGTATATGTGAGTTCACTAAATATTGCTTTCAAGTATCCATCTCGTTAAAGATACTGCCAAAATCGGATGAAAGCATGATAAGAAAGCATTCCCAAATGACCACCCTACCAATAAAAGCTTTTTTTCTACACAAAAAAATTTCTTCTCCAAGCATGTACTCCTTGTCCAGCATCCTTATATAGATCCGCACTCACTTACTGACAGCTTTACGATTACCCATTGTATTTATCGATCCTGTTGAGCGCCTGATGATTTGCACATATCCTACTGGATCTATTTGATACTTATGTCTGTATTCCGGAAATGCGTATGTGTAGGGATTCGGCATATGGTCTTTTACAAACTGAACATAGAAACGGCCGCAATTCTGATTTAAGTCCTAAACAGCTCTTGTTAGTTCACCTTTTCATTTGATAACGGGTTGGATTAGTGAATAGTTATTATACTTTTTTGGTTGTGGTTCCCAGAAACGTTTCGTGCAGTGTGCAAAAATCTGAAAACACTCGAAATCGACCAATCAACCCGTATACCTTTCTTTCATAGACAGAGACTATCAACTCTTCGTTCCAAACAACAAAGATTAATTAACAGATGAGTTTTTTCGATCGCCTACAACGTTAAACGTTTATGTCAAAATGAAATCAACACATCTTTTTTCTTCCATCACAGCGGGAATTATTGCATTTCCTATGAAGCAAATTTGAAAATTTGAACTATTGGGATTATATTTTTATTTCCTTACGATCTTTTATTTTAGCGGCTTGTTCGTTAATTGTTCTATTGAGTGAATTGGCACGTTCATTCGCTGCTGCTAATTGTGCGCGAAGTGTTTCATTAACCGCTTCGAGATTCTTCAATTCGGTTTGTGCAGTAAATGCTTCGGTTTTCCATTTTTGAATCTCCTAAAATAAGGTTTAATTATGCATTAGAAAAAAAATAAACTGTAGACTCTTTAAAAAAATCTACCATAGATGCGCGTAGCTTATGCAACAAGAACCGTGGAAGAAATCTTCCGATTTAGAAAAACGATTGATTTGATAATTTCATCCTCTTCTATCTGGAATATACTTATTCCAGATAGAAGGAGATTTAGACGTTAAATTGTACCGACACGTAAGAAATCAGGTCATATTTAAGGTATTGCAATTATTCACAAAGCACTTCAGGAATTAGTCCAACAAAGTTAGAAGTTCATAAGTGAAAAACCAAGTTATATTAGGCGTAGTTAAGGTTTTATCCTGTCCGAAACTATTTGCAAAGTGAACTGACTTCATGTGAAACAATGATTGAATTATGCAAAGGATATCATTTAATATATCGAAGAAAGTTTTATATAGAATCCGGAGATATGCAGAAATATGTAACGCATAGATCGGATATAAACACAATGAAACTATACCTTCATAAAGCAGCTTATTTTCATTGTACCCATCATAAATTCGCATCAATAGTTGCTTTAGTAAGGGAAAATCACTTCTTCATTTTCTAAAATCATTTATATAAGCACCGAATGTTTTCAAATAATATAAGTTTACCTTTTCAGCATTAAGATGAATCGTTTCGATTTCATCACGAAGTTTATGCACTTCTTTGTTCAACGTATCGTATTTTTCTTCCCATTCAGCGATCTCTTTTTGTAGCAATTTTTCTCTATTTAGCGCTTCTTGTAATTTCTTTTCGAGATGAGTAATTTTATTGCGAAGATCATCTTCTGCGGCCTTTAGTGCTTCAATCTCCTGTAATTGTTGTACTTTCTTATAGTATCAAAAATTGTAATACCGGCTAAAATATCAACTTGAACTCTGAGGCCTAAATTTTATGTCTTATCTAAGCACTGACATGAAATAAATTCGTCTTAAACTTCATTTCATAGGATGACTACATTTAATTGTCAAGGAACAAATTCCTAGATATTTTTGGATGAGCTTTATCGCCCGATGGGTTATTCTTTATTGTCACATCAAGCGGTTTACTTTCCCATCGAACTTTTTTGCCATATTTTAACGTGTTTTGAAAAAAAAAAGTGCAAAAAAAACTACATAAATTATAAATGATGTTCGACTGGTGGAATTCATTACTGAAATCCTAATAAAGAAACCAAGAAACTCATCACTTCGATAGTGTGCTTTTGAAAACATTGTTCCGTTTCGGATTGCGCAACCTACTATTCGTATTCAAATAATGGATCAATATAACACATACATGACTATGACGGTCACGCTCGTCTTCAAGTTCATTCTGATATTTCGTCTCAAGGTTCGCCAACTCGGTCTTAAGCCTCTCGATTTCAGCCTCGTATCGGCGTTTCTGCTCGTCGATTTCCGCATGCTGGCGATCAATCGTACGTTGTTTCTCAGCAAGTTCATCCTCAAGCAAACGAAGGCGTCTTGCTAGTTCATCCTATAACATATCAGGTTATCTCAGAATTCCAATTTTCAACCTATAAATGATAAAAAGCGAAACGGTGTTTTCTAAAAATGACTACGTAAATTTGAAAAATGAATTAGCAAAAGAGAGTTTTAACTTACTTAACAATATCGCCTAAAAATAATGTGAGTGTCTTAAGCTCTAAACAACTACTAGGGCATGAATATCCAGGAGCACAGCATGGATGAATACTGAAACAAATTTCATGAGTTATTTTTTCTTGGCGATAGGTTCACTATAGTAGTCTTTCAGGTAACATTTCCTTCTCGGGTAAACAACAATTAATTTGATCGTTGGAAGTATCCTCATAAATATTCAATTATTGCTCTAAATGGCGCTCTTATGCAACATCAGATATGCTGGTATACGCATACCCTTTCATTTTCGAGTCTTTCAGTATCGAGTCGATGTTTATCGCCGAGCTCCTTAACGCGTGCTTCAGTGATATATGTTGTATCATAGACGCCGAAGTCTATAAAAAAATAAAATAAACATTACAATCCACTAAAAGCAATGAAACAAATTACATTATATATATATATATATATATATATATATATATATATATATATATATATATATATATATATATATATATATATATAGCATTTTATTACTCCCGTATTTTATTACTCCCATATAACTGCAGAATAAAAGGCAAACATAAAGAGATGCAGAGGCGAGGATCCTTCCATTATTTAATTGTATAATAAATATTCAATTTTAATAAGATTATGCGAGGATAAAAATAATAGGAACAATAGATTTTTTCAAACTTGCCTGGAGTTTTTGTGCGTAATGCAAGTTCCAATCTCTCTTTATTGGCCTCGTCCATTTGCGCCAATCTTTCTACAAAGTAAATCGGCATTTGCCAAAAATTAATAAAAAATATAAGTAATTTATTAATTAGCATATTCAACCAAGTTCGATGAAGTTTCATGAATAAGTTATGCAAATTTCTTTACGAAACTGGTCAACAAAAGTGATCTTTTAGCGTTTATTTGAAATCTCGACATTTATTTTTTCAGTTTTTCTCCCGCATTAATTCAATACACTATTGCTTTTCCATATCAAACCATATCGAATAACACATCAAACATTACACGAGTTAAAAGATTCACTTACTTATTTCTTATGTCTTCCAATTTCAAAGTAAAAGTTCGATGGCATTATTTCTGTAGTGATATGTAAAATGGGTATATTTGGAACAATCAACTAATAGAAATGTCAACTTTTGCCTGGAGGAATTTTCATCGTCATGGACAACTATTTTCTTGTCGAAATTTCCAAAAGACATTAAGAAGATTCATGTGAAGATTGGTACGAATAAGAGCGATGAAATTAGGGATCATCACCTCACTTGCCTTTAGAAAATAATTCAATAAAATGTCATATAATTTGCATTAATCGTTCCCTCGAAGCTAACCTATCTGAGGAAGAAAAAATGTAATATAAGTAACTTTTCGAAAAATTCTATGCAAATCTTTAGAAAATTACAACCCCTGGGTTTTATTCCAGATTATACGGTGTGCAAATAAATAAATAAATAAATAAATAAATAAACTATTCGATAAGAATGAAGAATTGTTAAAAATCATTCATAGTACTAACTTTTCAGCTCATCGATTTCTGCTTTTGCCTCCTGTAGCTCTCGTTGTAGGAGATGTACTTTATTCGACTCTTCTTTATAGGCTATATTTGCTTTCTCTTCGCTATCGTGAAGAGCTTTATTCTCAGCGTGAAGTTTATCGATTTCTTGCTCCAATTTACGCAGTCTTTCTTTCAGTACGTCAATGTCGTGATCAGCCCTCTGCTTAAGACTGAAAAAAAACCCATTATTTGCATTTGATTTTTTTTTAATGAAAGATATACGGAAATATTTTCCATATTTGATCTGCAGTCTTTCTAGCATTGACTCTGAAGAAGAGTGATGAAAAAAAAACCAAGTAAATAAAAGTCTTTAAAACACAAGTTTCATTATACCTTTTAAATTCATCAAGAGCAGTGTTACATTCCACTAACTTTATTAACTTGATATTCATATGTGAATTATATAACTTATGTGGATAGCACCTATGTTTCTGGGGTATTATGCCTATTATGCCACATCGACAGGTAATGAATGCAAAGATTTACTTGTGTCTAATAAGCAATCCAAATTTATGAAACGCACATACCTGTTCGGAGTGAGTATTTAGCAATAAAAATAATAATGGCACTAAAGATTCGTAGTCGAATAAACGGAACGTACTTCATAATTTCATTCTTTTCTTTCTGCAATTTGGCGTTCAATTCGTTGAGGCTAACGATTTCCTTCTGTGCAGAAGTGAGTGAATTTTCGAGTGTTACGATCTTTGCTTGAGTCATCTTTAATTGTGTATCCAGCTCATCGTTATGACGTCGTAACATTGCCACTTCCGCTTCATATTCGGTAATTTGTACTTTCAATTTTTCAATTTCGTTAAGATGACCTGCAAATATGAAATTTGGGGAGCAAAATTTGCCAAGTAAACACTTTTCAAGATCCGTTTAAATCAGTTGATTGAATCATTTTTTGCGTTCCTAAATTCCACTAAAAAATTCACTATCGTATCTTAACGCCTCCAGATATTTGACAAAAAATCACTGCATCATCTAAAATCTAAAGTTTTTATCCAGGAAATCATCGGATTGACAATCACCGATTGTAGTTTTAAAAAAAAAAGCATCAAACTGATGCGTGCAATGTGCAAATCGCTCTATCCTTTTCCAAGTAATCTCACTTCTTGCGAGAAAATAAGAGGGAAGGGAGATATTGTTTCTATTCCAAACTTCTTGCCTTTCATTCGCATTGATCTTATCAGCACACCTTTCTGCCTATTACGTGTATTTAATGCTGATCATGTAAAGTTCATCTTATGTTCAGATAACACAATTTACTGTCATATTGTGAGTCAACCCAGTGCTTCAGTCGGCTATACATCCACTCTAAAACGTCCATACATAAACATCTCCCTATTCAATTATTAACGTCTCTTGGTTTTCTAACTGATAGCAATGTGGCAATAACTAAATAGCCAAATGAAGAAATATATGAAGTACATACGTATGTTGGCTTTTTCAATATCTTCTCTCTTCTTAGTTTCGAGTTCCATTTTATGTGCAATGTCAGCCAGTTGCCTTGCAAGATCTTCTTTTTGTTTGCTGAAATTTTTTACTGTAACATTCACCATGAGAGGCGATTGTGACCATAAATTTGTGGCGATGTTTAAAGGGTCTGAGCCCGTTAGGTGAATTCCGGCCTCTCGCAAATCAATTCGCTTTCCTTTAAACTTTGCTCTATATAAAAAACACCTTCCCCATCTCCAACCCTCCCCTCCCCGACAACAAAAAAGCTTATCCGATCCATCAGCGCATATCATCCAAGTACCATTTTAAGCCAATTTTGGAATCGTCTGGACCAATATGATACCCCATTAAGAACGAAGGTGTCGTTCAGTAAAGAACATGGATGAGTGGACGATGGTACTCAAGTTTCGGCTTAGAGGATTCCCCGGAAATATCCAACATTTGGCCTGATTTCAGGAGTAGTTCTTCCAAACTTGTTGTGAAATAAGACAGGATCATCAGCGGCGGGTGCAAAACGTTCGACGTAATTTCTAAAAACTAGCTGTTCTCCCCAAAAAGTGTAACATCTGCGTTCGCCATCCCGAAGAGCCCAAGTTAACCACAGCATTTATTGGGATAGTTCCTTGTAATGCCAATCGTCCATCAAATACAGTCTCAAAATTGACAAATTCAGTGAAAAATGACTGAAATCTACAGCTTTTCATTCAATTCGTAAATTATATGACTAACAGTAAATTCAAATCTCTAACCTCATTTCATCACGTTCATGCTTCAATTCTTTGATCGTCATCTCCATCGCCGTAATCCTCTTTGTCGATGAGTCATAATTCGCTTTAATCTGATCGTATTCGTTTGTAAGAGCATCAAATCGTGCACGTTGCTTTTCCAGATCTTTCAATAGGTCTCCTTTAATCTCTTCCAAACGTTTAATTACTAAATCCTTTTCATCGATTTTACGCAGCGTTGTATTATACTCAATTTCAAGATTTCTATATTTTTCCTTAATGGTATTCAAATCTCCTTTAAGTCGTCTATTATCGTCTTGAAGTGTATCTATACGACGCATTAATTCGGCAGTATGCGTTTTATATTCCTCTTCGATGATTCGTTTTTGTGCTTCAATTTGTTCGAGTGCTTTTCGTTCACCATCTGTAATCGTTTGATCAATGATTAACTTCAGTCGATGAATTTCTTCATCGAGTTTAACGCGAGCAGCTTCAGCAACACTTCTCTCAGCTTCTGAAGCACGTAGACGATCTTCAAGACGTCGCACTTCACGATTCGCATTCTCGACTGCTTTCTCACTGAAATAATTTAGACTTGAATTTTATAAATTAAGTCCAGCATTAATACACACTTATTCGTTAAAATAATACTGATTATTCATTTTTTTTGAATCTACAGTCGAGTACTAACTACGTGAAGCAAATTTTGCGATACGAAAAAAGCAGGAACAACGGGAAACATATAGAGCTAGTTTAGATGTTGAGTTACATCCTTTGATACTCCCTTAGATGAAGTGAATGTGATGTTTCCTAGTACACTGCATTTCTATGTATACCATTAGCAAATGCTATTCCAAAAAAAGGTCTTATGCCGCAGCGTTAAAAATCAAGTTCACTGATGCAGAAATACAATCGGAACAGTGCTACTGTACCATCTTCATCTCTGCTGAATCAAAAAGTACAACCTTAATGCTATATCCGATACTATTTTTGGGTTGCACTCAAAAGTATCTAAATGAAATTTTATGAAATGCCTAACTGGATGCTGATTTCTGCTTTCGCATCGAGAAGTTGTTTTTCCACACGTTTGCGCGTTTCTTCAGAAGCTTCAAAACGAACGGCTAAATCACTCATCTGAAATGGAATCTTGTTTTCGATAAATCGACAGAAAACTTTAATATGGGCACTCTCAACCTTCTATATAAGAAGAAGAATTCATTGAAAAATCTTATCTGCTATGTAAGTTCTATTTAATTGCCGTAGAAATACAATAGTTTTCCCAAGAAAAGACGCTAGCGCTAAGAAATTGAGCCATATCGGTCGACTAATCGCAAACAATTATCTATCGACATGGATTCTATTTACTCAAAAATTCTCGATTTTTGTTCGAATCTTTACTAAAATAAAGTAGTAACAATGAAGATGCATACTCATATAAAAATCACACTAAAATCCGACAATCAAATAAGATGCATTGTTTTACTCACGTAATTTCTTATTTTGTATTAAAAATTATAACTGGTTGCATCTAAAGGATTGACAGAGCTAAACCCTATTGGGAGAGTCGGAAAAGCAAAAGCACAAGTCGTGCCAGAATATGAGACTGTTGTGATATTCGCATTACATCGCCATTCATTCATAGATGCGTTTTCAGTGATTATCAACGAAAAATTTGCACTAGGCGAACTAATGGCTTCTTATTTCAAATGCTCAATCTTCTCTTATAAATCTACCGTGAAAAATTCGTTTTTCTATAACCCCATTGATACAGAACGAAAGTCCGATCGATAGTGAATACAAACTTGAAGCACCTTTACAGTCTCTAGCTCGTTTTGAAATTGATAAACCAACATCGTTTATGGAACAAGAAATCATCCTATGGTTCACATTTCATCCATCGAGTTTCATCACACCATTTCCGGTGATTTCTGAGTTGAATTTAACGTTCTCTCTCTCTTTCTCTCCCTCTTAAATAGAGCCAAATTGTATCAGAAGCACCTAAAATTTTTTTCAGATACGATTTCATAAATGAATAAAAACGCCCCATAATAGAAAATTTTAGTCAACAAGATGAGATGATGTCATTTTTGACAAACCTCCAATTGAGTATTCTTGAATTTGCGTTCCAATTGTTGTACTTCAGTGCTATGCATACGCATCACGTTACGTACTGTACGAAGAACTTCCAATGGTACAACATTACCGCCTTCAATAGAGATTATCCGAATCATAAATCATCAAAGAGCAATAGAACACTGCACTTTTAAATCAATGAATTTTATTGTGAGAGGTTTTTTTAAGTCCGCCACTTTCTCATTTCCACTCCCATATTCCTCTCAGCACATTTTATCCCTTTCAAATCTTCCACTTAACTCTAAATAATTCAAAGCTTGTTCCAGCTTAATTAAAGCTCGTTTATGTGTCTTCTCTACATTGTTGCATATGTGCAAAAAGAAAATAGATTCTTTGATATTGTCAAGCTGCCTTGATCTGTCAGAGTTCTGTTGGGAGTTCTATTTTTTTTTTCGAAAATCTAGCGTAATCTTGGATGTGACAAATAATATTGTAATAAAAAATGACTAAATTAGCTCTAGTAGCGATACAAAAGCTCATTTTCCAGAGAGCTATTATTTTCTAGGTGGCACTTCATTTCAGCTATTTCAACAGACGGAATAATTTCTGATATTCGTCAATGAACTCAAACTGGTTTGGTCGCTATCTACTGAACAAGGATAAACATTAAGGAAAACCTGGAGAAAGTGATCTAGCTCTCTTCTCGATTTTAACTTTGCTGACGTGCTCCTTCGCTAGGTAGTGCAACTTGCGTAGCACTTCCTTAAAATAAAATTTTCACTGAGCGAAATATTTACTAGGAAACAACAGTGACGCTTCGAATGAATAGGAAAAGGAAGTGTTGCAATCGTTCGCTTTAACTAAGCATATAGATCTCCAGTGTAGACAGGTAACGATGAACTAAGTATATCTGTTTGGTGTGTTATTACAGGACCAAGTGTACCTGTTGGATGTGCTATTATACTCGAGAATAGAATATAGCAAAAATTATAAATATTATTTGAAGCTGTAAAATTCACGATAGCGCAACGAATAATAAATTAATCTCGAATTAATTCATAATCATATTCCCGAGAAAAAAGATTATCACTGAGGCTTGTCGCGTATTTTTGAGGAAGGATAAAGTAGAAAAGTGACATACCTGACATTCGGTGAGTCGCTCCTTTGTTCTTTTGAGTTCAACATCAAGAGTCGTATCTTTGCCAACTCTTTCACTGCCAAGCGTTTCAAGTTCAACAATTCTCTCAATAGCTTCTTCATATCTGTAAGTATATTAATGTTAAAGCTATAACTTCAATTATTCCTTTCTTAGGCCTGAGTTTAAACGCCACAGGAATGCAGTCTTTTTTAATTCCTCACTGATATCAGCCTTCATCAAACACAAAGTGGCTTGAGAATAAAAAGCAGAAATATGCTTTCTTTTTCTGCGGAAGGTTGCAATCCTTGTTTCTCACTAGTTATTACCCAGCTCTCCTTTTACCCTTTCCCAAAAAAAAAATCTTGAGAGCGATAGAATGCAAGAGAACTAATCAAGGACCTTCATGAGCAATGGAAATATCTATGCAACTCTTTATCGCATATTTATGGAATCCAAGTACCAGTACCAGATGCTTGATTAGGGCAAAAAAAGTATGCTATCATGTAAAATTCTCACGATGCGAGCCATTTGACCTTCCGAAATTCATATTATCCTCCCATTCTAATCAGCAAACAAACCGACTATCAGAAAGCTTACTTATATGACGAGTCTTTAGCGCAAGAATTTTCGTTGAAAGTTGCTGAATGAATTTACGAGGAATTTAGGCGGAATCTACGAGGCTCTTTATCAATCTTTATTTCTTTAGCTCTTATATGACAACTGCTTAGCGCAGAAATTTTTTACGATTTCGACGAAGAAATGATTATTGAAACCCTTTTTACGAGAAATCAGGGAAAAACAATTGCATCGGATCAAGGCATACCTTTTAACTTTACCCATTTTTCAATAACTATGATATTTATAAGTTGATCATCAGTATTATATATTCATGTTCATTTTTTCTCATTTGAAGTGTTAAACATTTATCTAGCGATGCATTTCAACTATTTCCATTGATGAATTTTTGAATTTCAATTTCTACAACAATAAAAAAGTTCCATAGGTTCTGCATTAAAAAAAAACTAACTAACTTCTTCATAAGTGCATTATAATCGTCAACAGATGCACCGGTCGATATTGTTTGTATCTGCTTAAAGCGTTTTATCGCTTCTACAATTTCCGCATCATGTCCGTTCTCCTGAAATCATTCGAAAATTTAGCGAAAACTATCGATTATAGGAATTTGGCTTTATCTGCTTATTAGCTTTCCATATGAAATAAGACATCACCTTTGCGATATATACTGGTTCGTTGATACCTTTCTCATGATACATGGCTACTTACTTGCGTGATCTAGGCAAAGTTAACTTGCAAGTGCATAAATTGATAACTTAATAGATATTTTAAACAGGCAAAAGATAGAAAAGGAAGAGAAATTGGTGATTCTCTTCAATAAAATTCAAAATTTCTATTCGCATTATATGATCTCAATATCTTACATCATAAAGTTAGAAATCGGATTGGTCAAGCTTTTGGATAGCGGAATTTTTGTCATGTCTCTTGTTTGAGACTGCAGAATTGTCAAAAAAAGAGGTATAAGCTAGAATAAAATCGACAGGAAATAATTTCAGGTCATCAAAAGTAGCCTGAAATTATGAGTTGTTTGGGGGTGGTACTTGTGGATGTATACTTTAATGGATATAGGACTCAATTCGTAATGTCGGCTATTTATTTCCTACATTCAACAAGAGGATATTACAAACGAACCCCGATGCTGGTAATGCTGAGTTTTCGGACAACTCCACCAACATTCTGACTCATACGAGCGAACTCCTCCCTCTGGGCTTTCAGTTCTCTCGCCGTTTGGTCCTTATAGTCGGCGAATTGTCTGCGTACCTGTTGGAGCTCCGCCCAAAGGTCCATTATCCTTTTCTGCTCTTCACTTAAATATTGTGCAAGGTTCTGCAAAAAGAAAATGGAGCAGTAACTCTTAAAAATGGAAATGAAACAACGCTCAACAATGCTGAAATGAAGAAATTCACTTGCAAATATTCCATCATTATTGAAGCTCATGAGATGAATTTGTTTGCATTTTTGGCATTTCTTTAAAAACTCGAAGTGTAAGGTTCATAATTTATGGCTGGATATAAACTATGAGTAACAGAGGAGAGAAAACAACCAGACAGCCGAAAACAGAATATGGCATTAATAGATCTATACAAGTGGTATACTGCACACAAAATGTCTTAGAGCATAACTGAAATCGAAGAATAGTGGTGGACCGTGGTGGGTGGCACGAGAGCTGGTGGGCGACGTAGAAAAACTAAACAAGCTTTGCTAATGCATGTTTTCGGCGACGTTTGTATGTGCGTGTCTGTCCTTATGTAGATGTCTGTATGTGTCTTTCTAATCAAACTTTTCTTTTGCTTTTGCAAGTTTGACGGTGTTGTATGTGTCTGTGTGTCTCTCCTTCTATAGTTTCAATTCGGGATTCACGAAAGCAAGGTTTGTGGGATCTGGCGGGCATGATCCACATAACGGATTGACCGCCATGTTACAGATAACGTCGATACCTGAGCTTTAAAAAGACCTTAAACGAGGTGAAAAACAAGTTGCCTTCAACCTAAATCAGCCTATCTTCCTACTTACATCAGTCGGGTAAGAGAAAAGTGAATTTTTCGTGGAAGATTTGCATGGGTGGTCAGATTGGCTAAAATATGTTCGGGATATTTTGTTTTTCTTTGTTGGAAGATTAAAGAACTGGTAGGTTGGTTAAGCGACATATAAAAGTGGCTAAATGGCATGCGCATTCACTTGTCTGGATATCAGTGATATAATCGGCTATCCTGTTAGGCCCGAGTCACAACAAGTGAGAATGTGCACTACAGAACTCGAGTCATGTGTTCTTTTTGTAATCCTGTCTATTAGACCAGATAGCAGGACAGATGTTTAACTGTGAAGTAATCGAGTGAATTATAAATATTATGAAGCATTCCATGATCAAAATAAAATAAAGGTGAAAGACTATGCTATGGGGATCACAGTCTGCAAAATTGATTGCTGCAGCTTCTATACTGCACAACTGAAACATTTGAAAACGCAAAAGTCATTTGTTCTTCAAGGATCCACAAGAAGTTAATATTAAATTGCAGATTTGATGTGGTTGTCTAGTAGTTCGACATTGCCTTCGAAAACTCTTTTCTGGATAAGCTTGCATATACGAGTAGTGTCCTAGGTCCTAGGCTAGTTGCTATAATATGGCTTTTTCGATCGTGCTCAATGAACCTACCTTACATTATAAAAGTTACTCACATCATTATGCAATTACTAGGTCGATCGATCATAAGCCTCTTCCCATACTCTTGAAAAATTCGTTCAATTTTGCGGTTAGCGCTTCGATTATTTGCAAAAATTTTTTTGCAAAGCATATTAGAATGAGTCTAGTAAAATGAACGAAATTGAAAATTCAAAAATGTGCTCTCACAAAACTGCAGTGGTAAAGACGCATTGTGAAGAAATGGAGCATGAATATATGTTGTGGTTGTTTCAAATGTGTGATCAGTGAAGTCAATTTTCAAGCCTGTTAACCGATCTCACAAATGCCTAAAAAATTTGCATACAAAGAGGAATCTTATAGCATATCGCGGTTCGGTTTAATTCAATTCGGTCGAAGCAATAAGAAAAAGAACATAACACGAAACTGCATTTTGCGATACGCCCATCAGAATAGCCAATTTTGTAGCTGCCAACAAGCATCTAAACGTTTTAAATAATGCACTGTTGTTTCAAGTGATAAGGCTTCATATCAACCGTTTTTAAATAATTGCCTTTTCCCGCAGGCCAACATTAAATTCTCCCATAAATTTGGGAATTTTCGAATCTATTCAGAAGATAATTGATTGCCTTGAGAAATGTTGTATTAGGCCAACGTATGCTATGCATTACGCTCCAAATTTGGGCAATTCTTGCATCAATTATTTCCCAGATGAAATCTGCGGACAAACCTACAGATAAACATAGAAACTGTGCACGTTCACGGCTTTTCAAGTTAGGATTTGCAAAATTGCAATTGTTAACAGCTAAAACTATCGTAATTTGTATTGCAAAACGCCTAAGATAACAAACCTTTTCTCGATTTTGGTTAAGTCGATCCTTATCATGCATATCGATTTGATAGCGTTGTTGAAGGTGCTGAATTTCCGCTTGCAATCTTGCAATTTGCAAACGTTGTTCTTCATTTCTAAAATGGATTCATATAAGTGTTACGAGAACATCGCTATTAACTTTTATGAAAGAAGCTTTTTCATGATTCATTCAGGTGTAAATTGATGATTACTTCACCTGATCTCTAAGTGTCCTAACTTAAGATATCTGATGCATTGGAAGATGGCCACTTATGGCGATGATGTCCAAAACAGATATATTTCACTTAAATTTCGGGAAAACTTTCACGATAGTAAACAAAATGAAATCAAATTTTTACTGACCTGCGACGTTCTTCTTCTAGTTGTGCAATGGTGAAGTCTCCACTAGTAAGAGTGACTTCTGGTGTCCATACCTCCGTCGACTCTTTAATATCGAAAGTGACCTTTTCGTCAGATCTGTGTGCTGCGATTTGCCCCTCAATATCAGCGATTCTGCGTCGGTATTCTTCCACCTCACAAATTAGAAACATTTATTCTCGACCCTATTCTCAGAAACAGGACAAGATCCTTCTCTTTTGCACATTGTGCAGCGATAAAAACGTCAAAATTAAGCCAAAGAAAAATCGCAGAGATAAAAACATCGAAAACCAGCCAAGAAAAAATTTCGGATCAACGATGAACGGAGGAGGCGAAAAGTTTCCCATAGCAGGAAACGCCACAATTCTGGGCAAGGAAAATCGCTGGAATTTCAACTGAATCAATAGAGTGACTATTCCATATAAATTGCAAGGTAAACATACATTTTCATCAACACTTTTCTACTATAAGACTGCAACTTTTGCAAACAAATCAATCGAATATTGATAAACGATGAATAATTTTTTTGCCTAGAAAATGAATACGATCATCAGATAATGAAAGAATCGATAATTCATCATCGCCAGTTTGGACGATTCAGATAGAGATATTCCTAGGTAGAATGTGTAATTAAGTTTAAAGTTAGAGTTCGATAGTGACTAGAATTTAATGAAACTGTGAATACTATCGATTTAATTGATCCTAAATATTTCCTGTCTAATTAGTTCTCTCATAGAATCACCTCTAAGCTATAGATAAAAATTTTAATTATTCCTTCATAAATTTAAAAATAGTGCTTACATACGAACAAAAATGCCATAATATCAACTGTTAATTGACGATGCTTTATAACTATGAAAGCTGCAGATTCTATGTCAAGAGTAAAACGAATGCGGCCATTTAAGAAAAAAATTGATCAAATAGTAATAAATTGTAATATTTTCAAAAAAAATTGTAAAAAAAATTTGGTATATTCAGACGGTAATATATTGTAATATACTTCAAAAGTAATGTTGTCTAAAAATATGAACAATAGTTTTCAAGTAATAATTCTTTCGCTATGGCCGAATAGGCCATTTGTTTAAAAGTTCCTCTCAACGCTAACGAGTGCAAGCGTTAAAGTTGGCCTTTACTCGCTAATTTTAGCGGAAGAAACCCTCAGTATCAACTGTTGAGCGCTCTGTATATATCGAAATTTTTTGCGAATCAAGCTTTCCCCTTTATCGGTCAACTTTATAAAAAGCGTTTATGAAAATTATACGAACTGCTCGCTCCTAAGTTCCTTCTCAATTACACATCCCAAATAGAAGCACAGGACTTCTATGTTCTTAGTAGCAGAATCGCATATTTACGGCGTACTATTCATGATGAGACGACAGGAGCGATGAGGATTAAGGTACTGATAGAAATCTTTACAGTCGTTTGAAATATTTCTAATTTTGTTGGACGCTTGCCATCCTTTTCGTTTCACATCCAAAAGATCACATTTCTTGGCCTATTATTTTTTTGCAAACTTCTGTCAGGACTTTATTACCTGGCACTTTTATTAGTATTTCACTGACGAAAGATAAATACAAGGGGAACCCACATTAGATAATAAAAGGGGAACCCACATTAGATTACCAACCTTATGTTGTAATTCGGCCATGAGATCAGCATGTTCACGTTGTTCTTCGGTGTTTGCATCGATTCTCTTCTTAAAACTACTGAGATCATGATCAAGAGCGCTAATTGAATAAGTGCTAGTTGTTCCTCGTGCTCCCGACGCTAGAATCACATCTGTACTAAGCGAATTCGACACGTCAAGAGCAGTGTTGTCGCCGCTGACAACATCTCTAAAAATTGCTCATATTTTTTGATTTATGAGAATTTTTTGAAATGAAATTCTAATCATGTTCAATCAATAGATTTTAATATAAGCGATCCATGACGTGGTCAAATGAAATTCACTGCTTTACAGTAAGATCCAAAATGCGCGGAAACACACTACATTTCCATATTTACATATTCAAATTATCTCTTTTTATCTTTTTGTGCAAATGCAGTAATATTGTGGGTTAGTTAGTGATTCGGGGAACTGATCGCCTACTCACTTGTTTGAAGATCAATTGGAGCTTATTAAATTTTGCACTCGATGAACTAAGCGGCCACACAGCCCTCAAATCACTAAAAATACAAAAACTTTTTTGATAGAATATGTATGAGAAAATCATTTGAAAAGACAGTTGGTCGAATATTTAATTAATGAATCATTAAATAACGAATGCGCTTCTGAAAGTTTTTAGAGACTATTCTATGAGCGAGAACTGTTAAATAATTCAGTCATATCTTTAATTCAAATCAATTCTGTCTCTAACCAATTCAATTAATGAGCCAAAAATACGTCTATTGTTATAAGCGTATCGTCGAATACAAATTCAATTGTCAATTTCTTTGCATATTATCTAACAAATCATTACTGGTAAGTTATTTACAATTAGTACAGAAAAATAGAAGACAATTTCCAGGAGGTGATCGCAAGAACGCCGAAGTGTGAGCGCGAAATCAAATGAAGAGATAGGCAAACTCTTTAATTTCAACGCGATTCGACGTCACTTGAAACGAAGCATGGCTGCAGTTTTCATTAAATGTTTTTCTTGGACAAACCGGAAATCGATAAACGGCTGAGCAATAGCCGGGCTGGAACAAAGCCGTCAAAACGTATCAAACGCTGGAAAAGCAGGAAGATGAAATGTTTGATAAGGGGAGAAGGAATGATATGACAGAAAACCGGAACGCCAAGAGGAGGGATAGAGAAATCGGCAAAGCGGAAAGTATCGGTTCATGCCCTGCATAGATAATTTATCTTTCGGGCAAATCATAGAGGAAGAGGGGGAATAGAGAAACCCAAAGGTTCTCGGATATAATCCTGGTCGACAATTAAAGAAAATTGAACAAAAGCTTAATTTTTTCTCATCCAGAGATCAGTGGAAAATTGCTGAAATATCCAAGCCTGTTGAAACAATGGTTTGCATTGTTTAAGTTCTTCATAGGGTCCCACGCATTGTTTCCCGCTTCAGTACTCAACGTTTGCGTATTGTGTTGATGTTGCTGATAAGCGACATTACACTAGTCTGTTGATGTGAGCAAGCTGTAACAACACCCACGTAAATGTTGCATTTTTCACGCATCACCTGCTTAGGTTTATGCTCAGCCTTAAACCACCTCAACGAGATAATTCTTGGATCATCCGCCATCCACAGTTCAGTAAGCGAGTCAACTACCTGAGATAAACTGCAGGTAGGGGACACGCTTGTGCACTCTTCCAATGGGAAATTACGATACGACCTTCCATTGCGACACAATGCTTTCCCTCTATCTCAATCGACAGCGATATAGCAATACCCTTATTTCGAGTTAAAAGAGGGACACTTAGCAGCGTAACCAGAAGATGTGGCTGAACCAATGGATCCGCATTTCAGTAATTCCATACAAATTCCCTGGCAGTTCGCCACCTTCGGCTAGCCAAGCCGTGTGAATAAAATGATATAGACGATGCACAACAACTCTTTACCCGATTTTAGCGACTTTCCGGATATTTATGACTCGGAAGTCCCGCAGAAGAGGTCGCCGTGAACTGCAAAAACGGATCATGACAGTTCTATAGAAAAGCTTAGTAAGCCTACCCGATAAGAAGAGTCGCGTCGCCTCCGGAAGCGCCATAATTAGTTCGTGTGACCACTGTACGCGTTACACGCCTCGTGATACCGCTCTCCGTGGAGGCACTCTCCATATCGTGCTTTAGCTTGAACGTGTCAGCTATAAATTAACTCCCCTATTTAACAGGAAATTTTGATGCAATCATCACGATTATGAATTTCGTTTCTATAGTGGTCAAGATTGGTAACAAACTTCGATGCAAACAAAATCAAGGAGCTAATAAAATGTGAGGTAAATTACGATATTTCCGCTCGATCATGACCCATATATAAGAACGACCTCTTCGCCATCCCATTTTTGAAGTAAGCAGATCAAAATAAACGCACTTAACAGTAAAGGCTTTTTGCAATAAACGCATACCATTAAAATGTCGTATTTATGTTTGTTTAATGTTTAGTATGTTTTGCGTTTTACTGCCTGTCTCTATAGTTGTTTAATCGCCTACCTATCGGCATATTTTTTTCTTCCTATACATTTGATCGTCTGACCACCTGCAAACTTCAATTCTTGAGCCAAAAAAGTGCAAAGAGATTTGATGGATACAATCCATGTCTGCAGTAAGCAACTCAAACCGAATTTAGTTCCTCCTTATCACTGGCATTTAATGGAAACCAAGGAATAGATGAATATGTTTATGACACCACAAATTTCACGATTCCCAACGAGCATAGAAACGAATTTTCAACCAAGAGTTATGCATAGGTGGCCAGTTGTTTAGGAATGCATATTGTTAAGTACTGTTTTGCATTTCCATTATTTCCTTGGTTATTTGAATCACTGTGCGATCGGTCGCTGTCAAGGATTTAGTTGCCAAAAAAAAACGTACATCGTTGACAACGTTTCTAGCATTTACCCTCACCCGTTTAATTCTTACTATTCGTAAAATTCTTCCTGAAAGAGTTCTTCAAAATCTTTGGCTAATTTTTTAAAGCTCAACAATATATGTGAATGATATGAATTTTTTGTCGCTTGTTAAAGCAGCTAATTTCTTATAAATTAGCATTTATATTCCAAATTTTACACAATTATTTGAAAAGTACGAAAAGTTTTCATTAAAAGAATAGAGACACTAATTTGACTGATTATTTTCCTTCAAAAAAATTTATATTTTCAATAGACTTTTTCTCAGAGCTTTGCTTTTTTTTTCTTTTTCTTTTCTCAGAGCTTTCTCAGAGCTTTTCTCAGAGCTTTTTTTGACATATATTTTTTAATGCTTTCTGGATTCTATGCTTTTTTTCCAGGAATTTGCAATTCTTACCTAAATAAACCTATATTAGTTGACTCCATTAGAGTTTTTTTTTTAAAGGATTACTATTGATTTGTGAAGATTTCTTCGTCCTTTATTAAAATTTCTACTTTTCTGCAAACTTTTTCAGTTGTCCTGACCACTATTCACAATTTTCCTCTCTCTCAATTTGCAAATTCTTTCTTTTTTCGACAACTTCGACTAAATATATTGTTCCAGAAATTTCGTTCAATTGCACACATCAATATCCGGTATGCATTGCTCAAAATGTTATCAATGTTTTTAGGTAGAATCAGATTCGCATATGCTAAAATCTCTTCCCATTCTTCTCTTCATACTTCTTCCTCACAAAATTTTCCACAATTTCATCTCATTTTCATATATTATTGCAAATCATTATAATTGAAACATCATGAAAACACGGCTAACATGAAGTTATTCATAGCGCTTTTATATTATCTCACAAAAGAAATATTTTTATTTGAATATATGCTTCTAATTCTATTTACATGGCGTTTAAATAAATAAGCAACGGTTACATTCTCGAATATGTGAAGTGGAGTCGCTAAATAGAATTGAATTATTGAATTGCAGAAGAGGCTATTAGAATAAAAAAAATGAAGCAAACTTAATTAAAGAAAAAAAATGGAGCGAGTTTTATTTATTGTGGAAATGAGGTGAGACTTTCAAATATATTACCGTGATTGCTCGTATGTTCTATAAGCTTTTGAGAAATATAGTCGGACGATGAAAACGGAAAATATAATCGATGCTTATTTATTTAAAATGAACGAGCAATTATTTACGTCCAATTGCTATCGAATCACATTTATCATCGCTTAATAATTTCACTACGCCAGTATTTTCCGTGATTTTTTTTTTTTTTTGCTCGAAATCTCACAATTCTTAGAAAAATTGATAAAGATAATATGACACTTTGAGATCTAATAGCCACCTTCTGAAATCATTTGATTTGCTAGTGTTTTTTTTGGGGGGGGGGGGGGGGGGGAGGGAACTGGTGTCCGTGGTATCTTTTTGCTTTGGTGATTACATACAATTTTGTATATTCTGATTTTGAGGCGCTTAAAATTACAGGACACTCATTAATATCATCTAGTATGTTTTCTTAGCGAAGTAATCCAACCGGTACATATTTTGCTTCTCCATGAAGATGTTTTAAAACTTGTAAAATATTATAGAGTTAAAATAATACAATATTAAATCGTACAATATCAATATTCTATGATAATTGCATCATTCATAGATAAATGCGAGCAAGAAGATAATCGTGCCGACTAGGCATATAGCCAAATGAAATTCAATTCGAATTCATAGCCATCACTTCCTCTAAAAGTAATTTGTCAATGAATGTAGCGCAAAGTTACAAAATACTAAACATTTGAGTGGAATTATATTATCTAGTAAACTTACGCAGTCGATTGCGCTTTCCTGAATTGCAAAATTAAATGCTCAGAAAATGCACATAATGCACAGAAAATATACATAAATGCACAGAAAATATACATATACATCGAAAACGAATAATACCGAACAGATAACAATGAATGAATGAAATGCGTTCGAATGTTAGTTGGGGAGCGTATTTGAATGCAACCCTGCTCATTTTTCGTTTATATAGAGCCCTCAGGCATTAGCGTCACTAAATGAAGAAAAAAAAAAAAAAAAGAAACGCTTAGCAGAGTGCAAAGTGTTGATCACCTTGCAATAGAACGAATTTCTCTGCTCGTCTAGGCATTGAGAATTCTCAACACATAATGCAATAACACATTCCATTACAGTTGATAAAATATGAAAAAAATGACCAACACTCTCAGAAATTCAAAGAAAATAAGAGGAGAGCAAATTTGAAAAATAGATAGAAACGTGGAAACGATCATATTTTCAGTTGGATTGCTGCTGATCTGATACAAATACGTGGTAATGGAAAGAACGAGATAAATTTTCGGCTCAAAAACATTTGTTTACTGTTCGTCTCAATTATATAAAGGGAAAATTTGAGATAACTTTTGAATATATATTGTGTGATGTGAGCTGAAAATTTTTGTGAAGGGCTGCTCTAACAATAACGATTGTATAATTTTACTTTTGGGGAGGGGAGGGGGGGGGGGTAATTCTGTGGCATAAGCTCAAAGCGAGAGAAGTGCAAGCAAAGTGAACCTCCGGGAAGTGCGAATTTAGCGAGAGTTTATGGCGAAGCTAAAGAAAAATGTGTCGTGTAAAAATAAATGCGATTCTCCTTTGCGAGCACATTCCTTTCTAACAAAAAGTGGATCTTCAAAAGTACTGAACTGTCACCACAAATGTTTCTAAAGAGAGGCATGTTGTTGGAGGGGAGGGGGGGGGTTGGGGAGGAAGGATGAGATGGAAGGAGGAGCGCTGCTTCTACTGAGGTGAGGAATACATTAATTGAGGTGGGAATAATTAATCAGGACGAAAGCAGAAAGTTTCAACTAAAAAAGGCTTCAGTTTGAGGTTATGCAATATTTTTTAGCCTGTAAAACGCTGATCACATTGCCCTATACTATATAGCTCCTGGTACACTGTGTGGCATTGTATCGTTGCTGATGTCTTTAGCCTCTTCGATCTGAGTTGTGAATGGATTCACAGAGAATGGTTTGTTTCTAGTTTGATAATAGAAGGGAAAAGAGAGGTGCAAAAAATATGCGTGGATAATTTGCTATTCACCTCTATAGTTTGCAGTACTGGAAGTATGAATGTATTTCAAAGTATCACGCTGGATTGTTCGTTTGCAGAATGAGATGATCGTTTAGATGCTACTAAAGAGCAGAAAGGTGAACGAGAGGGATAATTTCAAAAGCGATGCTTTAATGAAAAACAGTCGAAGCAGTTGTTGCAAACATACCTAATTGTTTTGATTTCAGGAGAGAAACTTAACGCACAACTGCAGATACGATGATTAAATGTGCTGCTAGCATAGTTGAGATGCTTCCACTTGTATAGCTCGTTCCGATGATATCGCTATTCTTAATTTAGTTCCACTGCTTCACACCATCCTATTTGGACTTATATGTTCACCTATCTACACTATGTATATCTAAGTGTTCACCTAATCGTACCTATATGGATATTTGCTTCGTCGCCTTATGAGTTCGTAAGGATTGTCCCACTGTTTTTTCACATCATAACAATTGTTTTACATCAAAGCATTTGCGCCTTCACGTCAGGCAAATGATGACAAAATTGACCATCGTAAATCTGCGCGCAGGTATGTTGACGTGGTCTAAGCTTTACTTGAATGAGAGAATGAATAAGTTTCGGGTAAATTCGCAAGGTTGCGAGGAAAAGAAATCATGAGAGTGAGCCGTTGAATTCACCTGTCTCAAATATAACTACAGAAACATTGCAATTATGTTTGCAGCATTATTAATCATAATACCTGCAATTATACACAAAATCCAACACCACAGATCGGAGAAAATAAACAAATCGCAACAAATGATTTTAGTATTTGTTTGTATTAATCCTATTGTGTTTATAATATTCTCTAGATGAATCGAGCTTAAAATAATGATTCACTCTGGGAATATATACAAGTGGGCATGAAGCACCATAGGTGTTAGCAATCTTTTTTATTAATGCAAATGCTCTCATGATCTATCGAATCTTCGATTATGAATGATGAATCAATACGCGGAACAACTATTTAGACTAATCTCTAAAGAAAAAAAAAACACACCTTTATTAAATCCAGAACAAAAGTTGTTCTCTATAGGTACGATATTAAAAACATACTTTTTCTTTTCATTAAATCCATTGCAACGTTTCATTTCAATAAAACATTTATTTGGAATTTATAAATAAATAGCTCACCTCGTTAAATTGGCAAGGATTTTATCTTATAGCGACTCATATGAAAACTATAGGGGTTCTCCAGCTTGAAATTTCTCTAACTTGCATGACCATCATTGATGGTGCTGATGTTTGCTAAGTTTGAATATTGAAGCTCTAACTCATGCAATTTAACTCCGATAAATGAATAAGAGTGTTGAAATATAACTTTGACAATATCGTTCGATGTAACTGATGGACTCCCTGATCGCACCAGGGAGTCCTTTTATTCGAGCAATATCATTGTCGTCGATGAACGTATCGAGAGTTTAACGCCGCTTTATCTCTTAAATTATAGAAGTTGTTATAATTTCATAACTGAAATCTTGAGAAAATATTTCACTATTAACTGACAAATTCGAAAGAAATTTTTTGATAGTATAATAAAATCGGAGATTAGCAAAAAATTAACATTATTTTCTCTAGTTCAACAAAATTTTTAACACTGATTTATACAGAGCGCATTATTGATAAAATCTAGTGAAATTTGCTGCACCATGAATCACATCCAGTGAGCATATAATCATTCATCTCTTCGATGCGTAGGTAGGGGGTAAAAACAAACTAGCAAGCTTAAGCGTCTGGCACCTACGAAAATTACAGGTCCATAATACTGGAAGGCTCAAGTTGAAAGAAGCAACTAATGCATTCATCATCTTATTCGGACGTATCAAATCAATCTAACATATAAAAAGATGTTTTCTCTTTGAAACTTTCTGGCAACACGTTATTTCCCTAGAAAAATTTGTTCAAACCTATAGGGATGAAATGAATAATAAACCATCATATCTCGTCAATGAAGCTGAATCTTGTGTCATATTGACTTTTTTCGGCAATTAAAGATCAGATTTTTTGGCTATCCAAATAAAATCTTATCGAACAGACACAGAAGAATTTAATTATTTTCAAAGGTTTCAATGGTTCTTTCAAGGTACAAAAAATGTCATTCAAAAGCAGAGCACTGTTCGATTAAAGTACTCAAAGTTCGTTGCTGGCCATCGCATTGACTTGTTTAACTAGTGAAATTATTACATCCTAAACATCAAAATGACCACTCACACAAATGACCACTGACCAATGTAAACCAAAGACGCACTAGGGGCACTTTGCAGTTACGTCCTTCATAAAGATAACCATTTCGAAAAGATGCTAATAGATAAAATAAAGCAAATATAACTCGAACATCTATAGCAATGATGTTTAACAACGATTTGAAAAAGCTGATTGAAAGAGTCATGCGAAATGGAACACTCAAAAAATTTCATTTCTCAGCTTGTCTATTGAGAGAAATTTGATTCATCGTTTAAAACGATTTTAGAAATTTCTTTTTCAATATTATTTCCAAATTAGGTGTTTGTAAAGAATGCCTACAGTGATGAGTGCTTCTTAACAAGTGGAAATCTATGTGGAATTCATTTGAAAAAAAAATAAAGAAATAAACTGTACCGCTTAGATTTTCTTTTCAATCGAATTTCACTAGATTAAATGAAAAATTTTGGAAGAAAAAATTAATCATAGGAGAAAATGCGATATTTCATTTTCAGTTTATTAAGGCTATAACTCTAAACAATTTGCAACAACCGAAAAGAAAATATCGAAGAATTTTTTAGCTCTAAAAGTTATTTTCATGGTACCGCTCTGTTATATCTGAAACGAATTTGATCGCTGTATTCCTAATTCAGCCCCTAGATCTCAACTTTTTCGCCAACAATTTAGTTGCCTGATTTATCGATTGCTCGGGAATTCCAAATCTCCAGGAAATTTCCAAACTTCGCATCCAGTGCATCAAAGTATGTTTGTGAGATCCGCATTGCAATGTTGGGATCCGATGATGGAGAGTGCTGGCAGCAATCCCAGTAATAAAAGAAAGAACCTTCAGTGGCACTCATTGATTGGTCTTTGTTTGAGTTTGTATGAGATCCTACCGAAGATCCTTCCTCTCTATAGCCAGCTAAGTAGCCACAGAACAAATAAGGCTTTCATTTCGTCGGAAATCCCGTTAACGAAAACATTCCTTAGCTAAGCTTTAATTCCCTGAAGAAATGACTCATTAGCTTAAAACTTCGATTTGTTTACCTGTTCAGGCATTCTCTTGCGTTTTTGTAATATTTCACTCATCTATATTTGATGAAAGCTCAACATAACTTTTTCCTCGTTGATTTCCAGAGTCCTTAGAATGACATTTGAAGAAAATTGTCCATTATTCCTGAATTAAAAAAACTTCATAGCAAGATCGGCATTTTTCTGAGGTGTTCATTTTTTTTTAAACGTAGCTCCAGCCTTCGTAGGGAAGTACTAAATTCGCAGATTTTTATTCGTTTCTAATCACTGTTATAGCTTCAAATCACGTTTTTTGCCTTAGAAGTTTTTTCGCTGGCTGTGCCAGGTGTAGATATGACCAGCCGACGAATGACAAATAGAATGCGATTCTCGAATTTGTTCAATTTCGATTGAATAAATCAAAAGACTCGATTGAATTTCTCGAAGAAATTCTCTAACGAAAAAAACCCCGCAGAGATATTTTAACAATTCTGAACTATAGCATACTTGATAAATTTTTAGTTGATTAAAAAAAAAACGAAGTTATATCAACAAATAATAAAAATAAATCTTTGGAGCACAATTGCTTGAAAAGGGACAATTCATAAGTGGGCAAAGAATTTCTTCGATTGGAGCGCTTTTTCTTTGATATTATTTTTTTAATAGGTTTTTTTTTTGCAATATTTCAATTGTGTCTTATATTTATCAGATGGAATTCCTTTTTAGTCAATTTTTCCATCTCAAAGCTTATTTTAAAAAATTCGCGATGGAAAAACGCTTAGAACAGGCATAAAATAAATTCCGCTTCACAATAAATGAATAAACCAACACAACGTGATGCAATGAGCATAGATTACTTCCCTATTAACTTCAACCATATTGCACTGACAACGAATTTTCAGTGTGTGCTAAGATCGATGGTTTTGTTTGTGTTTATAAGGTAGAACATGATGAATCACTATATTTTATGTCCATTAAGGCATAAATTATAAGTACTATTAAAGCATCTATTTTCTTTTATTTTTATCTCTCTATTTACACAACAAAGTTGCCTTTTTTATTAAATACTCAGCGAAAAAATCTTACTTTGGGTGTTCCAAAAAAGTCGACTTATTTTGTGATTCCTCATCGTAGCCATTGCATTGACTCTCTCCATTTTGGTTTCAGCAACAATCGCCATCATTCACATATTCTTCGCTGAGGCGGATATTCCCTCCTGATCTGTGAAGTGTTGACGGCAGAAACATGATCAAATACATGCATCTTGGTATGGAAACCTCATTTTACCTACAAAATAAAGAATAATCAAAGTATAAAACCAAACTAATGAAGAAGTACAACACATAATGACTATGATCAAATTGCCCACGTCGATTAAGTATAAAGTCATAGGTTTTTCAGAAATTATAACGTTTAAGGCGACTAGGAATGCAAAAATAGTAGGCGATGAGATTGCGTCAACTGGAAGTATATCTTACACTCTGATAACGTGAAAACGAAACGAATTATTAATTTCATTTAAGGCTGAAACCTGTGGAAACAATTGATAGCCTCTCAATCACAAAAAAGGAGAACATTTCAAGTATGCCTATAGCACGATTGTTTGGATGTCACATTTGGGCTTACTTATAAATCTAAAGAGGATCTTGCAAAGATTAGCCTCCTATCTTTTATAGAAAGGGAATAATGGTACTCATCATTTACCCTAGATAAAAAAACCTATGTTATAGTGCAGTGCTAAAGTAATTCAACTTAGGGATTGGTCGAAGGTGAGCGACTGATGAGCGCAACATGCTTCCTTGGAGAGGGGTTATCTTACTCGATTGTATCCTCTGAGCAACTTTTTAAGGCAGGGAGGGGGGGGGGGGTAGCAAATACCTGGGAAAGTTCAAATCATCTGAAGGATAGAAATCCTAAACAATTCTGAACCAATCTAGCTGTTTCGTTTCAATTGCTTCAACAAGTAAGCTTGGTATGGCACGGAACGGCCAACTCAAAATACCTGCTTATCTTCTAATACTACAGTGGTTACATTTACTCGTACATTCGATTGTCGTTTATTACTCCTCACATAATGCCACTGGTCGACTTATGTGCTCTTGTGCCATCCCAGGCCATATATCTGGGGCCTATACAAATCGGGCTTCCGCCCGTTTGGACGCCTTTGTTGTTTGGTTCTATGTATTTAGCGGCCATAGTGCCCCCCCCCCCCCCATAAATTACTTCTACGTCGTTTGTGCTCTCACATATCGGTAATGACAAACGGTTGTCAGCTGTTGTCTACACACGGTCCTCTCATGCCACCGCCACATAAATCAAAACAGTTCATTTGAACGATATCATACGAGAAAATGAAACAATATCATTAGAAAACCAAAGAAAAACAAATCCTCATAAAAACACATTCAAAAATAGACTTCAAAGATTAAATGAGAAGTGGAACAAATATTCCACTAAACTTCTAGCTTACGCTAATTAAGAACGATTTCATAGATAAGAAAAATGTTCTACTATGATTCAACTAGTTATGTGAGAACGGCGCTTCTGACATGCATAGATCATGTTATTTTTAAAACTGTCTTTATTTTCCCACTTACTGATGAAAGAAATTTGCATATATGAATTTTTTTTTTTGCGAGAATTCCTTAGTAATAAACGTCAAAATTTCCCCTCATTTTCTATAGGCTTACTCATATTTCCTATATTACGATAATAATATGGATAATATGGTACACTCAAAGAATGACTTTGAAAGGACACATTACAATTTCGAGTTTATATACCGATCAAGATAAACAATCAAACGCGCAAGATCAAGACAAGCAAATTGAAATTTTCCTCCGTTGAATCAATTCATAAATCGCTTCTTCTCTTTTGATATTATCAATTAATCAACGGAGAGATTAACATCTTTGGATGCAAACTCATATCACTACACTTCAATACCAGTTCATAGGGAGGGAGGGGGGGGGGCTACAGAACAAAGAAACTTCTCTGATGGACCTGACCAATTCAAAATTCAATAATAAAATAGTGCGCTTTATACTACCAAATATATTAAAGAAATTTGCATATATGAAATGTTGCACTGCACTCTGTCTAACGAACACATAAATCGGTGAAATCGATGGTTTTTAACGCATAACTATAACAGACTTATTCATAGGATATATTCATATTTTAACGCATTCGACAGACTCATACGTTAATAAGATATTCATAGCTCAATCTGGAATATTTCCTATGAACATGATGCTTAGATTTTGTATGCCAAACGAGGATATCGCGTGGATTTTCGTCATATCCAAATGCCTGTGAATTTTCTTTCGTTATGTTCAGCGTTGATAGAAGACATGGTTCTGGTGAAACTTTTCTCTTGCATGTAGCGAAACTCGCACTGAAAGGAGAAAAAAACCTAAGCATATATTTATAATTTTGGCACAGTTTTATTTCTCGATTTGTATGCCATTCGAATTTCTAATATATTTATGAGCGTTATATAGGCGGCAAAGGGCTCAAATTCTCCACTCCTATCAAATTTTTCGAGAAGCAACTATTGCAGCATATTATGAATCCACTCCTTAATGCACATGTTATGGAGAAGATTAATTGTACATACCTCTGACTGGTACAGTGTGGTTGCAGTTTTCAAATATGACCGATAAAGGGCAAAACGATTCACAGAATTTGGGGGTTTTTTTTTGTTCGATGCAGTAGTATCACATATGAACGTTGGCGATAAGTATATCATCGAAGAGCAATTATTCAGCTAAGCGACTGCATTCATTGCTTAGATCACAAAAATCTTTGAAAAAAAACTCACCATTATATCATTGAGATAATCAATAAGATTGCAGTCATTTAGGGCTTTAAAAAAATTATGAGATTTGCGCTATCTTTTGAATCACCTATCATAATAACGATTCTGAGGAAAACAATTCCCACTCTTCAAAGCTGATTTTCTGGATTATATAATTGTCGTATCAATTGAATATTTTTCTCCTCAATCAACTTCTCAAAAATATTTCAAACGCCTAACTTATGAGACAATGATAATAATTGAAAGGTGCTTATCGATAAAAAGAACGATCAACTGAAACATACTTCTGTGATCGTAATAGTAGTTCTAGATTGATTGCAAAACCAGCCATATCAATTGCCCAACTTCGACTTGGAGCATATTTTGTTAGCCACCCATTCACTTTGCCTTCTTCGTTCACTGATGGAGCTTCCAAAAGTAAATTGGCGACAGCGCCTGAAATTTCCATATTACAAAAACAGCGGTCATTTGCGCCATCATCCATTCAGATCTTTCTTCTACACTATCGCTTCATATGTAAGGCGGAAACAGTGCCGAATTCTTCACTTCAACGCTGCGTAGCAAAACATCAACATATGTGAGCCGGTTGAACTGCTTTAGTAAAACAGCTTTGACAGTTTCATTCAATTACTTTCAGCAATGTGAGAACCATTATCGATTATGGATTAATTCATAAATATTCAGGTATCAGCAAATAATATTTGATGTCTCATATTCCTCAAGTTTTTTTCGAGACTACGCTTCAATTGAATAGTATTCTACGACAAAAAAGCCTATCATTAAGAAAAAATAATAGCGAAATTCGCTCACCAACTGCCCAAACGCCAATTCTCTCCACTTTTCGAATAAATTTGTCGAAAATTCGAATATCATAAGTGTTATCATCATCGGCGAAATAAACAACTGCACGATTTGAGAAATTCGCGAAATACTGCAGAACGAATCGCAAGGCGAATTGACGAGCTGTCCATCCACGAGCTAACGATTGAAAAACATGAGGTAGTACTTCACTAACTACTGGGGTTAACTATGGAAACACTTTCGAAACGATATGCAAATTTGGTAGACTGATTACAGAGTGAATGAAATGATTGGTATCAATGTCACCCTGTCCACTTATTTTCATATTTGATGGGCTCACACATAAAAACTTGATCTTTTTTTTCATCAGTGTAACTGACGCTCAAGCGTACGCCCACGCCTTTTAAAGGAGCACTTTTCAGCAACCTCATAGTACATTCAATTCGAACCTCCTATGTGCCGACCGTTTTTTGGTAGTGCTTTCTTAGAAGCAGAGGTTAATTCTCCGATGATATAGAAATAAACAGATCAATGAGTGGAAGTTGTGAAGCTGCCTACTTGAAAATCGACAGGTCACAAGTCGTTCTTAAAGAGGGTGCTAGGAGCAGCGCGGAAAGGAAAGATACCGAGAAAATAACATTTTGACTTAAAACGTCGTCAATGATTATGCTGATCCAGGACCTTATCAGATGCCTTTGTTATTTGAACTTATTAGTTCAGCTCGAACGTTTTCACTAGAAAGGAAGCAAAGACTTGAGCAAACAAATGTCGACTTCTTTTTAGTGATGAAAAAGAGGAAATATATTAGCAATAAAAATGCATTTTAAGACTATTTTCTCAATGCCGAAAATCACTTCATAAGCAATCCAACAATCTTTGCACTTCAAACAAACATGGGAAACTGGAATAATGAGAAAAGATGCAATATTGAGTTCGAGGTTGATAAGCCGTTCTCGCCCACTTTTTTCCTCATCAATGCTCATATGACAAATTACTGCTTGAATGATTGTGTGATTCCACCATTTCGATAATGCTTTAATCGCTAAATCGCTTTCCTTTAGAAATCCTTCAAGAGTTGGCCAGAAAGGAACTCAAAATAGTCACCCGAGTAGGGAATTTCACAACATTAAAGGTCCCCCTTTTATAGCTGTCGTCGAAAACTTTATCGAAACACGGAGCTAATAAAATACTGCAGTAGCAACAGCTATCTAACAAAAAATCACCCACATGAAGACAGCACAATTCAAGGAGGAAATTTGTGGTGATGGAATAAACTTTCGACCACATTGCTTCAGAAAAATGCAAGAGAGCAGGGCATTCCCTAGTTGCAATTCACATTGCGCAATGACATGTTTTCTCGTTGCTTGTTTACATTCGAGTCGATAAATCAGGAGCAGTCTTCTTAATAAGCTGTCCGTAAACTAGTCAACAATAGAACTCCAATAAATTTTTGAATGAAACTGAATACGATTCGCTCAGGTCGTGTCATCGACATAACCTTTCACTGGACCTTGTCTTACTATGCGACCATTATTAAAAACTCCGGCGGGTAAATGTTACCTGGAAGATTTCTGTTTCGTTCAACGGCTAAATAACAATAGGAGAGATTAGAGCGTTGTAGAATACGATAAACTGAGTCACTAATTTGCCTGCCATCCTCGATAACTAGCCAAGCTAACTTCGAAATGTGCATCAACGTTTGTGAGAGCCTGAAAATCTTACACTATAGGTAAATTTGTCAGCAACACAACCACCTGGCTACAATGCCGAATCTTGAAATAAGAGTTTCTTTTTTTTTATTATGGGCACAAAAATTATATGCAGCATTGACTTATCGACGGGGATATTTGCTCTATCCCACCCTCCTTTGTACCTCAGAACGATTCGACAGAAATTTTATATGACGCAGTGAGATTTCTGTCATTGAAAAAACTAAAGTGGGCTTGAATAATGCTTCCACTTACTCTCCGATATCCGCAATTCCCCCCCCCCCCTCCCCCTATATCTTCCCAGTTGAGATATCAGGAAGAACCGCGCCCGAAATTCTGCATATGCTGCTATGAAGGAGTTTTCAAATGATGAAATAGTCTGGAAAAAATCAAACTACCTAAGCGATTTAGAAATTTTAAAAAAAACCTGCCTTTCTCAAACCAGAAATCCTTACTTTCATTACTTTTGGCGGCAGGTATGGTGAATTTCCACCCGCTCTGCCGCCAACATTTATGGAATTATGGCGGCTCCTCAAAATATACGCGAAAAGTGTTGTTGAACCAACTATTCTATAAAAAACGACTGAATTTTGCATAACTATTTAATCAAGCCCTTCTTAGTTTAGGGAAGCTTCAGTTGATCAGCCAACTTAAAAATAAGGGCATACAATCCAACTAAATATTTCAGTGGTCCAAATCCACATAGTACCTGCTACCTAGCGCAATGGACAACCGATTGATTGACCAGCCGATTGACCGACAGGCTTGCGAACAAGCGTGCAGATACTCATACGCATGACTCATATATTAATATAAAGATAGAGGAAATCAACACTACCAACCTTATCATATCAGGTATTCGAGTGAATCTTTTATAAGTGGGTGTTACAACGATTATAAGTCGATCATTATTGAAAGCTATTGGATGTAAATGATAAAATGTTCGATTGCATATAGATATGGCTTGTTGTTGCGTAATACTCGATAACTGTCGTCGAGGAGAAATCATTAAAGAATGTATTCGTTGTGATTTTGATATCAATAAGATACTTATTATTATCACCAAAATTATCATCGAAACGAAAAATTTCCATTTTATTTTTCGTGTGAAAATTGCACATAAACTGAAATATGAGTCATTATATAAATGAGAATTCATGACACTTGAGTTCATCATTCATAATTATTTACTAGCAATGAGTATTTGTCAACTACTACGAGTTTAAGCAGGTATTCAAATACAACATTCAGCTATACTTATATACGCACCAATTCACTTAAGATCTGAATATGTCATTTCTAATAGTTGACCGAAATTATTCTGTAATTTGAGTTCATCCGACCGTGACCATGAGAGAGAGAGAGAGAGGAGGGTGGGGAAAAGAGAGAGAGACGCTTCTCCCTAGCAATACAAAACGTGATTCCCGTATGGAATTTGTTTTTTTTTCTTTTTTGCTTACGAAATGAAATGTTATCATATCTTATGTGTGAATTCTCAGAAGATTTATTTAATGCTGCATTGATGAACAATTAAATCTTAAACGATTTTTCCTAACATTATTGAGATAAAAATAAAATCATAGTTCATAATTCCTCAGCAGTTCCGCTGCTAATTGCTCTAAAAACATTTAACGATTTTCGTAAAACCAAAAAAAAAAAAAAAAAATTAACTTACCCGGGAAGGAAGTGACCAGGAATTGGCAAATTATTTACCCGTCGTTTCATTACATTCTGAAAAACGACTCTTTTATTAGGGGAATTTTTCCTATCGTAAAATGTCAAATACGGCATAAATACAGCTCAAGAGTTACATAAAATACTTCGACTATTTTAGCACATGATGAATATCGACAACGCCTATCAATTTTTGAGAAATTCAAAACGACTGCGTTAGCCGTGGTCATGAAATAGATGGCAAGACGGGGTGAGGTTGAAAGGAGAAGGTGGGAGAGGAGAGGGGGGGGAGGACGACGATTGACAATGGACAAAAGATGGGTGCTTTGTTATTGTCATCAGTATGGGATCATTCTGCCCGTTTTGAAATTCCTTGATGAAAGAAAGTCCACGTATGTACCAATGACTGTTCTTCGCAAGAAGTAACCCTGGCCATGCTACTGTCTCCTACAATCAATTTCACCACCTCACCCGTCCTTCCCCACCGCCCCCCCTCCCCCCCCTCATTAGGCCTATAACTTGCTCGATATCTCGAAATGCATCGGCGAAGTATAAACAGTCAGAAATCATGAGCGAAATGCCTCACCTTACGATTGCTTGACGTGGAAACAAACCGCATAGCCAACAGTTTACCTCTCACACTGTAAAATTTTGCTGTCTGTCCATAACTTAAAGGTGAAATGAAATGATTATGCAATGCAATGAATATACAAATTTTATTTACTTATTTCTGCTCACTTTTTGCAAATCCTTGATCGTTGCAAATTTGTCTGCGAAATTTTGCATCTGCAATGCAAACGATGAACAAGTTCGTGTTAGTATGCACATGTACGTGTCTATCCTTTGTGTGCTTCATAGTTCTATGCTATGAACCACCGAAGCTAGCTAGCTTTGCAAACAGTGGAGATTTGCAAATTATTCCACGTATTTCAAAACTTGTGATAAGATCAGTTTTCAGATAACATCAAGGGTAATGATCGATTTCCTGATTGTACCGGTGTTCGATGCATCGACAGATTTGTTTACTAAAAACAGTAGAGACGTCTACCATTTCGTGATAAGATGGCACTGATAGTGGGAACACTATAAACGTCTCGTCTCCCTATCACAACTGAGCTTTTGAAGCGGCCATACCTTTGTTTTGTCACCAAAGCTTCATTGTCGATTCTTTTTTTTTAACGCCCGTTCCTTACTTATTCCGATTCCATTTCAACAGTTTAATATAACGGGTATTACTTTTAATTAAAATATTTTATACTGTTTCGCAAACAATGCATTGTCATGCATCGTCTTATATCGCACTATCTGTTTACTGTTGATTACCTTGAATGAAAAATTACGCTTGAGCATATTCCGAATAGGTTGCAAGTTTGAACCCCATACAGCGTTCTTAGCTTGGAGCATCCAATTTCCATTGCAGTATTTATCGTTAGCTTTAAAATACGACAATGACCTTTGAATCTCTCGTCCTTCTTCCTCTCCCTCTCTCTCTCTCACCCTCCATAGCTACTATTCCTAAAAACAGCAACCGATTTACTTCTGCAGAAATGACGATGAGTTCAGCAAGTAGATTGGATCGGCCAACGACAATTCAATTGGTGACTTAGGATTGGGGATACGGCTCGCTTCTATAATAGAAACTATTATGCTGGCTCGATATGCTGATTGTTGCTGACAGAGCAATTTTTGTTGTGTTTTACGCATCAACATAATTCCAGACATCTAATATTTAATCGTATTAAAGGAGACGAGGTTCCGATCCTATAATCCTCTTCCCTTCCTATATGGTTTCATTTTTAACAACTGTTGATATTTCTTTCACAAGTGCACATTAAATGATAGCTTCCCCACTTTGTTTCAGAAGTTTTTAAATGAAGTGGGCGATATTTTTGATTACCATAATATCGTTGGCAAAAGCATTTCGCCATCAAGCAGTCGCCGTTAAAGGAAAGCTTATTTGTGGCTCAGAACCGGCAAGAAATGTACGTATAAAGCTTTGGGAAGAGGATTCAGGTAATTTGCAATATACGAACATTTCTTCTTCCTCATAAAACATAAACTTCCTTTTAATTCACATAATTTTTTTTACTACTCCATACGATTCAAATTAATGAGTTCATAAATTTATCGCCTAAGGGCAAATAACTGTTCATTTCTAATGAATTTGGTTTCACGAAAATCCCAGCACTGAAGTAATCCTCTGAGGCCGATGCTATTCGCAGCTTCATTCTACAATGTTCAACGCCTCGCTTGGAGTTATTGCTGTGGAAGTTTATCCATAGAGAGCAGAACGGATCGTGAATGGGAGAGCGCAATTTCCCCTCTATTATTCTATGAAGGAAAAAAGCTTTATGCAGTATTAAACAAACCTGCAGAATCTATACATCAATATACATCCAATTTCGTCACAGCTACCGTTCATAACACTTGGCTCATTACTCTGTTAGCCGAGTTTCTCTTCTTATCCCATATCAATGCAAAGATCTATCGAAGAGAGCTGAGTTGTGCAGATCAACGATTTAAAGTAGGTAAATTATCAAGCAGGTACGAGTGAACTTCTGCAAGTTGAACAGATGATAGTGGGGAGTAGGAGAATATTGCAAAGGTGGTTTTACTTATTATGCCTATAGAGCCGGAAAGGGCAAAATGGTCGCGAAGTCTATTGCTTTACACGCAGTCAGAATATTTGGTTTTTCTTCATTGTCGTTTTCTCTGATAGTTTTTCATTCTTTCTTTCGTGTTCCGCCTACGCAAAAATTTGTGAAAGAACTTGAGCTGTGCAGTTAGTGAGCTAGGCTTTGGCATAGACTGAACACAGCGAGCAGAAATTGTGCTGTTCTGTATGCAAAATTTTCCTCCGTGATGAATGCAACATATAAACTTCTCAGACGCTATATGTTAGGAAATTGCTATTAAGGAAACCTTCAGGACCAGATCCAGACGATTTGTTAGATCAAGGATACACGGATACGAATGGAGAGTTTTTCTTGAAGGGAGATACGATGGAATTGACTAATATCGATCCCGTATTCAAAGTCTATCACGATTGTGATGATGGCATCAAGGTATGCGAATTTTCGAAAATATACTTTAAAAAATTACGTTTTATGTCAGTAGGAAGATTTAAAAACTAGGCTAGCAAACTTGAAGGTGACAGTGTAAGGGAAATACGGTAGTGTGTTAGTACCAGTGAAAAGAGAGGCAGTTAGACTCACTCAATTAATAAAAAATTCATTTCCCTATTCTCTTAGCATGAAATCTCACAAATTCCTCCTCAAGCATTTCTGGACGTTCCCCCGTATCACCATCACTTTCTGCTCTAATATGGGCAAAACAACATTGATCACTTATCTGTCTGCGCTTATGTGGACAACGTGGACGTCCAAATTGTGCAATTCCATGTGAGGCTAGTCACGTCGGAGAGTCATTCTCGTTTCCGCAAGGACCTCCGAGCTATAGCGGATCGTCGTTGAAGTTATCAATGCTTAGAATGTACGAAGCGAAGTGATCTCGCATGGGACCGCAAAAACTTCCACCTTGATATCATATCCTCTATTCGCTTAGCTGAGAGCTGAGTGTGCTTTTCAGGACCTGAAATTCTCAGACAGAGACCGAATAAATTCATTTGAGTGAGCTCCAAAATCCCATGTGATTTTATAGCGTTCCATAGCACTCGATTGCTAGAGGTTAGCGATACCTTCGTCGAACAACGAACACTGCCTTTAATGAGGTGAAAAAAGCAAAATGCGGCGAAATTTTTGAAAATTTCACTTAAAATTCTCGAATAAACTGAGATACGATTAAAAACATCGTCTAGCATAAGCCAGGAATCTTCATTATGGCAAGTGAACTTAGTCGAAACTTTTCCAGGCATTTAAACACTTCAAATATTTTCAAGCTTTGAACTGCCTTGGAAAATGTTTTCTTCATCTTTTTTTTATTTTGACTCAACATCCCCGGCAGGTAAACATACAGGTATGTGAGCACAAAAAAGAGGTAACAAAGCAGATAGCGGTTAATAATATACCAAACGTCAAAAAAAGGATACTCTAGACGAGCAAACCGCCAATCACCTCAATATTTGATGTGTGAATGCAGAGATAATATGAACGATGAAACGAGTAAGCTGCTGGATGAAAGATGAAGGAATAGCTGCCTTAACGATAGCCGCAAGGAGCAAATTCCAGGCTCATACAACATAAATCGGCAACTAAGCAAGACGTTGTTTGTGGCCCAGTATTTTTTGCCAAGCTAGGACTAATGCCCTTGTCGATTACGAGGACGGGCGAGCTGGAATATTTCTGAAAGCATGGGAAAACTTTCGACAATTTTATAGCAACGAATCAGATGAAACTTGAGCCAACGATATTTCGGTGATTTTATGTCGGAAATTGCCAACGTGGCGATGTGGCTTGGTTGCTGTAAGCCACAATTATCTTTGCAAAAAAAAAAAACCACTTGAATGAGACTTTTTTTTTACATTCCATGATAAAGTAATAGCAGAAGCCAAAAAGAAAACTATAAAGAAGTAAAGAATTCCATGCTGGGATAGCAGAAAGTGATGAAAGTCTCTCAATAATTTTCAAAACATATGTGCTTCAATGATGACGAAATTAAGTCGCAATTTTTTGATGAAAAATATGACTTCCTAGAATAATCGTTATGGGTAACATTATTTGTAGAAAATACCCGCTCTCTTTCTTACCCAAAAAATCATTTATATTAAGCAATGATGCGATATTTTTTTGGAAAATATTTAACTACCACAATTTGAAGCAAATAGTAAATACATCAAAATCCTTTTACACCATATCCAAATCATACAACAGAAGCAAATAATATAAGACGAATTTTGTGGTTATCAGCAACGAGCTTGATACCACTCACAGCATCACATTAAGCACTGTTATTGTATATAACTAACAAAAAAAAAAACAAGTCCGAAAACACTTCTATGATGGTACTAAAAATCGGGTAGAGATCGGAGCAAACATTGCATTATCAATTCAATTTTGAAAGCTCTAATAATAGTTCGCAGAAAATTTCCTGTTTTCCCATATTTTCCTTCTGCAAGTAAGTTAATTTGCATTATCTCTTCCTCATTCTTTCTTCTCCTTGCATACAACTCTGAATAATAATTCTTTTTTATTCGTACCGAAAACGAAATGAATGTAATTTTTTTTTTTCAGCCCGGCAAAAGAAAGGTAAAATTCAAGATTCCATATTCATATACGAATAATGGGCAAACGGCGAAGAGAGTATTCGATTTGGGAGTAATCAATTTGGAAACCATCTTCAAGGTGCTTTTGAATATTTCAATTTTGTTTTAAATAACCAACTATTGCACTAAGGAGGATCCCTCGAAATGTTTCCTTCATTTCTCGTTAAATATGCAAATATTTTGCTATGGGAACAACTCTATCTTATTGCTGAATGAGTCTTATTAAATATGCAAATTCGCTTAGCAAAATTTAAAAAAAAACCTCGAACACCTCAATGCTGGATTACTATGCAAATGAGAGGTTAGTTGACATACCAGTACAATGCGCTTCCCACATATAGTGCAATAATATTGCACATATAGTGCAATTAGCATATAAACATCTATGTTGTGTGCAAGTAAGTTTCCCTGTTAAATGATCATTTGCACCCAGGTGATCGAATTGTTTCTTAATTATCTAGTTGGATAAATTTGCTTATATAATGATCCTTCATCCAGGTAAACGAAAACTTCTAAATTGATTAGCTCACCTTATTGATGTTCATAGTGAGATTTTTATGTCATATACTGATCAATAATAAAAGCCAATTTAAACACCTAATTAGAGTTTTTATTAGGTTTACTCACTCATAAGAGATCACCAACAATGATTAATCAACTCGGTTTACCTAGTTATGTTACTACTTCGTTGAGAACATCGACTCCAGTCTATGAAATTCAAGTTTAAATATTATATCTAATAATGTGTACAGAATTTCTCTGAAAGTCGAATCACTTCATGAAGTAGTTTAATTGTTCTCTTCTAATAATGAAAAAAAAAAGTTCAATGACCATCAACCTTATATATATGGCTAAATTCAATAGAACTTATGCAAATATAGCTATAATTAAATAGAATCATAAAGAAAACCATTAAAGAGTATAAAATTTTTTCCATATGAATGATGTTTACAGCATGAGGAACGGGAATTGATTGTATCGTAACGTCATATCGATTCATAGATGACCAAGATGGCCACAATAATTCAAAATTCGAGCTGAAGCTGAAGATGAAATATTCTCTTGCTAATGTTCAATCATCGAAATGCTTCCGCACACAAACAATGATTCAGTCGCTTTTGTTATTGTAATGTGTATTATCAAACTACTATCGCCTAATAGTATAAGACATCCATTAGTGTGACTTGAAGTCCTTAGGTCTGTATAAGAAAAATTTTCATTTTTCAGAGAGCTTTTGAGAAGAACTAAAATTGAAAATCAAAATTCACGCAATGCTTATATCTAGTATATTTAGAAAAAAAAAAGAAAGTATTTCTAAAGTCCTAATGAACCCTTAAAGGAAGATACATGAATATTTTCTTTCTCATAGCGTTCAATGATTTCTATTCGCATTCATCCTATAATCGCTTCATTATTGACGAAATAATTGTTGTTTGTTTCTCTTAGATATTGAGATAGTTTGGAAATCATTTGCATATGTCACGAGTAAAAACGTTACAATATCCATACATTTCAATTAGTTAATTCGTGTAATATTTCAATCTTTCCCAAAAATACAAACCACATTGTAGTTTCAATATGCCATCTTATTATAAAAGGAGTAAAATATTTTCAATCAATCGATAAAAATTGTTTTCCATCTTTTACTGTATAGATGAAATTTTTCGATTCGATTGCTTATCATACATTTGAAAGAAACAGCGCAGATGATGATAATGATAGCTTAACAGTGATAACAACAATCGACAATCTATAGAAATCTTAGCCAAGAGCCATTTATTGATGAATGTTCAATAATATTTGAGTATTTCTGAATGAGCAAATGGTCGGGAAAAAAGCAAGCAAATTTTCAATAAACATCCAGAAATGTAGAAATTATACAAAAATGTTTTCTATGTTATCAGTGATGGAAATGTGGAGTTTCTATAATTTCTATACGTCTATATTCGTATTCCACATACAATTTATTTCATCATTTCTGCTTAAAAATCAAAATGAAATCAATGCGAAGTTTCGCTTGTTTTCACTCCGTAGGAAGGTGAATAAAAAAAATAATAAAATGAAGCAAATAAACAAACAAACAAATAAATACACAAGAAAATAAATAAAAGAAATACCCTCCTACGGACAATTCAACTTTCATCATTTTATCGAATCGAATCAAATCAAAATATTTCTGCAGCGAGTTTCATTTTATGGAAATAACTATGCACAATGAGAATTGCAATACTTTCTCGACTAGACCAGTACCGTTTGTGCTGGTCACTTTAACTGACCTCCAATATTGTGTCAAAAGTCATAGTGAAATCCGAATGCGCACTTCGTAGGCGGTGGAATTAAAGGTATTACGCCATACTGGTTGATCAGCCTTTCTTTGATGGATCGTAAAACAGGACGATAGCGCAGGTGTCTGCAACTGTCATCCTCTGAATAGCTTTCTCGCTTTAGCAGCTGCATGAAAAACCATAAAGAATAAGGAAAAAGGAATCCCCATTTGCAAAGAAACCGGTTCATGCTCATATAGCAGTCAACTGGGAAGAAGGCAATACCAGATCTCACCATGAGCAGAATGGAAATCCATGTAATATGAACACAGCGCGAGCCGAAGTTATCCTTAAATAAAGGCAATACCACAGCAACGCTTTTGATGATAAAAAAAGGAAAAGTGGGAGAAGAGTAGGCATGTTAGAGTTGAAACGCCCTTGTCTGATGTGACTGACAGAAATCAACAGGTCTTCCGAATGCTAAAAAAAGGAGAAGGATAAGCAAGAGAAACCGAATTATTCGATTTCGAGGAAGATAGTTGAGTGGGCGACTTCCGGTTTTCAAAAATGCTCTATCTCTAGAAACACACTGATCTATTAGCTGATAAGGTGAAAATTTAGCTGATAACTCAGCGATCGTTGAACGAAATATCGGTACATACGCAAATTCAATTGACAACTATTTGGGGAAAATCCTACCCGTTTCGTGATAATCAAACATTTGAACAAGCGAACACGCGAACAGACATCCACATCCTTCCCCAACTTACCCACGAAATCCTTCTAAAAAGCTTTCCTAAACATTTCTAATTTTTAATAAAAACTCACCATGGCATCGGTCTTAGAGGCTAATCAGCCCTTAAAGCACTACGACGCCTTAAGTGAAATGCTTGGACGCATTTAGCTTCAAAATTGAAATTTTCAAGCTATAACTGAATACCCGACACTACTTCAATATTGAAAAGACCAACTGTCCCTGAGCGCTTACCGTTAAAACAGTTCTACAGCCGATACCGTTGAAACAAGCACATCCAGGCCGAGGACACATGAATCAACACTTGGAAATCTATACCTCTTCTGCTCCCCCCGCCCCTTCCCTTCTGTCAATCATCTTCCCATATGAGGTAGGACTTATTCGACAATGCACTTGGCTCATTTGTGGAACATCCGCCAAAGCGACACACCACTAAGTTTTGCCTTAATTTTTGAGGCACTTCAACCCCATTCTCATGACCTAGACCTCGGAAATTGAGTACTCTAGGATTTCTAAACGAAATCGAAACAATGACATATTCTACAAGTTAAACTTTTATGTATAGGTGAAACGTTGGCGAAAAATTGTACAGGTAAATGCGGAATTAGTTACCGTCAAGGAAATCATCCTTGTCAATTGTCAAACAAATCTTTGAGTGCTTCCAACGATGATAACATCGTGCATATGTATCAAAATGACATTAGTTTATTCAAATTTCAATGAAATTCGAATAGTGCCAAACAACAAAGTGCAAGAGAACAATTGTAGCAATACAAATTATCGAAGAAAAATTCCACTTCATAGTAACAGAACTCGCTCCTAATCACAGCATACCATTTAATCTCATCCATCTGCCATAACTTTGGCCAAGACATCAACAACATTAATTCCAATTAATTGCCACAAATCTGCGAACAAACAATCTACAACAATGCCAGCAATGAAAAGCATCACAGAAATCTGCAAACAATTGAAAAAAAAATCCACAAAGCAAAAAATCCTTACACCATTTGCACAAGAAATGTCACAAACCACTCGAGCTCCGCGTAATTCTCCATAGATCTCCATAAATAAATGCACTACACAAGAACATATATTAGCTCGTTAAGACAAAAATCAACCCGCAGCTTTGCAATGAGCCTTACACAACCAAGAAAGGAGAAACTTCAACAAATTACAAAAAAAAAGCGCAGAAAATATTTGAAACAATACTATCCACAAGCTTGCATCTTTAGAATTTCTTTAGTAAAGAAACAACATCGCAACAACGCTATGAATGGAAAAGGAAATAGCGATAAGGAAACAATATAAACGCCAACGAAACCCGGTAAGAAGTTAAAGGCCTAGTTTTCACTTCCATTCGCTTCGAAGATTTTACTTTCAACATAGCATGCCTCTTAATGAAAATATTCCAACATGAAAAACTTTCTATCAAGTCATGACTTCCATCACATCATCTCACTTATCACATGGAAACAGCAGACAAGCACTTATTGGGCAGAACCCAAACTCAATTCAACTTCCATTTTCCTCACACAGCATTCACTTCATCAACTGCTGATCATAACTCTTCAAGCATTTACTCACAGATAATCGGGATGTATAATTTACTCACAGGTAACAACATTTTATTTTACAAAACAAAAACTGCTGAGAAGAGAATACTTGATGAGTTAATCCAACAAAAGTTCCTTAGAACACTCCAGACAACTAACGCACAGCTTAGCCAGTTCGAGCGATATCGCATTTGATGTGTCAACATTTCAAGGATGATTACTTGGAGCCTGAAAGTCGAGAGGTTATTTCAGTAATTGAGGGAGTAAAGCCTACTGCTACCTCCAGCCATAGATGAAACTGCGACGTTCAATGTCATTATTTCTTCCCGAAAAAAACTCAGAAATTCTCACCTCCTAAACCAACGCGTGTGTTGTCCATAGATTTCAATTTCTAGTGCCAGCTAGAAGTTATCAACCATTGCAGTTATCTTTTACTTCAAAACTCATGGCATCGACTCACTAATTAACAAGACTTTAAAAAAAACGCGCAAAACGCCCTCTCCACAAAAACTGCTGGATCATTAGGGAGTTGCAATATGGAGCATTCACCTAGACATCAGCACCATTGAACATCTAAGACAGAGACATTGGTGCCACAGGTATTTGCACAACGGTACATCTTTGCAGATGCAAGTATCGGAAGCGCTAGTTTCCGATCGCCTAGTTTTTATAATGCCGCTACGTGAGACGCCGCAAATACTTCCACTAAAGCTCAAATGGTTGACAGAGTTTTAACACTTTACAGATAACTCGTAAAAGCGATGTTTCGACTTCATGTACTATAATAACCCACTCCCTATCATAATCGTGGTTCTTTCTCGTTGAGTGGATAGCACAAAAAAGACCTCTACTCTTCGAATCCGTCTTAGACAGCTTTTCTACCATAAAAAGAAAAAGAAAAAAAAAAATCGTGATTATAATGCACCTTACCAAACGCGAAAAATCGGGGGAGTATATCTTATTCTGTCTTAAAGCAACTACAATTACCTGTTGCAGATTTAACGATTAATCCTAATATAAAGCAATGCTGCAAAACGAAATGTCGAAGCAAGGCTATGAAAATCGCGCATCAAACATTTTTGCCAAAAAAACTTGAAGGCATTTGTCTGGCCATTGATAGGCTTCGTCAGAACGATTTCATGATGCTTCATAAAAGCATGCGAGAAGCAAACAATACGCAGCGAAGCGCAGTGGGTGTTAACAAGGGAGTAAAGATCTACTCTCGTGGCCAATATGAAGGGTAAAAATACAAAGAGAGCGGAAAGCATTCTAGAACGAAAAACAAAGAAACATCCTCTAATGACCACCTATGATCCGCACTAATGGCCTGCAAACTCCATAAGAACTTTTTACCAGAATTGAGAATTAAGACAAAGGGAAAAATCTTCTCTAGGCGCATAAATGCCAAAAACCAACTATGGAGTTCTCCAATTTGAAACCATCAAGGCACAACATAAACCTTAAACAGGTACAACAACGAAGCAGCCTTTTGTCCATATACTGATGAGTTCAGTCCAATCATTTTAAAAGCGTCCTGTTCTTCTCTCACCTCAGCTACAATTCCTTACACCTCAACCACAATTCTCAGCCGGATTTCCAACTAGCACGAGGTATTATCCCAACACAGAAAGAAGTAATCAAGAAACACCAATAACCTAATGCTTATCATTGAGGCTTAAGAGCCAACCCGAAAGATTCCAGGAAAAGCGCAAAACGGGACGAGGCGACAAGCAACATGTCAGATGCAATTGCTCGTGATACCTTACTCCATGAAATTTTTTTGGTCGCAAGGAACGCAAATCCAGAATATAATTCTGCATGTCTCACTCGTTCCTTTCTTAAGTATGAACAAAAACCAACCCGGAAACGCGGACGATTCATACGGCTCACTTTGCGTTTCTTGCATGGCCGTTGCTCGCTCATCAGGTCACCTTTCATACACTCCGATGACATTAGCGAGCTAGAAGACCTGAAAGTTGCTCAAACTTGACGTATCTATTCAACAACGTACATGAAAAGCGACAACGAGCATTTCGAAAAGACACCACAGAGCATCTGCTTATGACAATAACATTGCATATTCATCCCACTTTCCAGGGAAAGAAGGTGGAAAGAAGCAGTCTTGTCTCAAAATGCAGCGATGATTGGCCAATTACATCATGACCTACTAATGAGGCTCCAACGGAGATTATTGTGAGGAGAGAATGAGTGCGAGCTAGGGATTATGTTATTGACCAAGTAATCCGCTACCTCCTCTCGCAATGTGCTTTAGGAAACCTAACAAATCAAACTCTTGAGTCATACAACAGCGTTCTGAGCACTGCACTAAGCATTCTTCATTTAAAAAAAAAAAAAACCTATATGAAAGATCTACAAAACTTTCATTTCGCCCATACCCTATATCCTTATCGCTCATGAATAAGTCCTCTCTGAACATGAAGTAGGCGAAAGGGCATACGAAACGACTGTCCTCTCATGTTGGGATTCATATCAACAATAAAACAGCTTACGATAGCATTACGCTCGCTGATGAACTATGGATGCACTTCTGAGAAGCACCTCCCTCAGCGACTCTTGATGCGCCTTGACCGTCATTCCTCTCACGGCTAACTCCGGTTCCTATAGTATTCGCTGAGGTTTCGAGAGCTGAAATCCGTTCAGTTAAAGATAGCACGAGACAAATTAAAAGATGCGATACGGCAGGCGCATTTTGTGATTCTATCTGCAGACCAACTAGCGATTAAAAAAATGCAATGCTCGCAACAAAATTCACTAAAAACCAGCAACTTATGCGAATGGTTAGCTGAAAAACCATTCCCCTCACATATCCAAGCACCTCAAAATTTATACACAAAAGTTCGGCAGCATTTCTACAACGATGCATGTAACAGGCCACCATAAAGCGCTCTTGCAAAAATTGTCTAGAAAACACGTGAAAAACATTTCCGCTTTATAGAGTTGTAGTGAAAGCCTATCACACATTACTGCAACCTATTGCACAACCACTATCGCATATCTGAATTTCGTACAGACAATAACTTATGATTATTTTTCAATACGTGTGGGCGGTTATCGCTCAATCTCTTTACGACTTGAACAAATCATCTGAATTTAAGTGAGACTGGTGAACTATTAAGTCAGCAAGTCATTCAAATGAAATAAACATTAAACGACTGCTATTGCAGCAAACAGTAGCTGTCACGTTCCCCACCTTAAATGGCTGGAAGCAAGAATCTGTATGTGAGTAATGACATGAAGAATAGCCGGTAAAAAGCATCAGAGAGCTTGTACTTGTGATACTACCACGTGGGCATGGAATATCTAGAATGTAACACTGCATCCAAATGGATATTGCGCTAGCTATATTAGAACAAAGCTACATTTAGTGATGGTCAGCATCAACCGTCATCCGCGCAAGCATCAGACGGTTCAAAGAAAATTGCCCTCCATCACCAACAACTACAGGTATACCTTACGGCAAATGCTGGACAAAAGCACATATCAATGGATAAAACCATTAGCCAAGTAGTGAAGAGTGCCACTCGAAGTTAGAATTCATCTCTCTTCAATGAACATCAATCCCCACCCTTCGTTCCATCCTTCTGCCAGCCTTCAACACTATTTTGAACATGCAACACCTCAGCATAATAAAGAACCTGCAGCAAACCCCCAACGAATCAGCTCTCATTTCGAAATCAAAAAAAAAAAAACATTTCACACTAATAACTAAATGAAATCAAATCTCCCTCGGGTCAACATTGGTTAAGAAATGCAAATTTTGTGAACGAACAGCATTCCCAACCAATAAGCACAGCGCTCATTTCAATAGCGAGATGCCTCAACTGACTTCATTCAAAGAACAAAATTGATTCAATCAGTTCGATTAATTTATATCCTATTTGCAACCCTCAGCAATATTCCATTTAATATTCTGTATTCCATCACAGCTATATTCTAATCAATAGCAAACAATACTGATCCCACAAATAACCATAACCGAAATTAAACGACATACGGCTAATATATTGGCTGATGAGAGTGCCGAGTGCATCAATCGAATCGAATGAGGCTTTATCGCTCGAGGTATCAATTGTGGCACCTCGCTTTTGAGTGCTGCCTGAAAAAAAAAGTAACCCCCAATAATATTTGCAATAATACCATTACAGCAATATCGCACTCCTAATGAAGTTCCTTCCAATATTTTTGTTATTTGTTCAGTATTCTCAAAATTTATTACTTGTTTCGCAACTTATAAATCATTTTCTTATTCTTTATGCAAAATCAATGAACTACAAAGCTGTTCCAAAACTTCCCTTCGAGCAAGATACTACAAGTCCCGATCATACAGTACACCTCGAAAACGCCCATTTCCTCGATGAAGCCTTCAAACCCTCCCTTTTCACGCCAAAAAACGTTTAATATTCGTCTTCATCCTCCACCGATAAACTTTTCTAATTCCCCTTTAGAACTTCATCTAAATCCTTTAAAATTCACCAATCACCGAACACCTAAAGTCTTACCTATACGGCGTTACGAAAAAGGCAGCCACCTCTCGTCCATATAAGATAAACAAATAAAATATAAAACACAGCCCTCTTTTCCTGACGTCTTGGGAATGAAGCCGGAGACTCGTCCAGTACAACATGGTGCTTTACGAAGCAATCTCAAGCTTTTCCATATAAGCTAGTAGAATCTTGACTTGGACCACAGATTTCACTGCGAAACAACAAGGTTCAGTTTCCATTTCGACTGCTCACCTCTCTCTTTTTTATACGTTATGGAGAGAAAGGGAAAGGAATAGGGAGCGGCAAACGTGCAGCGGAAGGAGGCCGAACAGAGCAAGGCGATCGAAAACTTGCATATGCGTTAACAGGTCTTTGTGATGGACAAAATTCAACTGCTTAATATGGCGATTAGTTATTCCAGCATGATTCGTGGGTTGCTAACAATGACGCGAATGGTGCTATGAGTTTTACCGCCCCTTTAAGTGACCATGCTGCCCGTTCAAATATCTCGTCAACGAGCGTTTTACGGCAACTGTACCAATTCAAAAAGAAAAGCCCTAGTTGATAAATAGATCACTGCGAAATATGGCACTGGATGCTACACTATAGTGCATACTGTATCCGCCAAACATCGAAAATTCGGATTCGACGATCAACATGTTGGAATTTCCAGAGAGGCAAACAGGCAGGCATATACACATGCGCACGCTGAGAGAGGTTATCACTACTCTTGCAGACCAAGTTCTTGAAAATTATAAAGGACATTTTCTCCTCGTATGTGCCTATGGGAATCACCTTCCGCTGATGTATCACTAAAAAAGCCGATACTCTGCATGGGGATGACCTTCTAAAGCGGTGAGACATGGACCACATGCAACTGCAATGTCAAAGGAACTCGATAAGGTCGAAGGCCAAAAATCAAAGTAAAGCAGCCGGCAGTGCATGAGAATGAAATTCATGACCCCTGCACAACATCACGACATCACGACAGACAAAGAACGTTGCCTTTATAGTCTTGACAGTGATCCAGGTGCGGAGCATCTGAAAAATGAGAGTACCAGGAGATTGCTGCAACAACAGCAGTAGTGGCCAGCACAACAAAATCACGACGATCTCATGAGCAAACACCTTTGGCGTGGAGCTGCAGCCGACGACTCATATTCTCCATTGTCACTCTCGAGTCCTGCTGTCGTGCCTTCCATGCACTATCCCCAATCGTCGTAGCATCAGCATGTTTTGTCTCGCAAATTAGCAAATTCCCCGCGACCACTTCCTCTGCATCATCTTAAAGAAAACGCGCAAGATCGCAGCAATCATCCTCGGGAAATGAAATGCAATTATTATGGTTTTAAACGAGGATTGCTAAAAGAAACACAGTTCCCGGTCAAGATTAGGAGAAAGAAGAGGAGGAGAGAGCGAAGGGTTGATAAAGAGAAAGAAAGGGAGAACGAGGGGAAAAAGGAAAAAAGAGTGGAGGGAGAGAGGAAGAGGGGAGGGAAAGGAAGGGGAGGATGGAGGAGGAAGAGGGGAAGAGGATAAAGAGGGAAAGGGGAGGAAGGGGGAGGATAAAGAAGGAAAGGAGGAGGAAGAGGACTGATGCGAAATGCCCAAATGATAGTAGGCTACAGTAATTATTATTGGTAGTGTCAGAAACAAACATTGGTTTTTTAGCTTCATAACGGAGGGATAAAGCCTACCGAACGGAAGCCTTTTTCTGCCAAAAGTTCAAAAGCTTTCACTATCTTAACCACCCACGCGGCACGCAGTCTCTGAATTATGAGACTTCATCGAACTGGCGAATCCCCAAGCAGACAGCAACCGCGCAGTACTTCAGCTGCAGATGAAAGCTGTTTCCTGTGCCATTCAGAAAGAAGACCAATAGTTATCTGAAATTCTACAAAGTTACCTATTCTACACTTCGACGTGGCAGCTTCATCCCTCAATGTTCTATTCCACAGGATTGGGGAAGAACTGGATGGGGGGGGGGGGGGGGGGAAGGGGAAAGGAGATTATTCGAGGTAATACAGCGCGCTTCATGTTTTTAATATAAGTACCTGACGACGAGTGGAATTTATCACGGCCACCCGATGTGCTTCGTTGTAGCCCACTTGGGGCTTCAAAAATCGTTGCAGGTCGCACGGAAGAAGCGGACGCCATCGTTTGTTTCGGTTTCACTATCCCGCTGCTCTAAAAGACCGTCAACCCTCAGCAAATCATTCACATCATTCAATGCTCTTTGATGATTCGGTTGACACAGTTTCGCTTCAAGGGCTTCACCCTCATACACTAGAATCTCGTTTGCAAAGGATCGTTCATACCTCGAAAGCTCGAAACTACAAAATGCAACCACGAAAAAATCGCCAGAAGTATTGTTGGAATACACGTAAAATAAGAAACGACCAGACGACCACAGTTTCAAGCCCCTTCTTCAACCCATACCTACGGGCAAAAAGTGTGAACCATCCTGTCATTATATATATGCGCCACAGACTGTGATGAAAACTAACAGAGAATGTTTTTTCGGGTTAAAGAAACGGCGCAATGTGTTGTGTGGACGCGATGTCGTATAGCGTGTTTCAAAGCATTCAGAAATGGAAACGAAAGGAAGCACGCAGTATCTAAATATATCATAGTCTGGTTGCTTATTTAATCGCTTTTTATACGAAATCCCTTCATAAACTTACTGCCGCAAAAAACTCCTCTCTAAGAAGAAAAAAGGCTGTGTATCATTTCCATAATTCTGCGTTAATAAATGACAAACTTTGGGAACTTCCGAGACCTTCATGCAAATAAGCCTGAATCACCTGAACCTCCAGGGATATATAACGCAATCCGATATGCAAACAGTCGGCGGACAGAATTTATAAATGCTTAGACCTCTAGTTTGCGAGTTCAGTAATGCCTAATAAGTATTTTGCCAACCTCTTCTCTCCATTGCCAGAAAATCCCAACTATGCGTACGTGCAGACGCACTGCACTGGCCAAATAGAGTATATAAAATGAAACAAAGATCTCACATCGTTTAGTGGGGGTTATGCAAAGAGCGCAAATTCCTGGAACAAATATGCTAAGAAAGAGCGCTTTACTATCCTCAGTACGACCCTCCTAACCCAGGCACTTCAACTTCTTACCTTCGCTACCGTCTGTACCCTTCGCAGCCTATCATATAACGGCGACAATAGCTCAGTAAAGTAATACAGTCTTAGGCTCACAACATCCTCTAGATATGGTCGTAATCCTTCAGTCCTTTGCATTATTTGGAACGGTCCTTCCCGTGAATGTCGGTATCTCAACCGACGTTTTCATATCACCGCTGCTTTGATTTCCTTATTCGCTCAGAGATACATCTTTTAACAAGGACAGATTCAACGCAAAGTGGCTCGAATTGAATTCTTTGATCCAACGTGAATAAACGAACAACGCACCATAGACCTGTCGAATTGCAATTAAAGCTATATGAATGTTTTTATTTAATAGCTAGCTCATCCATCATCTCGCATTATTTGTAAAAATTTTGTTGGATTGACCGCCTGCGCTTTTTCGATCTACTGCAACACGACGATTCCTTCTCAAATCAGTTATCTCCCAAACGCAAAACTTTAGCACTTCACGAGAAAAATTGCCGTATGTATCTCCTACCGTCTCACTGGAATGCATCAATAATGCAAACGTTACAAAAAGAAACTCGCCTTGTGCTGATCATGACTTTCCAGGTCGTCAGCCAACATTCTCTCCTGCTTGTGCTGCCTTTGCTTCCAATCCTCAAGCGCCGACTTCGCAGCGCTATCCTTCTGCGATGTTTTGAAGATGTGCGATGCCTTCGGTAAAGATGTGGAGCCCGGCGAGAACAGCGACTCCGCTTTAAGGGTGCACCTAAAAACGCATATCATGCAGAAAATCGATCTCACTTGAAAAGCGCAAATGCAAATTTCATCTTATGAAATAATCCACAAAGAGATAATCCGTTATTCGATAGAACAATTTCTCTAGCAACTAGATGAAAATATATCCCACTGGACTTACAAATAAGTAGTTTTGGAGACCCTGAAGACCGCCCGCACATAACTGTAGAAAAATAGCGAAAATGAAAGCGTAACAATGAGAGCTAAGTGACACGTGAAACGACTAGATATTAGAGTGCTGCGAGGAAATTCACCTGAGATTGAATGAAAAAAGATCGCTTCGTATCCTCGATACCATCACACTAAGCTCACAAATCTTCAAAGCCCAAGGAACCATGTAGTTACAGTGTGTGGTTCAAAATGAAATTGTATTCTTTAGTTCGAGTTTCCCATCACTTCTCATCTGTCAGATGCATCCCCCCTTCCACTTCAAATTAAGTCTCATTTCAAGAAGCGCTCATATATATATATATATATATATATATATATATATATATATATATATATATATATATATATATATATATATATATATATATATAAATCAGGTGAAAGAGTATTGAGAAGCGACTTTTTACGTGTTACAGCAAACACCATCCCTACTTTCTTGAGATCAACTTTTCTTTCCAGAAAGCGAGATCCGGCCGTATAGTGCACAGAGCGATGAAAACCTATCGCGGCTAACAATGCATCAATAAACGCTCTACATAATAAATACAACTTGCGAGTGCTCACAACTGAAAAGCAGATAAGCCATTTTTTTTTCACTGCAACATTTTTTGAAGAATAAACAAGGCCAATTTAGTTGTATCCTTCAAACATAAACTTGCAAATGAAGGGTTCAATTAAAGGATTCCCAATAAATTCCCAATAAATCCCCCTTTTCCGCCTCGGCAATAATCTAATCGTCGATCGCAAGTGCGACATGCTAATTTACATCAATAAACATGCAACTCAATCTGTTCTAAGCAAAACTTATCACCGCACTTCGGCAATATTCAATCTCAACCGACAGCTTCCTGCATTCACTAACCACTTTCGTCCACATGCCGCTACTCATCAATCAAGTATTGCTACGGACGTAAGCAATAGTCATCCTACCAACCAGCTGACAAGAAAGTAGTGGATCACAAAATATCCTTCAGGAAGCATCCACAGAACAAAGAATTACGAGCACAAAAAAAAGTCGGCACCATAATATCCATTCCGTTACACTAGTGACTCAAGAACCGACCGAACGAATTCGGGTCATAGGTCGAATGCAAATGAATTTTGGATCAGATTCAATATTAACTGACTAATTCATTAACCTGCAGCATAATGCAAAAGAAACAGGCGCTTACAGATAGGCATAGAAAATCTAACCTTAAGATCTTGGATTGGAAGCTTCCAAGATAGTAATCATTTGGCTTGTGATCGAATTTGTACAAACTGTCAGCCATCTTAAATCCTGGAGGCTCGTAATCAAGCGGTGTGTCTAAAACAAACCATCGAAAATCAAACAAGCTCCTCATCCGCCTATGGGCAAAACAATGTAACGAATACACAGAGATATATTCATCAAATTGTTTTGAGTTATACCGACAGTCTCCAACTGATACTATTGGGGTCACTACAGCCCCACAAGGCGACTAAGACATTGCGGGGACCGCTCACTATCACTATGTGATTACTTAGTTCTACCACTAATCAGATTAGATAAAGCTTCAGCGAATGAGCAACGGAGAAGAGACGACGTTAACAGTGAAAAACCCTGCATGCAAGTCGAAGGTCAAACCTCCGAAGATACGAATGCGAGAGGTAAGATAGAGTTTTTAACGGCACAAGATGATAAGTGTTCTTGGAAGTAATGCTGCCGAACACTAACCGAATTACATGCATCCATTCCTTAGTATCCCAGCATATCGCAATGTCTCTTGAAGACGATCACCAAGAGCTTTCACAAAAAGATCCATGCCACCGTCCTTGATTTTCTATATAATCTGACTCTAACGGCTGGCTTTTTCGCTGCTTCTATCTAGTCCAACAGGAGCCACAAGTGTTTTCTGAACCGCTCGTGAAAAGGTGATGAACCCATGTGGTCGGTCTCGCGTCCTTGTCACCTACCTCACAATTTCATCCATACTGATTCGATCATAAGTCAATAGTGTATCGCTTTAGAATGAAGAAAATCAGCAAAAACAGAGACAACAAGACTTACTTGAGTAATACCTGAGCTTTATGAGAGGAATCGTACGCTTTGGAAGATCTTCGAAACTTGTCGTCAAAGTGTGGACGTCGCGTAGAAGTGCAGCAACTTGCCTGCGCATCTCTTTTTTACCTTTATACATCAATACACCCAAGTTCTGGCCTCCAGCGCTGCAAAATGCGATATGATTTATTCATGCTTACAAGCGTTTCCCTAAAACGGTATTTCGGTTCAGATGGTATGTAAACGTCTCCCTCTCCCCTCTCCCCCTCCCCTTTTCCATCCCAGTTCCCTCTTCCTATCCTCCTATTCACCATTCCATAACTGGAAAGAACGCCTATCCTTTATGCCGCCATGCGAACGGTCATCATATTTCATCATTTTGCAAAATACGTTATTTGCCGCTCGACGCTACCACTGCGCTTGTTGACGGCTTGAATTTAGATTCAACCCATTTCCAATCAATCAGTGACCACAGCCGCCACTTGCAACGTGTAACTGAGACAAGAATGTCCCTATCAGCAGAATATCGCTTGAGGATTTGCAGATCTACCAGGAGTATAAGCAATGAACAGGAAACAACACATTTGTCGCATATGTAAGAGATTAACGCACATTTGCAAGCGCTTATGTCAGTTTGGACGATATCCATTTAAGTTTTCCAGCCCGGGAATTGAACCGGAAGAAGGATGGGGGGGGGGGGGGGGGGGGGGGAACAGCCAGACAGCAGGGCGTCTCAGATTAACCAACTAGACGGATTCTTTATGGGGTGGAGTTCTACTCAAAAATCGAAATGCAACAGAGGTGATTTGGCAAATACCATAAAAATGGGCATTCACTTTCACCAATAAACTAATGGTCGCAATAAATGCAGATATACTATTCATTTCCAAGCAAAACAAATTTGCAAATAGGACGCTTACATTTTGCAGGACCAGCAAAGTAACACAAACATAAAGTCGTGAGAAACAACATGACCAATCACTTATGGATTGAAAATTGCATGTATGAGACAAAAGTCGCAGTCGTTCACCAACCCCCCCCCCTCTTCCCCCTCCAGCCAACTGTTCCGGCATTTCTACCGCAGCAAAGTTTTCACAACCTTACCTCTTTATCACAATGCGGCATCCGTTGTCTGCATAACGTATGATGAACTTGTAAACTTCGAAGACACCAATATCTTTACGACCTTTATCCGTGAGCACCACAATTATCTGATAGAGCTGAAAATAGGAGAAAAAAATATCGTCGCTATCTATCTGAAAATATGCGATGATATTTACCAGTAGAGAAGGCACCACATATATACAGCTTAGATCCTCCTGTCATGTTATGCTCCTGAATTTTTTAATGCTCCTTTTGCTTTGCAGATCACTACGACAAAAAAAAAAAACTGAAAACCGCCACGTAAAACTTATTCGGTGATTCTGGAATCATTCAACAATTGACCCGCATATTTCCGGAAATCAATGATCCTGACCTGAGGGTTGAAGTTTAACTTTGTCACGAATCAGGCGACAGAATAAAAAATCTGGAAATTTTTCGACTGGATGAGTTCTAGAGATACTGCCGTTAATCAAAACTTCACCTTTAGGTGGAAGCAGTGAATACGTGCAACAACAAAATTATACGAGAATTCGCAACCTCTGTCTATCCCCCGCATCACTGCAAACAAAAACAATAATTGCCGAAAAGTGATCACTACCGCATCGTTTTTGGGATGAGCCCAGTAACCTGGGCACCTTGCTCCTCCAAGCAAAACAGTCCAAAAGTCCTGTCGCTCCATGAAGACCTCATCAACCAACCTCAGCCTTCGTAAGAGTGATTTCAAATATGGTATAAACCGACAAAAAAGGACTCCTTAGGACTCGATGCATTGTATTTGTTCGACTATATCTTTTTCGTCCATTATAAGTCTCGCTGACCGGAACTACGACTTAAATGCGCATGTCATGGGAAAAGATTTCATAAACGGATAAATCTCTCGAGCACATGGAGTAACAGTTAAAGGAAACATCTCTGCAAATAATATCTCTTGCTTACTTTTTAAAATAAAGAGACGATTAAACTATTCACTATAAGGTATAACAACTAACATAGCGTTTGTGAATGGCGTCGAGAATACTATCCATCATACGCCAAAACGATTTCCCTTGTTTTGTTTCATTCGCCAAGACCGGTGTCTTCATTTCTTAAAAGAAGAAATTATGAATAAAAATAAAACAGCCACAATATCTTTTGTTACATTTGTACAGCCAATCTTCAGCCTTTATTATATTTGGAAAAGTGGGCATAGAGCTAACTTTTGAGAATAAAATCATGGAAGGCAAAAAGATGGGATGAACGGTTCATAAAACCTCTCATCGGGGGGGGGGGGGGGTTGGTGAGCTAATTTTCTTGAGATTCACTATTCTGGTCATTCATCTACCACGCATACTGCATTCGATTTGGCCCAACGGATGCCGAATGGACTTGTTTGGGATCTTCCTGATGCAACAATGCTGCATCGATATATGCGATGGCGAACTTCAAGCCCGCTTACACAGATAAAGTGAATCTCGCACCACAAATCTCAACTGATCCTAAGCAATGGCTGCAATAATATCTGCCTCCTACTTCCGCTAATAGTGCAAGACTTCGAAAAGGTTTTATGCAATGAATTTTGAATTCAAATATGCGGACAACAGGAAAAGTTGGATCTTCAATGCGTATCTTATAAAATGAAAAAAAAAAATGCAGCAATTAACATTAGCATTCTAAACGTCTAAAATCCTTACTTGAGACCCGAACTGAAGCAAAATGCTTGGGTGATAATAGTCGGCGCTGGTAGAAAATTTGAGAGATGAGCAACGAAAGCACTCCTCGCACGACCTTTGCGCTATCCTCTTCCGATTCCTCGTCATCCGTTGTTTGTTCCCACCACTAAAGATATCTCTCCATTTTGCAAAGGAAACATATGCACACTAAAAACCTATTGTATCTTTCAAATGTATTATATGACTTTGCAAGCCAAGAGAACTGATATGAAAATTTTGACAGGTGGTTTATGCCTAAAAGATATAGACATAAACATTCGCATCGCCTGTACATGCTGCGTGACTTTGCGTGGATGCAGACAACTTTTCCGATCGTGAGGGATAAGATTTGAACATCCGTTAGAAAAAACTGCCGCGATAGCAGGCGAGTACAAACTTGAGGCTTTCTACCAGCCGCTTGATTTTTTAAAAAAATTCATAGCCGTGATGAGATGTAACTATTTCTTCGATATGCGGATGTAACTATGTAACTATTTCCTCGACTTGGGACCGATAGGGTGACGATTCTACGTCATAGCGCATCGACGGTGGTATGGTGAATTTCACTTCACAGCACATCCCTCATATGCAAATAGATAACAAACGATGTCTCAAGACTCGTAAACAGTAAACTGAGAGATCACTCTCCACGTAAGTAAGCGAAATGGATTCCACATGCATATAGAACGAATGAAGCATCATATAAAGCCATGCTCCTCTTCTATTTATATGAAAAAGTACACTCGATCATGAGCTAGTGCGTGGTGGATCTATCTTTTATCCGCTTTCAGATCTGTCGAAGGTGACTATCTGGGTTTATAGTGCTGAATTCTTCCAGACATTCCTTGAAATTAAGGCTATACCAACTTCTAGCAACATGCGCACTTTCAAATTCGAAAGAAATATAACCTGATTGGCAGTCATTTATAAGGTTTTACGAAAACTTTGCAAAGTCAATTATTTCACCTATGTCCTTATAAAATATTTGGAAATATTCAATCTCCATTACAAGCAAAGATGCCGACAAAAAAACATTTTCTAATTGTCATTTTGAGCAAATGAGCGCAATAGACCCAAGACGATCGTCCAACAAACAATGAACTCGATGCGCGATACCTTCCATCATCTATCTAATGCCTTAGTGCTGATTTTTTTGCGTATTCCTTAAAAAAGAATCGATTTTGTTGTTTCACGTATTATGATAGACAGAATATGATAACTGGACAAGAATTTGAACGCAAATGCTCGTCGCCGATGTTACTTCCTTTTAAGAGGATGAATCCATAGGAGCAATTAATAATGGTTATTCCCAATAATGACTTTTTCACCTCTGCAAACTTCCAGGTTCGTAGAAACAACGCCCCCATAGCAAAAGCAGTAGAGTACCAAGAAAGAAGAGGCGATCAGGAGCAATAACAAACCTCACAAACACTTCATCAGAGGTGAGTAAGAAAAATAAAAGGCAATAATCAAATCAATTGATAACTAACCGTAACATCCTTCGTCTCCGTATCTGACGTCTTCGTATTGATAAGCTGCTGCATCTCTGAAAAATTAATGATATGCTTAAGAAAAATTGCAATTAAATTTCGAAATTAAACCATAAGGCCAAGAGGGATGTCAAGATTGGAAAACATCATATTACCAGAGATGCTTATATTACGCAAAGAGAGAGTTATATATAACACTTTACAGCAATAAATCGGCTAAGCTCATTTTGTTGAAACTGCTCATAAATTGGAAAAGAAATGAAAACCTGGAGCTGGAAAAATCTGGGAGAAGAATGATACCAAATGGAGACAAGGGGAATCATAAAACGACACTTACCTCTTTACCTTACTATAGATATTACTGCTATAACGCTAGCGAATTACGTAGATACCCCCACTCAATTCGGAGGAAATTATGCACCAACAAAGTTAACCAAAGAAAAAACTATGCACCATTAACATATTCTACTATAGGATATATACTTGAATACCATAGATGCGGTACAAAGAACGGTCTTTACTCGCTGATACTAAACGATTTTATATCATCGTCGCATGGCACCTTGTAAACCGTTGAAATAAACTACTTCCGTACACCGATAAGGAAACATGAATCTGGATACCTTCAAATTATATAATGATGACTATGCGACCACTAAATGTACTGAATGCAACGTATCATTTCGAAATATGCGATCATCTCTGCTATAACACCGCATATAAACGGTATGGGAAACGACACTCAAAACTAAGAAAATCACGTTAGAAAATAAAATCACTCATCCTAAACCACATCCACAATCCAATAAAACGACAAATACCAGAAAGATGAATGAAAAATCGGCTAAATTCGCCGATTCTACCTGAATAGATGCACAAACACCATATCCGAAACCAACAACATCACGCAGCCCCACACAACTAACAGTGAGGCAATGTCAACAAATAAAAAGCATTAAATAAGAGAACATTCGCGCGAAAATGTATATCATTGCTGTCATAAGTTGAAACGTCGCAAGAGTTCGTATTTTAAACGTGAGTTATTTTGCAGCTAAAAACCGTTCATATTGATTTCGTTTCATCTCTAAGTTTTAAAAAACATCGATATCCTCGAAAATTATGATCCCAGAAAGATTATGAGAAATTAAACTCTTGATTAAATGATATCAATATAGTCATGGAATTATTTTAGGATTCACAATGCTTTAGCGTATTCACTTGATGAAAAAAAAATGGTGTGATGAAAAAGTTGAGAAAGAGGAAAATTGCATAAATCAAAATGATATGATATGTGCTTTTTTTCAATTCAATGGACATTTTTATAGTCAGAAAAGAGACCATACACCTTTTCTCATCGTGTGTCCATCTAGAATCCTAGAAATGTAAACCATGAGAATCGATATTTTCTATTATTGCTTAAATTCATCTCAGAGTCCGATCTAAGCGCTCAACATCGTGCAAGATTAGTTTTGATGCATTCGTCAAATAGTCAAGAAGAGCGACACTGCAGAAGTTGCGACTAGGTGAATATTACCTACGAAAAAAACGCTGCATAGTTCATATCAGTTCTCGATTTGATTCTCCTCTCAGGTTGATGGGTGGAAAAGAGAAAAAGTGAGATGTCTTCACTTACAGTTATCGTACTCGCTTAGAGATCGACTAATCCTTATCATTATTGGAGGTGTTGCACTCTTGCTGGAAACTCATCTAAAATTGCAAAGTGTATTCTCCATCCTTCATTACTTGTTGCCGATCCATCATAAAATACTTATGCCCTTGGTTAACGATCTCATTTAACTATCATATCAAAACACAAGAAAATATTCAAGGACCTTTCGACGATGTCTCTTTTAGCGAAATTCACCACAACCCATACAAGCCACATCAAGCTATAAGATTGCAAATCGTTAACCTAAGATCGCCAACATACGTCATGCTCAATTAAGAGTTGATTCCTTGCTATAAAATTTTGCGCAGCTTAGTCGGCGTTCAATTTTCACGAAAATATTTGAACTTATTCGTTACCGCTCATCGATGTGGGCAGTCAATCCTAATTCCCCTCCCCCCCTGTCAAAAAAACGTTGGAGGACGAGAAATGTTCTGCACAGTTTCAAGTTGAATATCATACGAGCATGGAAACCTCTCTGCTGACATCTTCAGTAGGCTTGCCCTATCCCAAAGGTGTTAATTAAAGGTATCACTTCATTGCAATGTCCCAATAAAACCTCAAAGGTTAATTAGAGTCAATTTTCTCAATGCCATAAATAGAGCAATTTTATGGCGATCAGTGTCGGAACTATTTGCAGCAATGAATAGATTATTTTTTCCTCATAAAAGGTGAGCTTCGAAGGACAACACCTACAACGTCACTTATGGATTTTAACTTCCCTAAGGTTCATATCTCGTGCAAAAGATCCAATTACCAGGACCTCATCCATCATTTGCTCATTTGCAACTAAGTACCTACGAATATTTCGGATGTCATATCGACTATTTCACGGATTCAACACCATTGTGATGATCAAAGTTTAAATTTGCCGCTTTTGGCAAGTTGCCCGGTTTTTTAATTCGCAATAAACTCTAACCGTTGTAGAAATTTTCAAAACGCGCCAATCCAATACCATATCCACTCGATGCATTTTTTTTATTGTGATCATAGTGAGAAAATTTTTTCAATATAATTCCGATCGAAAATTTTATTAGCGGAAAAAAAAAAAATATTCTAAAATATTCTCAAGAAAACTAACGAAGAAAAATAAAAAAAATAACATATAAATCATATATATATATATATATATATATATATATATATATATATATATATATATATATATATATATATATATATATATATATATATATATATATATATATATATATATATATATATATATATATATATATATATATATATTGAAATCTTATAAAAGAAATAATGATGCGATTTGCATTTACTATAAGCAATTTTCACGAAATGTTATTCAACTAAATATCGAATAAAAGATTGAGTGATAGCGCAACAATGCGATGAACAAATATTACAAAAATATTCCACCTCTTACTTAACTTATAAAAGAAATTTCCGCTTTTTTTTGCTAACAAAAGTTTTTTAAAGATCAGATCAGATTTCTTCAATTAAACTCCTCGACAAATCATTTGAACTCATTATTAATAAGTTCTTAGTCGGCAATCCTCGTATAGATCTTTTATTCCCGAAATGAAATTCTATCGATTTGCTGATATGAGAAATGCTAGATGATATGGTGATGAATCCATCAAAATTGCATTTAAACATTTCTGCAAAATGCCTTAGGGGTTCGAAGATTGAGGTTTTCTTATGCGAAGATACTATAGGGAAATATGATAGTGCTGTATATGCTGCTATTTATGTCATCGAAAACGAAATCTATAAATTGCATACGTATACATGTTACATGTGAAGCGTAATTATGCAAAAAACATTCGCACATCAAAAACTATTATTAAAATTAAGCAAGAAATGAGAGACTTCCAGGTTGAATAAACCCTATTGGTGTACTATTCCGTAATCATCTTTCATCCCCCTGCCCCCACCCCCCCCCCCCCCCCAATGCAGTACCATTGAAATATCCAGGATGCAGATACGGTGATTTCTAAGTATTATGCGAATGCAATGATACGATATGCAATCAAAATGTGAACCATCGCAAATAAAATACAGTTAGACTCTTTATATAATATCGGCGCAATATATGACAAATCAAGGATACAAAACCGATCAATGATTCACACTGAAGAAAAAAGGTAGTTCTATTCGCTGTATGATGAGTCGGTACCTTTCATATGTACAACGATTGTTGTCTTCTTCCTTATATCTGAAATTAAAAAACAAACAATTCTTAGAATATTTTTTGAATATAAGTACCATATATTTTTGAATAGAGTCCAGGATCACCATAATAGGTCACAACGGTGCACGGAACCTACTCTAGAAGGACAATGTTATGGATTTATTCAATATTTGAAGGATCCTCAAATAAATTATTTCGGATTCTAATGCACAGTATTCATCGAAAATCATATTTGGGCATTTAAATCCACAAAGTACATTCATATTGTACACTCATTTAGCTATAGGAATATCACGTTGATAGTACTGAGACGGCGAGTATTGATTACCTCTCGATATTGATAGACTATCTGAACTATGCTCAGAGATTACAATACAGCTTAGATTTTATGGGTTGAAAGACCGAACCGATCGTATTCGAATATATTATATAGTGCCGTCATGATTCGTGACATATTGTTTTTTCGGTTTAGAATGAAGACGTAAAAATTCCGAAACAAGAAAAAAGTAATTTATAATCATATATATTATAGGTATTATATATATATGTCAATATAATATATATATATATATATATCATATATATATATAATTGTAAAGAATTTCTATTCAGTAAGGTGGAGAAAACCTCCTTCCCTCTCCTCCCACCTTCCATCCCCCAAAAACTTCCCCAGTATTTACTAAAGCCACAAAATCAAGACTTACTAACCACAACATCTATGCTGCATAGTAAAGGTTTTCATCTTGGAGAATACAGCGAGTATTACGATGCAGCAAATCACTAATATTAGTGTGATTTTTCAATTACTGCCCAATAAAATAAAGAAGAATAAAAACATGCATATAGCACAAAATTCATGAAAAAAATCAGAAATTTCCCCAATTCGTATATCGTATTTCTTATCTCCTTATAAAGGAAAAAAATCAAGACTGAAAACAATAAATAAAAACTAGCTGAAATGCTCGTTGCATCTACCCATACGAATGCCGATACTATAGGGCGATGAAAAATGATAGAAGCATTTCAACCAATTTGCATAAAATGTGACATCTTTGTTGCCCCATAAAAAAATTTGATGAATAATAAATTTACCTGGATAGAAATAATCAGCCTAAATTTACCTGGATAGAAATAATCGGCCTAAAATTACCTGGAAAAAAAAAATCAGCCTAAATTACCTGAATAGAAATAATCAGCCTAAATTTACCTGGATAGAAATAATCAGCCTAAATTTACCTGGATAAAATCCATCTTACGAAATGCTACAAAAACGACTTCAACGCTATATTAATTTTAAAATAGCCATAGCAAATTGGTCGCGCTGAGAAAAAGAATGAAATTTATTGCAGTGAAATAATAAGTGCCCTTATGAGAGCAGCTAAAGCTTCAAAAAGTGTTAAAATTGCAGCAATGAGCTGCATAAGAGGCCAAATTATTCAAATAATTTAGTGTACCCCTGAGAATGTCCCTGAAATACGCAAGTTTTATGTTCCATGAGACTTCCGGTGAAATAAGGTAGTCCATTGTTTTCTCGCCATCCCACTGCACAGAAGGCAGGTAATTTGGAAAGGTATAAGGTTGCGCACGTAGTAGAGCGAGAATTATACAGTAAACAAATGGCAATGGCAAAGTAGTGCATACTTTATAGGTTGTGGGAACAAAATGAATTAAATTATATTCCAGAAGAACTATCACGTGGCAAGTTTATAAAAGAATCATTCGAGCCTTCCACCTCCCTCCACTCCCACTTAAAGCTTGCGCCTAGACGAAACGATAACTAGGTAACTCTCATTCATAGAGCATGTGTGGGTGCACCATAACGGAAGAATACAGGTGATGTGCATGTACATGCGCAACCTGTTGTTGTTGGGTACTTTTCGAAGAAATCTCGTAAAAGCGGCCCTCATATAACGAACCACTGTCTGCAGTCTCAGTTGATGGTTGTTCCAAACTGAGTGTCGTATCTCCACGAACAGAGCCTATTCCACTTGTACGATATGAAGTACCATAGGTCGCCTTTGTTATATCTACTTAAATATTTTATATTTACTTAGTTGCAACATATTATGTTTTTTATGCGTATGTTTATTATGCATCATTATATCATTCATATTCTAAGCTAACGTTAAAATTCTAAAAATTTTTGAGCAATTTAATCATTAATAACACAGATAAGTGAATAGAATATTCAAGGATATATTTGATTAATACTTCCCCATTCGAAGTTATAAACTACTAAACTTATAAAAAAAGAGCACACTAAAATAACAAATAGGTATATTTCTTCGTAGATCGAAATCTAGCTCCGGTAGAGATAAGTAGAGAATTTTGCTCATTTTAGACTCTCAAATTTCAAATCATAATCAGAAAACTATAAATGCATAAGAAAAAAAAACCTGATCGAATATAATGATATCGACTAAACATTTCTCTATTATATTTCTCTAATATCTCTAATATATAATATAATATCGAATAATACTAAACATTTCTCTAAATATTATATAAATCAACAAAACTTATTTAAATTTCATCGTCTTTTTCTCTATCTTTCCCCCTCTTTCTCCTCCCTTTCCTTATATATTATATAATTCATACATTCAAAGTGTACATTATGAGCTTGAAACACATTGTTTAAGCTAAGATTAAACATATTTACGAATATGCTCGCTTCTTATATGCTATTAATTTCTATAAGACGTTGTGAAATATACCGGGTTCCTTCAGCGATACAGCCGTAGAGCTCATTCGATAGTAATCAGCCGTACCCGTCGGCATAAATGGTGTCGACCAAAATTGAGACATATATCCGCTGTGACTGAAAAAAATTGTTTTCTTAGTTCTTTTCCCGAATTTTCTTTTAATCTGTCACTTAAAAGCTAACGAACTTTATATATTGCAAACGAAGGAGGAGGAGATGAGGGGAGAGCAATGCGTTAAAAGTATTTTTACTTAACTACGCCAGCAAAAGCTTTTAAAAACCTGCTGAGTCATTCTAGATGAACATTTGAGGAAACTAAACAACACAGCGTTCAGATAGAAGAAAACCTACTGAGTAGTTTACAAACAACGCATCGACAGTGTGGATTTTACTACTGTCAATAATAGAACACAGGAAGGGGAGAGGGTGAAGAGAGACGAGTTATCGATCCTTTTCCTGCAAAATTACCCTCACTGGTAAGTTGCGATATCGTACAGAAGTTGAAAAAGGCAAAACGAAATTGCAGATTGAAAAACGATATATATATATATATATATATATATATATATATATATATATATATATATATATATATATATATATATATATATATATACTATATACTTTTCAGGCGTTTGTTTCGCTGTGCCTTACGTAACCTCTGAATTCTTTAAGTGAAAACGAAGTAAGCTCCTCACATTTTAGTCATCATTAAATTTAAAAGCGATAAAATAACAACGGAAATTCGAGCTCATTACTTAATGCTTTGCTTTCTTCGATGACTCATTATCATTGAATGAAACATGCAAAATTTCAAGTGATGAAAAACGTGAACAGTTCTGCTCAATTATCGTTAACTTCGAAATATCTGATTTTTCGGCATTATCAACAGGTATTCTTATCGACCAATGCTATTCTTATCCAAACAATTTTCTCTTAGTCTTATTCCACGATGAACAAGAATCCCCCTCATTTTGTCTTATCACTTGAATTGCAATCTTCACAACCGATCAATTATTTTCACTAACTTCATTATTTTATTTATGCATTAAATTATTTCAACTTGAGAAAAAAAAAATACTTTCCATATTAGTCGAAAAAATTTGCATAAATCAACTCACCTGCCGATAACATAATCAAAACTATCGGTTTGTGGATAAACACCACCAGCACTCGATATACCACTATTACCAGCGCCAAAAGTTGCTGCACTTAATTTGCTCATATCACTAATCATCATTCGATCCGCAGCATCACGATAACGACGTCGTTCATGATTGAGTTGCTCACGCATAATATTCACTTGATTCTCCAATTGTTTGATACGATTCTTTTGTGTGCGATCACGATTTTCGATTATTTTTTCCACCTAGAAAATTTTCTAAAGCTTTATGATATTAATTTTTAAATATACCTTTAAATTAATCTCACATTAAATATACCTTTAGAATTAATTACCTGTGAGGAATACCTGTCTATAGGCTCATTTAAAGTAATATAATCGAAAGGTATCAGGAAGTAGCAGTAATTATGGCATTTGTATGCTACTTCTGCATCGATCACTTGAACAGAGTTCATAAGAGTTTCTACGACGGGTAATTGTTTGCTCACAATTAGAATATGTATACCTGGGTTTATTTCATTAAATGCTATGACTATTTGCTGAGCACATCGACGTCCATATAAGTTTTTCTTTAGGAATTTGAATTTTATTCTTTTTTTTTTATTCATACAAAAATATCAGCCTTCATTTATGATGAAATAAGAATTCAAATTAATCATAAACTCCCAAGCAGATTTCAATAGAAAAGTGGGAAAATTTTCAGTAATTAATCCCCACTTGAAATCTTTTTTCTTTTCTTCTTGCAACTTCCTGAAAAGACGAAATTCCATACTTTGCTCAATTCTCTCTCTCTCTCTCTCTCTCTCTCACACACAGAAAAGCTTATCAATAGAATACGGTTCCCTTCGTTGTTCGCGAAGTTCAAAAAATTCACAACTCTAACCTGAGCTTTCTCGAATTTAACTGATTGCACAAATCGTTCGTGTTCTTCTTTCTGTTTATTAGTGAGCGCCATCAAACGGTTGCCATTATCAAGTTCGAGTTGAGCAATTTGTTGTTGCAACTGAGTGCAATTGCGATAGAGTTCCTTAATGAACATTTACCATTATACAGTTTGATATTTTGAGTGTTGTCACTCATTACCATTTTGTTTCATCGGAAAAAACCTGCGTAATCAGTTTTTTTTTCTATGGTGGTGAGATAGCTGAGTGGAAGTTGATATATAATACGAATATATCAGCTCTAATGAGTCTATTACTCATCATTTGTTTTTGTTTATTACTCAATATTTGTTTTCAAAAATTTTCCTCGCAAAAAGCAAACATATAACACGAAATACCTACGCATTCCAACTTTCATAGCTTTCTTAGTATTGTTTCAGGAAAAAAAAAACGTTTTTTTTGGAACTGCGGCTGTTGGCCTAATCGTCAACTAAGTAAATAGTCATAAAATCCATATATCCCTAAAAAACGATTGATATCAGGTCGTAATATTCTAAAGTAGGCTTGAAGACAACAATCACCACAATTAAAATGATAAGCGAATTTTACAGGCAACGAGTTGACGTTTGAATACAGTTCGAGGCGTCTAGGTGAGATGGGAACGAAAGCATATGTCACCATGATCCTGATATTTTAAAGCAGTAAAAATAACATGACCGGATGTAATCCTCCAGAGTACATATTTATGTCTAACAAAACAACAAAAATCAAAGCCTATAGTGTTCCATATACTTGTCTTCGTTATGCTATAAACATCATTCTCTAGTAACTCCATAGTTTTTGATTATTTTAGCGATACCATCTGCGCAGTTCGCTACCCGGGGGTCCATAAGCCGCTCTTTCGCCTTTTTTAATTTCAACGGATCCTAACCTAGCAATATATGCTTCATCCAAGAATCTCCTCAAATCACAAACATAAACGAGACATTTCGCTGAAACTACTTAGAAAGCAAATCGGCAAAATCGTTTCATCATCAAACGGTGCATATTTCTGGTTCGGAAAAGATTCTTTAATAATTCCGGTCAGGAAAAAATTCCGTTTAAAGAATTGAAATGAATAAAAATTAGTTGGAAATGGGAGTCGATGTGATTTATTCTAACCTTATTCTCACGTTCGAGCGCATTCAATGAATTTTCTATCGCTTCTCGTTGTGATGCTGTTTCGTTGATTACCGCTTGTGCATTACGTTTTTCATTTTCCAACTGTAATCATCAAATCTGATGATGTCATCCTTTTTTCGATCAATAAAAAAAAATCAATAATCGAAAGTGCTTAAAACCCATCAATCAATCATAACTTGAAGTAGTCAATGAAGATGAGAGTGAAGTTTTATAATTATGAAGACGATGTTTGAGAGTAAAATTTCTTAGCAAAAACTAAAAAAAAATATGTGCGATTTCCATGAAATGTATTTACTACCAAGTCACGAAACTATATATTTACTCCAAAATTTCACCACTCCATTTACTATTAAGTCCTATAATTGTATTCATTACCAAGTTCCAGAATTTTATTAAATATCAAATCCTATAATTGTGTTTACTATCAAATTCTATGCCCTGTATTTACTATCACTATACTATATGGCACAAATAATGAATCTACGGATCCTCTTTATTGTACCACTAAGAAATGCGTCGTTTTTACATTTTATTCACTCGATATTACTAACGGGTAAATAATCTTATTAAAATAAACTGAAAGAAAATAATAATGAATTGAAATGAATATAAATTGCACAATTATTTTCTAATCATTCCTACAGCACAGTTAATTTTTTTTTTTGCTATAGAAACTCACAAAGTCGATCTTCTTAGTCAGGACAACGCGGATTTTGGTGAGTTCTTCGATTTTCTCGATCGTAATCTTCCTCTCCGATTCAAAATTACCGATACGTCTACGAAAATCGTCGATTTCATTTTGTAATGATCGACGTTCATCGGCCGATCTTGCCAATTGTTGTCGTAAATCGTTCTCGGTGTTTCTTTGTTGCGTAATTGTCTTGAATCAAATTTATGAACAAATTGAAGTGGCTAAATTTCATTGCAATGCATTACAATACAAAACTCCATTGCAATACAATACATTGCAATGCAATATAGCGCCTTACTTCTAAGGAAACTGGTGGTTTCTAATTGAAAATAAAAATTCTCACCAAGGAAGTTTAGACTTAAGAAGTCCGAAATAAAAAAAAAAAACAAATTCCGAAATGATCGGAAAGGAGATCAAAGAAGAAAATATGACAACATTTCCAGCTATTCCATCACTCGGATCAATCAACTGATAAATACCTCAAATGTTGATTAATATTTACAACGAATATAGAAAATTCGAAAGTTTTTGAAGTAACAACAAAATATAATTTATGCAAAATGAAAACAATAAAAAAAAATTCACTATGAATAGGAAAAAAAATATTTTTCCTGCAGATCGGAAATGAAAATGCAAGAAAAAAAGACAACAAGAAATTTCCATGCTCTTAAATAAAATTTTACAGTGCCCGCTAATTACGCTATTGTATTTCACAACATATTCTCGTGTCGAAAAGTAATCAATTTAGCTCTATCATATCCCGCATTTGTGCTTGCAAAGGTTCTATCACAGCTTATCTAATTACCGACTCCGACCATATAAATAAGAAACTATAAACTCATTAAAACCATTCATAATCCAGTCATTAATGCCCCTCTTTCATTAAACATACTGGTACTTCATATGCGCTCAAAGATTTAAAAAATAAACATATTACATAAGAACATAAATATACGTATCCAACACTATAGTATTCAATTGTGAAGAACCTCCAAGAAATCCGACTAAAAGCTCATCAGATTCATCGTACAAATCAAGAATATGCAATATTGAAATAGTTTTAATATCAATAAATGAGGACCTTTTCTAATCCATGAAGTCGATCGTTGAGTCGATTCTTTTCATTGAGTGCATCTTGTAATTGACGTTGAAGATCAGCAATACGAGTATTTGCATCATGAACATGTTGTTTTTGTTCACGAAATTCCGATCGTACACTCATTAATTCATTTTCCAATTGTTGTTTACGATTCGTTACATTTGATAAATCATTTTGTAATATCAATAACTGCAAATAAAATAAAATGCAATAAGCATCAACGAGAATTATTTCTATAATATGCAATGAAATAGGATTATACAATTATACAATATGCAATTTGCAATTTTCTTTGTCTTTTTTTTTGCAATTTTATCAATAAGAACAAAAAAAAATTGCATAAAAATTTTAAAAAAAAAGAAGAAATCTTTATAATGCAATCGTTTTTTAAAATTCTCTAAACTATTGCAATAGAGGTATGAAATTTTGCACGAACCTTTTCTCATCATTGTCTTCTTCTTCTGCTATGCTTGATAACTTTAATCAACCTTTAGCGAAGCTACCATCATTAGTCTGAGGTAATCAATCATGCAAATGTCGAGAATTCAACTATCCTTTCCTTACTAAGTTTATCTCTATTGTACAGTTGGGCGATGTCAATATATGATCAAGTTTTTGTCCATCACTGATTAACAATGATACGATTTTAAACAACCTTAACTAAATGATGCGGTAGTTAGTAATAACTTCATTTCTCATCTTTATTAATGGGTGCCACAAAGAGTGATAGAATATAAACTCAAGAGAGAGAAGAACGTTTCTCGTCTATTAACACCTCGAATTTCCGCGTTTTTTTTTTCGCGGTATTCTTTGTAGTTTTATTCAACTACCCGATTAGATTCTTTCCTATTTGTATATTTGTTCTATGTAATTGACTATCAACGTTACTTCATTGCTTCCTTATATTCATGGACATTTCATGAGGTCCCTTATTTGATCAATGACTTCGTTTATCGTAATCACTTTTTTATTAGAACCTACACCATATAATTTCTCTTAGCCTAAATTTTCGAAAATAACGATTTATGGCCTTTATACCCTACACTTCCTTCTGACATCGGTTTCCAAGTCTACCGTTGAGCCTAGTTCAAAGGGCTTCGCCTATCTCCTAACCCAATCGATTACTGGTATGTCAATGCACTATTTTGCTACGGCCAAGATGCCTATAGATCGGCCATCCATTTGTTACTATTATTGGAGTTGCAAGAATCAAGTAGCTTTCTATGCCATCCTTTTCATAGATGTGCTTAGAGAGAAATTTGGTCGGAAAACTTAATTTCTGTGGAATTTTATTGGCCGAAAACCATCCGCCGGTCATTTTGGCCGATAATCGCTGAGATTTTTTTTTAAACGCTGTGGGTTAAAGATGACTCTCCGTAGGCAGTTAGCCCTTCGTCGGTCACTAAACAAACGAGATTTCATTCAGTTACTATCATCACCTTTAACGCTGATCGAGTTTCAATTTCACAATGGTGGATTCTTTGCGAAAGTTTATAGGGGTGGTCGATTCAGTTCAAATACTTAGACCCGCTCTAGCATATTTTCTTCTTGGCGGTAACTTGAAAAAGGAACGCACTAGCTATTTCATCTCTTCCCAATTCATCATTCATCGCCGTCTTATGGAGTTCTGATGCACAATGGCCTCCTCTAAACCTGGAAGAAAGGTCCTTGATTTGCTGCAGTACTCAACAGATGAGCTTACTCAATGGCCTCCTCCTCTTCCTCTGTAATGTTCAAAGATTTATGGCGCAATTTAGTAAGCGTTTGGTTACCTGACTGCGCAAATGCTCCCCTTCTCGTGCGATTCGGGTTTGTTCATCAAGACTCCTCCGTAATTCAGCCTCGGTTCTCTCGGCTTTTGTTAAATCCTTCTTCAATCTATTCGCATCATCCGATAGATCAGCGTATCGACTCTCACTTTCTTGTAGTTTGGTTGTTAATTTTTTCAGCGAATCGTTCAAATTCTAGAAAAAACCCATAATCCCTGGAACTCATAAATATGCGTGTTGCATCTCATAAATTTGCTGAGAAGAGATCACCATTCAACTCACTGTTATCTTCTCAAAAAATTTATTTCATTCTAAGAAAATATTATAACGAGAAAAATAATAAAAGAATTTCAATTCTCTAAAAATGAACATTGCAACAGACTTTTTCGAAAGTACCACTGCTAAGGGTATGCGAAGGTGAGGTCCTTCCCGTTTCTGAGCTAAGGATGTAGTGAGAAAAGATTTTGCTCAAATGCGACATAAGACTGGATTTAAAAACAACGTAATAATGGCATATACAGGCGTATAGATGGATAGGTGTACAAGAGACAAAAAAAAAAGAGGCAGCAATGAGGCGAAGAACAACAACCGTGCTGAGAAATTGAGGTATTAAATGACGACCTCATATTTTAAAGCGTCTCATTTATTCAGTGTGTATTTTAACGTATTGCCGGCAATTTTATGCAAATTCAAAACGGTTTATATTTGTAATATTATTATTGTTTAGTTAAAGCGATTCGATTTATTCAATGCGTTATACCATCATGAAAAAAAAAATTGAAAATAAAGAAAACAATTATTTAATCACTTACCCTATCCTTTCCACATTATATAAAAATTAACATTATTTACATCATAAGGATCGACCTGTCTTTCTGCTTCAAAAGTAGACGTGAGTAGATTAATTTTTTCCGATTCTCCATCATGGTCACGTATTTTACTCTCCAAATGGATCTTCTTCATATCCCATTGATCTTCACGATCACGAAGTGTTCGATTCTCACGCTGTGATGTTTCTAATTCGTTTCTCAAGTTTTTCACCAAATCCTAAAATTTCATTGGTTTTAAGAACAGCTTAAATGAAGAAACACATGGAATTGGGGGAACAATATGAATTGATATGACGCCTGTTATTATTTTCTCGAATAAAACCAATAGAACATGGACACTCTAAGCAAAACTCTTCAGATGGGAACGAGAAGGAGAAGCAAGGTATTTGGCCTGGAAAAATCCACTATGTTATAATAAAATGACAAAAAAAAGAGACTTTTAAAACAGTTTTATAACGTAAAAGAATGATTACTTCTTTTTTTTTCGAAGTATTGAGACGGATTTATTTGAAACGCTCATTAACAGATAACCTTATTTGAGGTTAAACAATGCATAAAGGAAAAGCAACGACAAAGAAGTTATCTCCTTTGTTGGGGAAAAAACAGAAAGAAATGAAAAACGCCGTGCCTATATTTAACGAAGACTAAATTTTATCGGTACATTCGGAACTATTTCATACCTAAGGTTAGACAAAAACTGAAAAATTTTTAGCAAAAGCACCTTATTGGATCAATCAACTTCAAAAATTATCAAGGAAAATGGAAATTTTCAGAACAGTCCTTCTATATTTTAATCTATCTAAGCTTATCACACTGTCTTTATTAATCTTCTGCCAAAGGTCCATTTATCTACGATCATGTATGTGTAAAATGAAGAAGATTTTCTAATACGTTTAAATGCTTATTTCATCTCACGAATTTTATGGATTCACGTAAAATATGGTAGAAGAAGTCAAACTACGGAGTGCATTATAATCACCGAATTTCGCAGCCCCTCAACTTAATTGGTTCTCAAATGCCGGAGAAAAAAGAGAGGTAGACATACCTGGACACATAAATACTCATCGATATGGGTGGCATTCTCTCTGGGTATTTCTGCGAGGCAATTTTATAAAAGCGCATAAAGTAACCAGTAATAAATATTATAATGTGAAACAGTAATCACAATATTCTAATAACGAGTAAAACCTTTAAAAAGAAACCAACATTGAGATGTCTAATTTGTGCATCTTTGCCACGAGTTTCCAATTCAATGGCAACAATTTTCGATTTCATTGCTCGTCGTTCTTCATCACGTTGTTTTAGCGCATCCTCTTGTGATTTTAATAACTCTTTCGCTGATGCTAATTTTACATCAGCTTTACGCTTTTCTAAAACATTCATTATTATTCATATATTCATATATTAGTATATTATTTTCATATATATTATATATATATATATATATATATATATATATATATATATATATATATATATATATATATATATATATATATATATATATAGGATCAATGAATCCTAATGTTTTCTTTTTCTACATTTTACAATGTTGGTTTTTTTCATTTCCGCTATAGTATTCATATAAAACTTATGTTCACCCATAAAGATTCCTCTGAAACATGCTCAGAATCTTTATTCTTTTATTATAAACTCAGGATTCGCTATAGTCGATTAGAAAATAACTATTGAATTCTTCAAATCAATGGGGTATATTACAACTATAAATTGCAAAATGTTAGCCACAAATAATAACATAAAAGCTTTTCGATTAACACAACAATCCGTCTCGGTTGATGAGAGGCGATTGATCCCCCCCCCCCCCAAAAAAAAATAGGAATGGTAAATGTGACAAGAATGAATCCATTGTTGAGCATATCCTCGATTTTCATTTCTCACCCAAAACGCCAGCTAGCTCCATCTGTTTTTATCCTCGATCATACTCCATCCTCACCTTGCCAAAACCTCTATGACTTCGTTTCCCAACTACTGCTGATTTCCCTCCTTATCCTTTCCCTTTCTCCTTCCTCTCTGTTCCCCCTTGTTTCCCCTATCAAATTACTTTATACATTCAAAGAAAATTGTTCAATTAAACAGTTTATGCACTCACCTTCTTCGACATCAGCAATTTTCTCCTCAACCGTCTTATAAATAGTTTCTTGTTTATTGATCATGATCTGACTATCACTCGTCTTTCGTTTCAAACGTCCCAACGATTCACGATATTCGTTCTGAAAAAAAAATACTCAGAAAGTTTTCAGAACGGAGAAAATTTATTAATATCAGAGATGAAAAAATTTTAATTCATAGTAAAGGATACAGACTTTTTTGTTTCCGGAAACCATAAGGAATAAATCTACCAGGAAATGCTCCTGAGGTCTAAGGAGCGAATTTCCAAAATATCCATTGGAAAGAATATAAGATTTAAAACTTATTTCTGCTTCGCCGCCATATGTAAGGACAATAATGTCTAGATTAAAACTAAGAAATGATATTCTATTCGGCTATGTTTTCTACGGGAAATAAAGCATTACCTGTGATTACACTAATCACAAGGTAACAATTTCTAGGAGCAAATTTTAATAAGCTATTCAATTATATTTTTATAAGATTCAACTTTATTTACTCACCTTTTCTCTTTCGAGTTTATCGATACGTGAAATAAGTTTTTGCACCTGTACATCAATTGTGTGCACATCCGGAACACCTATAAAATCAAAACGAATTTTAAACGACGGAACAATTAATAAAAAAACATCCTAGTCACCTAGTCACATTCTATAAGAAGAAATGTGGAATTAAAGGAAAACTGGCGAATAGAGGCAAAGATGTATATCCTAGATTTTCGAATAATAGGCGGATTAAACCGGAAATGAAGCTTGCTCACTGCCATCTCATCGATGATAGCATATTACTCTAATAATTCTTGATCTACTAATCGTCATATGCAAATTTCATTTTTCATTCATTTAAACGCTGACTTTTCGGGTCGAAAAATATAGGTGAAAAAAATGAGACAAAAGAAAACAAAACTATTCTAACAGTAATATTGAACTGAGAAAAATAAAAAGTAATATAACCTAATATATACGACAAAAATTACACTAAACTTTAAAAACGTTTCACAAAATAACCTTAGATGGATGAAAAAAACAATGAGAGTGACCTACAACAATACCTCCTTCAGGAATGATCATCGATACAGATCGACCAATAATAGCTTGAAATCGACGAAGAGAATCGCTTAGCATATCTCTTTCCTTATCGGCATTCAAATATTCCTGTTGGAGTGATGCTAAGCGTTGATCTGCATTATCAAGGCGTGACTGAAACGAAACCTCTTCAATTGACAAAAATATTCTCGTTGATGTATCCTAGCCGAGGGGGTATTCGTCGATAAAAATTGTTTCACCTTAGCCGATGGAATTATTCTAGAGTGAGGTAGTGAAAACAATTTGAAAATTGTTTCATGGAGAACATTTAATCCGGATAAAAAGCAATTTCCGCATTTCAGATTAGAGAATACTATTTTAGCTTATGGAAGCAAACCAATATTGTTATGTAATAATGAACATACTTATAGAATACTATCACAAATTAAATAAAAAGAAAAATCCCAAAACAATCAAATACAATCGTTTTGCCTATAAAACATATCCTATAAAAATTGACAATTATATTAAAGATAATGATTTTATCAAAAAAATCGATATTCTCCAATCAATCGATAATCGATAATGCATCCTATTAATGTAACCTGAAGATCATCAGTTGTTTAGGAAGCACATTGTTTATTTTTCAATAAAATTTTTCACATATAACCGTTGGAATTATGAAGTAAATAAAACCTAAATAGTGGAAATAATTAAGAAAAATTCAAAATTAAGGCAATATAATTAGTCGATGTCCATCTAAACCACCGTAGTATGCAAATGAAGCTTCATATGCAAATTTCTTTGACCTGTCAATCAATAAGCCAACAACTCTTCATCAAACTTCTTGCCGGTTATTTACAAACTACAACAATGAATAAAAGTTACCTATGAACACATAAACTATCCAATTATTCCCAACAAATTACCCATCACTACCCATAGAAATTACCCATTCATTAAATGCTTTATATGTAACCAGGATCCCTAAGAATCCTCTAAATGAGGAAGGATATATTTAAGGCTTTGTGACATATTATGAACGATCACAACGATACCTGCAAATCGCTGATTTCGAATTTTCTTATTTCTAGCTCTTGAATCGCATTTACACGACCATCTTCAGAAGCACGATGCGCATTAGCCAAATCTTCTAGTGCTGCATGAAATTCGTCACTTTTACGCAACATCTGCTCCTTACCAAATTGTAACTCTTGTTGCAATTTATTTATCTCAGCTCGTAAAGTATTTCGTTCGGTTTCTGCCGATAGCAACTGCAAAAAAACTTATTTATTCGTATTATTCAAAATTATTACGACCAATATTTATCACTGCCATTAATATAAATTAAAAAAATCTTCCGGGGAGCATCGTAGAATCGATGCAACATTTGTTAATCGTTAAGAGAAGAACTTTATAAAATTTAAGCATCAGTGATGAATAAATTGCTGATAAAAAATGCTGCCAATAAAAAATTATTGATAAAAAAAAAGTTCTGCTATTTTTTTTTTTGGGGGGGGGGGGGAAGATGAATGCTTCCCGCTTTCTCCTCATGACCATATCTACGACTGCTGTATTACAATGAGATTAATCCAAACGTAGCAATTTGAAAGAATGCTGTAATTATCATAATTGGATAACACTCTTCAATACTGTAGAATCAACTCAAGAATGGGGATTCATCAAATGCGGTGAAAATATGACCTCTCCTCTCCCCTCCCACCTCCGCCCATTCCTCCAGGTTCATAAAATGAAATTCCGGCAAAGCAATACTGAAATACGAATACCGGCTGAATACCACACTAAACTTCAGAGAGAGGGACGAGAGGGGAAATGAGAGGTTTAAAACAGAACTTGGTCACATACCTTCTCAGTGGCATCTTCTAATTCTTGGCGTAGTCTGGTGATCTTTGTTTCATATGCTTGCATTGTTTCTTTCAACTGATCAAATTGTTTCGCCTTCTCGCGATATGCCTTATCCAAACGATCGCGCTATAATAATATAAAATATTTTGCCGCATAGTACACTGCAGCCAATTTGGGTGATCCACGTTGCCTTTTTCCCTTAGGAAAAAAACCTAAGAATTATTAATTAGGTTCTCAAAATTGCTATCTCCCGAATTAGGCAAATGACCGGAAGTAGCGATAAGAAATTCGGAAAATTTCTAAACAATTTGATAAAATGACTTTTAAGGTTAATGCTCGAAATTTTGAAATAATTCTTTCTTACTCACATATAAAATCAGAAAATATTCGATAACAATTTGGCAGACATATTAGAAAAGTCAGTGTTTATATCTTCGAGAATTCTGATCATTTTTGCATAAAATTCTAGCCGCACAATAATAGCTTCAGATGGTAGTTTTAACAGATAATAGCTGTCACAAAATTTGGCTAGAAATAATTGTTTCATCCTCTGATCAATTACATATATTTGCAGCAAACTCTATCCACAAAATCGTTTCTCAAAAATTTGTTGCCAGCCGATGGGATATGCATATATGGGCTTCAGATTTGAATATTTTCAAATAAGTAGTACATTAAATTCAGCCGCATACGGATTATACAAAAAACACCGCAAATCAAAATCATGAGGTTGACTGTTAAACCATATGAGAAAAGGAGATAAGAAATTTAACTTGCTATAGAGGAAATACGAAACAGCTCCATAGTATCTGGTTTAAGTATAAAGCACTCTGCAAAATATAGAATACTATAGATTACAGATTTCCCTCATTCGACGATAAAATTACATTGTACTGACATTTGTAAGCGCATTGAAAATGAATCAGACCCACAGAATTTGCATATTATCTAGTAGATCTATTTTTAAATGGGTACCATTATTTTATGACTCATCGTTATAGGCGTTATGCAAATTTTTTAATGGAATTTAGGAGTGAGGATGACAAAATATGACAAGTGCTCTTCAAGCCTTGAAAAGTTCAACAAAATATATCTTCACTTACCTCATTCCTCGTTTTTTCAAGCTCCTCAGCAGTTTCTTTCGCTGCAACCGTCATTGTTTGTAATTTTTTCTTCGAGCGCTCTAGTTCACTTTCTTGAGAAGCGTTTGTATTCTATAATATAGCAATAATTGAATAGAATTTTTATTAATGATCAAGTTGTCTTGAATGGATTTATGCCATCATCAACTAAATTCATCACTTCTTTGAAATAATACAAAAACCTCTATCTATCAACCATAAGTAGCATGTATCTACTTACTGGGAACCTGATTCAGGCAAATTGTGAAATAGACTTGCGATACGAAGAAAAATTAGGACGTTTCTATATAGTAATTAACAATTTCAATAATAATAACATCATAGATCATGGTACTTATCAACCAAGAATATGATTCCCAAAATTAACCCCTCTTTGCTCCCTAATATTGTATCAAGGTTTCTATAGTTCAATCTTTCGCCTTTGCATTACAGACTATTGCAACAAAAGATTGAAAGTTTATTACTAATGAAAATTAAATTAATTCAAAAAAAACCTTAAGCATGTCGATCTCACATTGCATGGAGTCAATATTGGCTCTTAGTTTATTACACTCGAGTTGTAGAGTTCCATATTGCTCTTCAGCAATTTTAAGACGGGCGAATACTCTTTCAAGATCGGCTTCATTAGTTGCGGTCAATGATTTCGCATCCGATAATTCTTCCTCTAGGCGTCGAATTTGTGAATTCACTGAATTCTTTTAGAAATTTATTCCTTTCAATAATTTCATTTCCTTTTCTCCTAATATTGAAATTTGTTTCAACAATAAATTATCCCATTGAAAGCATAAGAAGAATATATATGTGAAATTTTCTCTAATAAAATCACATTCAATAGTTTTTCGTGGCTTTTCTGGAAGAAAGCTTTACTTGGAGAAATGTTTTTTTATGCATGATTGTATGAAAAACGATTTATTCGATTATGGACTTTAATTTTCCCATATATTTGTTACAGTTGAATCTTTCGATGTTGGTAAGGCTTAGGCCTCTAGGAAGGAAAGAAAAAGTTTCATCTTTGTCCCATCTTCTGAACTCACTAGATAATATCACTTGAACTCTTCTTTCTTATTCTCACAACAACCTTCATCCATCGATTTAAACTCCCTTAGCAACTTTCTATTAATTTGCAAACGAAAAGGCAGAGCTCAACGCTGAAAGGGGACTTTTTCATTCTCTTGATATCCATCCTCAACTTCAGACCTCAGGTCTCCATATTTAAGTGTGAAGTCATAGATAAAAAGGGAAAAAGACAGGCATATTTCAAGCAGAAGATGAAGTGGCGTATTTCAGACAGCTAAAATGAGGACAGATCCACTTTTTCTAAACAATTCAGGAGGATAAATTCGTTCTTGTTCTCCTACCAGTTTGTTTAATTGATTTCCACTCACATTCACGAATCTTTGCGGCTTGTTCATTGATAGTCTTATTAAGGGCAGTGATACGCTCATTTGCAGTCGCTAATTGTGTCCTCAAGGCTTCAATTGTAGTCTCGGCAGTCTTCAATTCATTCTGCGAGGTGTGCGCTTCCGTCTTCCATCTTTGAATTTCCTGCAATATCCACATACGACAATAACTATTCTGTCTACACAACATTTTTCATTTAAGCGCCAACATAAGACCACCCACAAACACTCAGTACATTAGAGGATAAAATCTGCAACAGAAAGACATCATAATGACTAAAATTAAGCCGATTTCTCAGAAGCTTTCACTCAGTTCCGAATGTTATATACTACTGTCGGAAACCCCTTGCAATCCTCAGACTCTGGAACCATTCTGTGGAGATGAGAGGGATTGTCACATTTAACGTGTACGCTAACAGTTTTTTCTCTTTTGTTTTCACAGAAGAAAGCGAACACTATAAACTCTCTCTAGACCTTTTTATGTTTAACTAGTGGAAGGGCGGAATAAGGTGACTATTTGTAGGATTGAAAAAAAATGCGTCGCAAACCACAAATGAATTCTCAAGCAAGAGAACTCCCCTAATAAAAACCGATCGGAAGTACGGCGAGAGAACTTCAACCTCAGATTTTTATTGAGGATAATAAGGTAATTTGCAAGGAATATATATGACCTTAGTCCTTCAAGACCACATCTGGTTATTTTACTGGTGAATTGACGGAACTATAAAGTTCCTCATCATCCTCAGATTAGCAGTAGATTATCAGTAGAACACTTCAAGACTTCAATATTTCGTTACTTTTTCAGCATCCCACGAATGGTCTCGACTTCGTCACGTGCTGCTTGCAACTCTTTCACAATTGCCGCATATTTCTCCTCCCAATCGGTAATTTCCTTCTGAAGTAACTTCTCTTTGCTTATCGCATCTTCAAGTTTCTTCTCCATAGTCGTAAGTTTACTACGTAAATCCTCTTCAGCCGCTTTCATAGTTCCGAGGTTCTGAAAAAAAAAGAAAAAGAGAATTTAAGTGGAAAGAGAAATATTCGTAGATCTAACTATCATATGATATATATGATATATATAGATTAATATATATATATATATATATATATTTATTAAAAAGCATTTTTTAAAATCCAACATCCTTAGAAAAAGTGTTAAACGTGATAGCGGAAAGTAACTGCAAAATAAAAGTAATAAAGTATGCAGCGGCGCTTTTGTGTGGAATATAACGATCACGTTGTTTTCTTCTATAACAGTGTTATTTGTGTTCACGAAATTTTTCTGCTCATAAAGCGAAAGAAATTCAAAAATTTCACTGAATTGCCAAAACATTCTTTTTTCCTACTAATCTGCAATATAGTGTACGGCATACCGAAATGATTGGAAACTAAAAGGAGTCTATGCTCTTTTGATCTCTTATTAATAAGCATGAAATATAACTGTGCTTGTAGCCTAATCAGAAGTAATCGATACTACCGTTTAAGCGATAAAGGTGAGTTTTGAAGTACTGAAAATCGCCTCTATCCAGCCTTTATCGACCACAGTGATGAAGTGAAAGGTCTTGTAGTCATATGTGGCCGATATGATAAGTTCCACAATATAATCACAATTAAGGTGATAAGTTCAATCGAATCTCGAATAGAAACTTACATGATTATACTGATCCCTCTCATCGTCAAGTTCACTTTGGAATTTCGTTTGCATATTTGCCATCTCAGCTTTAAGCTATCGATTTCAATTTGATATTGCGCCTTGAGATCATCGATATCGTTTTGTTGACGCTCAATTATGCGTTGTCTCTCAGCCAATTCATCTTCCAATTGACGTATACGTCTCATAAATTCGTCCTAGCAAAATCATTTAATATTTTATGATGAATTATCTTCGATACAAATAATGCTCTTAAGTTCATAATAAAAATCAGAAAAAATATTAAATAAAAAACAATTAAGGTCAACTAAAATTTTCATATATAAGGTTGAGGCGTTCTCTATGGAAAGATACTAAGGAAGACAGAGCTTTGGAATATAAGTGAAAACATCATATTCATCTGGAAAGGTGATGGAATTTGTAAACAGTTAAGTCTCTCTTTGTGTTAATTTTGAAAGGTTGGAAGCTTTGATAGTCCTCCGAGGGTACAAACGAGGATCGATTCATGAAACTATTGAAAGAAACGATAGCACTAAAGTTAAACGCTTTACCTTATCATTCTCGAGTCTTTCCAATTCCAACTTATATTTATCGCCTGCCTCTTTAAGTCGTATTTCAGTGATATGCGTCGTTTCGTATGTTTCCATCTGATCTAGAAAATAACGAAAGCTTAGCACTATCGGAATGTTTGCCAACGATTGATGCTACTGATGTTTAATTTCACAATTGCCATAATACAACATTACAGCTAAATGAGTAAATTACAATTACTCCAGACTATTCGTCTCTTTATATGCGCATACGGTGTCCTAGTCGACGTTGAAATTCCAACATGAAATAGATATCGATGATACCGTTTAGTCTCACGAAAATATAAGCTTAGCATTTAGTTGTATGACAACTAACAAAGAAACGCAAAAAGATCTTCATAAATCACCTGGTGCAATCTTCGTTCGTAGCGCTAACTCGATTCTCTCCTTGTTGTCTTCATCGAGTTGCTTCAGTTGTTCTATAAGAAAATGTTGAGCGTTTAGTTGAAATTTAGTAATTAATTTCCATGCATTCTATCAATTCTTATGGCACCCTATATTCGTTAATAGCTTTGTATCGTTTCCATTCATGAGTACTTTTACTTACTTTCCCGGTTGTCACCAATTTTGTTTCCTTCTAGCTGTCACTAATTTCCAAACAAATTTTAAATAGGATCTGGAATGATCGAATGCTAAACACATAATTGTGGCAACAAAATAAAATGGAATATAAACAATCCGTAAAATTTGATTTTCCACTCACTTCTCAATCATCGAGTTCGATTTTTGCATCTTCCAATTCGCGTTGAAGAAGGTGAGCTCTATTCATTTCCTCTTTATAAGCATCGTTTGCTTTTTGCTCGTTTTCATGTAATTCCTTATTTCTCGACTTTTAATTTGTCGATTTCTTGCTCCACTTTACGAATCCTTTCACGTAACTGATCCAAATCAGCATCACTCCTTTGCTTTAAGCTGAAATTCAAAACTATTAATCGCTCATTTCTCCTTCCTCCTTCTTCCCTCCCCCCCCCCCCCCCCCCCCAACCCGAGTCCACGTACACGGCAGATGAATAACTACCTATGAAAAACACTTAAGACATTCTTTATTAAACACCAAGCAAAAACTGTCGCCTCGATAAAGCAATTGCCTTGAAAAATTTAATTCAATATGAAATCAATCAACTGGATACTATGAAGGAAAGAGAGCATCTTTCGTTTCATTGGCTTTTCAATAATACCACAAAAATCATTCATAGGAGTTTTTGCATTAGAATATTTTAGTTTATTAGAATAACGGCAAAAATCATCAATTATATAAATAAAAATGAAAACTAACTTCATAATTTCATTCTTTTCCTTTTGTAATTTGTTGTTCAACTCATTGAATTTAATAATTTCTTTCTGTGCAGAAGTGAGTGAATTCTCCAGAGTGGTAATCTTCGCTTGATTTGTCTTCTGTTGAGTATCCAATTCATCGTTATGACGACGTAACATTATCACTTGACTTTCATAGTCGGTTATCACCGTTTTGAGTTTCTCCACCTCTCCAAGATGACCTTAAAATATGCAGTATGAATATATTGGTCGAATATTTTTCATTTTGTGCAGAATCATTTAAGAGTACAGCTTTCACAATTAGATTTTAAAAAATCGAAATATGCTGAATTCAATGAGCGGTTTTTAAAGCTTTTCAGACGTAAAGTAAAGCCTATTAATTTTGCACTGAATGCTTCAAACAACAAAGCATTAGTATTGGAATAAAGTGAACTGAAGTGTGAATATTTTGCAATACGAAATGAAGGAACATGCAGAAAAAACCTCTGGAAGATGACCTATTCCATTTGAATATAGGTGCAAAGCAACAAAACTTAGAAACATACACAATAATGCTCATCATCCATTTTTATGGCCGATGAGTTGAATGCATCAAATAAATATATACAGGCATAGATAAAAACCCATGATGAGGTGTTTTTTCCTTTTGTAAATTATGCAAATATGCATTGCAATAGATTTCAATAAATTTGCATTCCTCATATCATTTTCTCATTGCAAAAACTTCCATTTATAAGGTCCTAAATCATTTTTCTTTTTGAAATTCGTCCAGCACTTACGTTGGTTGACTTTTTCGATTTCTTCTCTTGTCTTGATTTCAATTTCCATCTTATGCTTCAAATCAGCCAATCGTTGTTCAAGATCGTCTTTTTGCTTACTGAAAAATGAAAACATATGCCGTTCAGGCTATTTCATTCCCCATGGATTAAAGAAAAAACTTGACAATGCTGAATTTGCTGCAATATTCCTTTGCAAAAAAAAAAAGGTTTTAAAGCAATTTTTCCCTCTAAGCATAAAGACTCTCAAAGATTTACTAATTTTTCTCTTGTATCTTGATGATTTGAAAATGCTTCAACTTTTCTCGTAATGTTCGAATGAAACAAAAAAAAAAATTCACTTCATAATCCTCAACAACCTAACCAATTATTTTAACCAAAGAATGGAACTGGCCGACCGATTTAGTGGATTTCCATTTAAAAATATAAAATTTACTTGATTTCATCACGTTGTTGTTTGATTTCTTTAATGGACAATTCAATACCAGCCGTATTACGAGAGTTGTGGTAGTGTAAATTTGTTTGTAGATATCGAGTTCACTTGTAACCGCGGTAGAATCGAGCACGTTGATTTTCCAAATCCTTCAGTAAATCACGCTTCCACCCCTTTCATATGTTTCAGGGCTTGATCTGAACATTATACTGCATTCTTTAATGTCAATTAATTCAAGGTCAAACGAAAATCACTCCACACTCCCAGTCGGTTGAGAATAGCAGATACAGACCAAGGGATTAAAACCTATTTTATGGCACTTGGACAAGTGGCAGATCTTCCACCACAAAATAATCTG